>CM031936.1:15374598-15562683 GCA_018703725.1 Brassica juncea | reverse complement strand
CCTTGGATAATCAATTCACTTTACCCTCATACATAGAGGTAGATTCATGATCCTCATTTATATAGCGCTTTTTCATTTATTGTCGACAATCTATTTTCTCTTTGGTTCCATCTTTTTACCCGTACTGATATGGTAATCGAGATCTCTTTATCACTATCAATGATTTATCCAGGTACCTAACTACACATCAACAGTCTCTATAAGAGATTCATCCTCTGTTCATATATTTGCTCCTTTCGAGGACTCTTTGGAACCAAAGTGGTTATATCACGTCTCTAGCATGTCATAGTCTCATATATCGTCCTTTTAGGACACATTTTCTTATTGGAGATTTTTTAGCTGGAATATAAGATTTCATTATTGCATCAAAATGTCTGGCAGTCATTTTATAAATAGATTATCTTTCATAACTTTCAAGATAATCCATATCTCATTCCATCAGCTGTTCATATGCTTCTAGCAACCTTGCGAGCATATTTCTAATATTCCATATACTTTATCCCTTTTGGATTGTATATGTCTTTATTACATGCAGAACTGCATGTTTACACCCGATCATGGGGATCATCTTACTAAAATTAATTTTATCAAGTTCTTTTTTGAGTGCGAACATAATCTTCTCAATGCCCCACTCACTAGGATTCTTTAATTCTCCCTCTCGAGATGATGATACTCCATGTCTAAAATCTCGTACTGAATCCCACTCTAGAACCAATAACATCTTCAGTTTTCCCATTTTGGGATGAATTATGTTTCAAATCCTTTAGAGTGAGATCCTGATATGGGACTCTTTAAAGAAATCACATCTAGTGAACTTGTTTGATGATTCACCTCCCATGATGGTTTCTTTTATTTTCTTTAAGACATGCTATATGCGAAAAACTTCTGATCTTTTAGCATTTCACAATAATGTTGATAACATTATTAGAGATGGCTATATATCAGCAAACTTTAGGTTACCACTACTTATATTTTGCCATCTTTTTCTTATGCATGTCTCTTCATCATAAACTCTTATAGAGATAATAGCAATTTTATATTACTAGATACTATATTATTTATTTATTTTGAGAGAGAATAGGTATTTGTTACCTTTAATAGTCATGTACGATGACCCAATGTCTGCCAAATAAATCTATCTCCATCCTGAATCTCAAAATCTCTTTCAGATTGATAACCTTTATATCATATCGATTTATTATTCATCGATATTTCCGGATCAACCAGAAAATCTGAAACATCAAGATGGGTTTCAAGCCATGAAAAGATGGTTCGGGCTCATAAGAGATGAAGTTTATTTCACTTCCTTTCTTTTTCTTTTTGATTCTCAATACAGATCGGCTAAATATGGTGTACGATAAATGTGTACCCAATGTTCTTTCTTACCGTATCTGTAGCAAACTTTTCTGTTTACCTTTTATCACCCGATCATTTTCATTTGCGTGAAGTTCTAATTATATAGTTCATATAGGGACATAATCTTCTTCCTCGTCCTCTTCCACGACCACTAGCGGTTTCTACCGCATCACACCCTCGTTCTTTTCTAAAAGGACCTATTTGAGTTTCTTTTTTTTTCAGTTCTCACAGAGGATTTACATCAACTCCAACTATTTTTTGAATCCTTTCTTTCAAGGATTTAATTGCTCAAAGATTTTCTAAATCTTTTCTCATGATACACCTCATCTTATAAACCATCAGCAAAATGGTGCAAGATATCATGGCTTTATCTTTTTCTCATCCAATATTAGTTTATGTCGATAATTTCTAAAAGCTCATTTTCTCTCAGGTGCATCTTTGCACCCACTGTCCAGGTCATATAATTATTTCTCATACAAGGACATTTATTTTGAGATTTGTCAAATTCAACATGATAAACATTATTCATTGAATAACATATAAAAATATAATAAAGACCGAAATTTAAAAGCATTAAATAAAGGCAAAAATTAAATTGCATAACTTAAACTGCAGAAATTTAAATAGCATAAATAAAATTGGAGGTTTAGTCTACCATATGATCCGAGGAGTCATAGACTATCATATTGATCAATTTTATCAAGGTTCGAGGATACATAATCTGCCATATTAACCTTTTTTTCAAGATCTGAGGAGACAAAGTCTACCATATTGATCTTTTCTTATTTCAAGGTTGAGGAGACCTAACCTACCTTTTTGACCTTCTCTTTTTATTATTCACAGAGATAAAGCCTACCACATATTTCTCTGATCTAGAGGCATAGTCTACCATAATGATCAGTCGGAGAAGGTAATGCCTATCATTCCAAAAAATAAACGAAGAAGGTATAGTCTCTTACTCCAGAACAATAAAAATTAAAATAAATTGAATAAATTAAAAGACATAAATAAAATTTATTTCGGTAGTTTCTCGCTGGTCGAAGAATGTTCGTGCTGATAAAGTGATGTGAATTATAAGCTGAGATGAATTATATATTTGTTTTGTAAAGAAAATAATAATTGAGAGAGACGTTGGACAGCAACCAGAGATCAAAGATTTCTGATTATTATTGTTGTTGTGTTCTTACTTCTTCTCCTCATTACATAAGCCATATAGGGCAAAGATACGTAGAGTCTCCAACACACTAAAGATAAAGACAGTCATATGATTGACATGTGTGCCAGTGATGATGCAAATATATTTGGAGGGGAGGACATCTGTTCTTGCAAGATGACTAATCATCTATATTATATCAGTTTTAAAAGTGTTCATTAAGTGTGACTAATCATGATGCAAAGCTTTTAACAGAAGAGACTATAATGACTAAAAGGATCTGTAATATTACTCAAGAATCTAAATCATCTTTTTCATTGTCTATATTTGATTGAGTTCTAACACAACTCATTTAGTATGAAATTCTCAAAATTCAAAAGAGGTACATCAAACTTGAATTACAAACTTTCCAAAGACACTCATCAGAGTTGAAAAGGCAAACGCAAAACGTTAGTTAACATCTCTACTTTAAGTAGTAAAAGTTTTTTCTTCAGCTCCTCATCTGGTCTTGCTTTTACCATTTCCATCTGCAAAATTCAAATAATTTTTTTATTAATCTCACATATAGAGTCGCAAGACAAGAAAAATGTTTTCAAGTAGGAATATTACACTTACGTGTTAAGGCTGAAGAGATCTCAGAGGTTTTAATCACACGAAGCCTCTTTACCGTAGATACAAACATACTGACAATTTAAAAGAGAAAAACAAAAAAATCAATTTTCTGTGATACCAAAAATCACAAAGAAACAAACTTTTAAAGATTCTTACTGCCATGGGACATCTCCTACAAGCATCTTGTCTCCTTCATTGTCCTCATAAGTAAGAGTATATTCTCCATTCCCATCCAATAATCCAGTAATAGCTTTCTCTTCTTCTCCAAATGACAATGATTCTCTTTGAGCTAATAACATTAGAGGAGTTTTGGTTTGAGCAAAAGCAGAAACAATTTCTTGTGAACCTCTAAAGAAACACAATCAATTTACCTGAAAGAAGACCTCTAAAGAGATTGTCGGCGGTGAACGATAACTGCTCATAGCTATTATGAGAACTGAGATCGACTTTACGACCAATGGGAACACCATACATGTTGATCTTCACGAACAATCCTCCTTGCCTCTTATGTTCCGTTGTCTTTGCTCGGCCATTATCATCACCATACTTCTGGTTCTTGATGTCAACACCATTGGAGGCGGAATCGTTTCCAAGCTTTGAAGAGCTTCCATTTGCTAAATTCTTCCTGAATGATCTAACCGGAGGCCAACCCACCACTTGACCAGGAGCAGTTCTTTTAACACAAGACATCATAGTAAAGAAGAATCACATCAATAAAATACTGAAACAGAGCACATATTAAGATGAAAAAGAAAAGGATTTTGAACCTTTTCTGAGATGTGGTTCTGTTGGTGGTGGAAGAAGGAGAGAAGAGGACAGATTTGTCTTTTGGTTCTTTCTTGATGTGTTCATCTTCACGAGGTGGTCCAAGCTTTAGCTCAAGTTTCTTGTCTTCCTCGTTAAAAACAGAGGATTGGTCACTGTGAAACCAGTTTCTTCTTCTCCCTTGTGGAATCAAATGGAGCACCTTCCGATATATTTCACCGTTTCTTGAATAATCCTCCATTAGGTTTTAGAGAAAGTTGCGTTCTTTGACCGAGAGAAGGAGATTTAGACAAGAAAGAATTAAGTCGACAACTTGTTCACGCAAGAGAACTAATTTTTGCATGAACAGACCTTTCTTGTCTTTTGTTTTTTCTCTGATAAGAGCAAATAAGAAAATCTCTGCAACTCTGAAAAACCCTTTAAAGCAACTTTAAAATCTCAGAAAACAGAAGAGAGATTAGATGGTGTAAGAAGCTAGAGAGGTGGATTAGCGGGTCTTTTATGCAAACCAAAGCTTCGCTTTTTTAAATAGAAATGTAAACTTTTTTGGTGGGTTCGTCCTCTCTTCTCCCCACCACACACACCCCCTTTATTCCAACTTTATTACTTCTCTCGATTCTCAAAAGGGACGAGATTTTTGGGAATACAGCGAATATAAACCAAGTCAGACTGATACGGAAGGATGAAAACAAAAGGGATCTAACCAGAACATTAATAAATAAAAACAGTAAATAAGAAAAAAGGAATTTATTGGTCTGAAACACACGCAATTTTCTTCTTTCTCTCTTTAAAAGAACTGTAAGCAAAGCGCAGGCCTCTTTTTCTCACCCCCTCTTCTTTTCTACATTTTGTATTTATATATTATTGTTGTGTTAAAAAAAAAGTATTATATAATATATTCAATTTCATAATTACTTAAGAACTGAAGTAAATCAAACTATCATTAGTTTATTAACAACTAAAATATTTTCAATAGTTATTTGTAAAAGGCTAAATAGAAGAAAAAGAAGTTAAATGGAAAATTATTTAATAAATTCACCAATTAATTAAGTAGATCTGTGCGGCTGTGCCAAACTGCCAATAGGTCGATGGTAATAAGTACGAACAAAGAAGTTTAAAAATGGGACAATTGGACAACTACCCATATAGGAGGTCTATATTTGCGATGTACGATTGACGTTTTCGGCCCAGTTTCCACAATCCTCCTTCGACTTTGACTAAAATTCCCTCCAGCTGATGCGATGTCCGGCGCCTGCAACTGAGTCGAGATCAAAAGGACTGTCTGACAGATTTCGTAGCCCCCTTTCAACCGGTCATAGCCCCTAAGACCTAACGATTCATCATCACCGCACGATCTCTGGGTTTATTGTGACGAACAATGTCGTCTCTATCTCCAATACGTCATCGGGAATCAAACGCGTGGAAAATATCTCCCCACTTACAAGATAGCAATTTAAATATAGAGTTCAAACTTGATTAGCAGCTTGTGGGAAGTTTGGAGAGAACAAGGAGAGAGAACGAAAGCTGTGATATAGAGTTAGCAAAAAAGTAACTTCGGTGACAGAGATCGTTTTCCTTCACTAGGCGAGGTAAGTTTTGAGAAAAAGAACGTCGAGCATAAGTATTTTACTCATATTCGTTATCTCTTCTAACAAATGTATGTGTCGTTCTGTTGTTTCAGCAGGCATGGGGCATCTTGTTGTTGGTGTCAAAATCGGTCACGACGGAATCAATGACTGAAAGTCTCTAGAAAGTATTTCTTGAAACAAAAAGTCTCGGATAATTTGAAAAGAAGTTATACGAAATTTTCTCAAATTAGAATATACACTCTCTGTGAGATCGGAAGACTACGGGCGTGCGCAGACGAGAGTCCCCGGAAAGATCGGTCCTCTCGCCCAAGGACATCAAGATTCGATCACCACAAAAACCCTAAACACAAAAGAATCTGCCTCGAAACTTCGAAGAGGTCGTTCTCTCAAACCGTGAGGAACCAGAAAACGATCAAGATATCAAATCGAAGCCCTCGCCGAGATCTTCAGCCTGGCGCCGGCGGCACCCCGGCCTAGTGCCGGCGGCACCCGTCACGCAGGCTGGACTGGCGTCGGCGACACCGACCTGGCGCCGGCGGCACCCGTGACGCGGGCCGGCCTGGCGCCGGCGGCACCAGGCCTGGCGCCGGCGGCACCCGGCCTGGCGCCGACGGCACCCGTGACACGGGCCGGCCTGGCGCCGGCGGCACCCGTTACGCGAGCTGGCCTGGCGCCGGCGGCACCCGACCTGGGCCGGCGGCACCCGTGACGCGGGCCGGCCTGGCGCCGGCGGCACCCGTCGCACGGGCTGGCCTGGCGCCGGCGGCACCCGGCCTGGCGCCGGCGGCACCCATCGCGCGGGCTGGCCTGGCGCCGGCGGCACCCGTCGCGCGGGCTGGCCTGGCGCCGGCGGCACCCCGGCCTGGCGCCGGTCGACGGCCCTCGTCCTGGTCTCGGTCCCATCGTGTTCGGTCTGATCCCATCTTGGCTTGTTTGGATCAATCATCATGAGTTTGGGACGATCACGGCTACGGAATAAACATCCTACGACTCGATTGGAATCGTCCTCGATGTTTTACGACAAAAACTAGAAGGATTGGATTTCTCGTAGAAGATATCGTATAAAACAAGGTCGATTAACTTGAACATCGATCCTTTAGGTTATACGGTTTATTTTACGAGAAAGATAGTCTTTCCGAGAAATCGTATAAAACGTTTAACGACTTAAGACAAGTCCACGGACTAACTTACGAATTTAGGAATTCAGGCCCAATCAGGCTATGACGGTTTGTCCGATATCCCGAACATCGGATAAACATCAAGTCACCGAAAACTCGAGGATAATTACAAAGATCGATGAAAATGGAATACTTCCTGAAGAGATAAGCTTGGGCCCAAAGGCGAGGTCCATCATCCTAAGGCAAACCGACCTTGGAGTGGATATATAAGGAGAGCAAGGGCAGAAGAGAAGGGGATCCGAAAATCCTAGAATCTAGACTTAGAGAACTTAGAACTTAGGCGGTTAGGCCAGCGAGGCAGGACTTAGAACGTCTGGCCGCCTCTCGTTCTAGTTTTATCTTCTCCGCAGACCCCTGTTCCTCTCGGAAGGATCTAACTATACTTCTACTCAAGCTCCGCACATAAAAACCCTAGGCGTTATCTTTGACATGCCTGTTTCTATGATAAATGCTCATACTAGACGAACCCGCCCAGACGGTTCGATCTCTTGTTCAATTCTTTCTAACTGAACTACGTCCGACTTGATCCTCGAAAGGGGTACGTAGGCAGCCTTTCTTAAGGTCCAGTCTCAAATCTTAACAAAACCTTTTCCGCATTTATTCGGTCACTTGTCGTTGGCTGTCGCAGAGAATCCGGACCTTCAGGGAAAGTCGGGTTAACTTGGCTTTTCCTCCGTTTTTATTCATTAAAATTGACGGTGTGAATTTCGGTTGCCACAGTTTGGCGCTAGAAGGAGGGGGGGACGGATTACTCTTACTCATACGGCCGCAAAGCGCTTGATCGAACCAATGTCCAGAAATATGAAAGAAAATGTTGCAGTTTGCGTCAACGATGGTAAAACAACTCCAGCAGCGACTGTTCCTATGGCCAACGCTTACGCAAACGCCACGGTGCTCGAGCAAATCAAAAACCTAGCCGCGGCTTTCCGCCACAGGAAGAGCACAAAAACGAGCTCGCAATTTCTCTATCTAAACAGAAAGGGCAACGATAAAATCTATCAAACTCCAAAAATTCGTCTTGTTACCAAGTTAGACAAATCGCAACGAGCAAGGTTTCTACGAAAAACGTTTCTTTCGAGAACCTCTCGGAAAAATAAAACTTATTCTCCTCGAAACCTTGGGGAAACCCTATATTACTCGTGGAACAGAAGCACGGCAAATCGGTTCACCGATTCCCACTGCCATACTTCTTACAAACAACTCTCGAGGAACAAACGGGAAAAACGAAAGGAGGTCAGAGCTTGATCTTACTAGGACGACTTGCCATAAGGTAAGATCAGTCTTCCCAGTTCGCCTTAGTAAGAGCCCACTTTGTTCTCCTTTGTGTCTAGGTCAAAATGGCTTTCGTTTCGTCTCAATCGGAGTTTCCGTTGAGATTTTACGAAGGGAACAAAATCACTCTCCCGGCCACCTCGCCTGTGGACGAGAACAACCATCACCAAGGTCACCTCGCCTGTGGAAACCTCACTTTGCTCTTGTTGGGGTCAAAAACGGTTATCTCGAAATCTACGGCTAAAGACCTTCCCAAAACTCAAAAGATTTCCCGCAAACGACTGACGAGGGAAAGATCGAACAACGAAAAACCCACAGACGGCCTGGCGCGGCGGCACGCGGGACGCGGGCTGGCCTGGCGGGCGGCACCCCGGCCTGGCGCCGGCGGCACGCAGGACGGGCTGGCCTGGCGCGGCGGCACCCGGCCTGGCGCCGGCGGCACGGGACGGGCTGGCCTGGCGCCGGCGGCACCCCGGCCTGGCGCCGGCGGCACGCGGGACGGCGTGGCCTGGCGCGGCGGCACCCCGGCCTGGCGCCGGCGGCACGCGGGACGCGGGATGGCCCTGTGGCCCGGCACCCCGGCCTGGCGCCGGCGGACGGGGCGGGCTGGCCTGGCGCCGGCGCACCCGGGCCTGGCCCGCGCCGGAGCGGGACTGCAGGGCCTTGCCCGCGCATACTCTGGCCTGTCCCCGCGCCTGCGGCACCCCGGCCTGGCCCGCGGCACGCTTACGCGCTGGCCTGTCGCCTGCGCCACCCCCCCTGGCGGCTTCACCCCTGGCTGTCCTGCTCCGGCGTCACTGGCCCCCCGGTCGTCGACGTCCCTCGTCTTGGTCTCGGTCCCCATCGTGCTCGGTCTGATCCCATCTTGGCTTGTTTAGATCAATCTTGTGAGTTTGGTACGATCACGGTTATTCTAAACACCAATCGTCTCGACTATACGAGGACATGGGATTCCTTCGGAAATGCCGAAGAACCTTCAAAAGGACTATTTCTCGAAAAGTTTGGTAAGGGTTTAATTCCTTTGTAGGGGGACAGGAACAAAAAACGTCTTGAAAAACTGCCGTAGAATTTAGGGAACTCATAGGATTTAGTGTGGGATAGTCTAGCAAGCTAAGTCTTAGGCAAAAATTTCCAGTCTTGTTCCATCGTTCCTTGATTGTCCAGGCAGAACATGCAAACCGATCTAGTCTCTCGAAAAACCGAGAAACGATCGCCACGCGTTCTAAAAGCATACTCATCCCGCTTCCTATAAGAAAGAAAAAACGTACACAAGCCTTCGGAAGAACGGCTAACCCGTTTTCTTTCGTAAAAATAAAATGGAAGTAGGTACGTATACTATATCCGTATAATCCCATCTTCGAAAACTTTTTGCTTCAGCATCAAGACAACGCTTTTGACAAAGAAAACTCTCGCAGCAATAAGATTCATCTTAAGAACACTAGCGGCATAGCCCAACCGTTACAAACATAGTCCTGAAAACTCTATGTCACCTCTCGTCGCAAACTCGCAACTAAAAACGTGTACCGACGTCAGACTAATAGCACGACGGTGAACTATGAAAATAACGAAATAACCTTCGGTAAAACTCCACGAGTAGTTCAAAGCAGCTTTCGTCCAAAGGTCGAAATCATAGCGGAAACATCTCCCGTGTAATCCGCGGAAACATCGCTACTTTAACAATCTGCGATTTTCCATCCCCATGAAACCGGTCATCCATTACTTTCGTATAACAAGAACGTTTTAAAACAAAACAGCCTAGGGAAAAAACATGATCGGTCTCATGCAAAACGATTTCGCAGTACGCAAAAGTGAATGAGGAAAACATAATCCGTGGTCGCGAATATCGCAAGTAATTTGTGAGAAACGCTCCCCGGTTACCTTTGCGAAAACCCCCTTACATCACTTTTACGAAAAATCCTCTGTATGGTTGAGTCAATTCATACAAAGCAACTTTCGTAAAATAAACATAATGGGTCCAACGGGTAACTGACATAGACAGTTTTCGCTCCACAAGGTTTCTGGCTCCTGCTTTCACTCCCCGCGGTTACGTCCGAGCAGGAAATAATCACGCAGACGAACCCGCACGTGTCCTGCGTCGATCCCTTAAACTTTGTCCCCCTCGGATAAAATGAAACGATTTTCATGCAACAAAAAAAATTTTATACGAACCATTCATCGTATAACTGAGACCTAAAGTGGAAGATCGTTTCTAAAAGCCATCAGCAATAATTCAGAAAACTCCGCTATGCTTGGCATGTCTATCTCGGCAAACGCTATTTGGCCCTCGGCCAACTACGCCCTTCCGTAAAGCCCGGACCTGAATTCGGCATCCGCATTAAGGACAATCGTAAACTAACATGACCTTAATAAGGGTCATGGTCTGATCGTTTACCAAACAACTTCCTTGGCGATACGGCTGAATCTAGCCTCCATGCCAATCCAAAGCTACTGAGCGACCACCGCTCCAATCACTTAACGGCTAAAAACAACAATCCACGATTTGTTCATAGAACGCCAAGTGACTATTACGCAAGCAATTTGTCGCATAACCCAGAATCGGAAATCATACGATAAACTCTCCATACCAAAACTCAGTCCTAACAACCATATGGTTAACGGAAGATTCAAACTCATCGTCAATCGATTAAGTTCTATACGCCCCGTAAACACTGCATGAAAAGAAACACTCGTGACAAGGCTCCAAGAGTTATACGAGTCATCCTTAATATATACAAACAAATCCCGGAAGGCCAACACTTTACGAAGCACTGTGAATGTAGACGCTTCTCCCTGGGTCGAACTTACGCGACCTCTTGGTCCTGCGTCTAAACCGAAACAACAGTTTCTGGCTGCGAACATTCGCAAAACATCTCCAAAGCCCGCGAACATTTCAACCACGAAATGCGGCACAAGGGAAACTCGACCTTCAGCACTGCGAGACGTCGCTAACGCTCGAAGGATATTCTTTTCCTCAAAACGTTCCAGACGAAATCCTCGTCTCTATAACTCAAAACATACAAACACACCTCTAAACGGTAACATGCCTCTAAACTGGCATCATTTCGTTGTTGCTGATCACAACAAACGAACTCTAACGTCCTAAACAGACAAATAGCCGCCCTTCAAGGGGTAGGCTCTCTTGCATCCGACAAGGATAAACATAGCGCGCTATATAAGAAATCCAAAATTTTGGTCTGGCTCTTCGTAAAGGAAGTAGCTCGACTCACGCCCAGACAAATCATATAACCCGACAACAATTCGCGGATTTTAAACGGTACGAGTCAGGTTAAAATCGCAAACAGGCAAAACGAAAGCCGATTTGTCATCGCAAAGCCTCAGTCCGAGAGTAAACCTAGGTCTTGCCCTAAACCCAGCCACGCTGGATCTTGACATCTCACAGACATAGTATGGTATACGAGATCCAAAAATTTGTCTCTTCACTTAAGCCTATTCGTTTCACGAACTTTCCGCGTAAATCGGTAAACCGCGGAAAATCTCGCTTTATGCAAACAATAGGTACGGTGATCATCAGGGAACTAGGAATGAGACGACAACTCACACCCTCTTTCTCATACTTCGAAAAAACTGAAGTTCATAAATAATCGAAAAACAAATACATCAACAGCATCATGCTCGAAAGTCTCTCATGACACATAACCAGACCATATAAGTCTCGCCGGAAAACAGATCACAAGGGTCTTAAACTCCAAAACGAACTACGGAAGGCTTGATCCCTACACCAAGGGTACGTAGGCAGCCTTCGAAAGGCGCAGCCCCAATCTTACCACTTTCAACGGAGCCTTTCAACCATTAATTCCGCCTATCTTACCTGACATGTCTTATCGCTCGCAAGAACATCACAAAGGTTCTAACGAGCTGGGGGGCTAACTGTTGGTGTCAAAATCGGTCACGACGGAATCAATGACTGAAAGTCTCTAGAAAGTATTTCTTGAAACAAAAAGTCTCGGATAATTTGAAAAGAAGTTATACGAGATTTTCTCAAATTAGAATATCCACTCTCTGTGAGATCGGAAGACTACGGGCGTGCGCGGACGAGAGTCCCCGGAAAGATCGGTCCGCTCGCCCAAGGACATCAAGATTCGATCACCACAAAAACCCTAAACACAAAAGAATCTGCCTCGAAACTTCGAAGAGGTCGTTCTCTCAAACCGTGAGGAACCAGAAAACGATCAAGATATCAAATCGAAGCCTTCGCCGAGATCTTCAGCCTGGCGCCGGCGGCACCCCGGCCTGGCGCCGGCGGCACCCGTCACGCGGGCTGGACTGGCGCCGGCGGCACCCGACCTGGCGCCGGCGGCACCCGTGACGCGGGCCGGCCTGGCGCCGGCGGCACCCGGCCTGGCGCCGGCGGCACCCGTGACACGGGCTGGCCTGGCGCCGGCGGCACCCGGTCTGGCACCGGTGGCACCCGGTCTGGCGCCGGCGGCACCCGTCACGCGGGCTGGCCTGGCGCCGGCGGCACCCGTGACGCGGGCCGGCCTGGCGCCGGCGGCACCCGTCGCACGGGCTGGCCTGGCGCCGGCGGCACCCGGCCTGGCGCCGGCGGCACCCGTCGCGCGGGCTGGCCTGGCGCCGGCGGCACCCGTCGCACGGGCTGGCCTGGCGCCGGCGGCACCCGGCCTAGCGCCGGCGGCACCCGTCGCGCAGGCTGGCCTGGCGCCGGCGGCACCCCGGCCTGGCGCCGGTCGACGGCCCTCGTCCTGGTCTCGGTCCCATCGTGTTCGGTCTGATCCCATCTTCGCTTGTTTGGATCAATCATCATGAGTTTGGGACGATCACGGCTACGGAATAAACATCCTACGACTCGATTGGAATCGTCCTCGATGTTTTACGACAAAAACTAGAAGGATTGGATTTCTCGTAGAAGATATCGTATAAAACAAGGTCGATTAACTTGAACATCGATCCTTTAGGTTATACGGTTTATTTTACGAGAAAAATAGTCTTTCCGAGAAATCGTATAAAACGTTTAACGACTTAAGACAAGTCCACGGACTAACTTACGAATTTAGGAATTCAGGCCCAATCAGGCTATGACGGTTTGTCCGATATCCCGAACATCGGATAAACATCAAGTCACCGAAAAATCGAGGATAATTACAAAGATCGACGAAAATGGAATACTTCCTGAAGAGATAAGCTTGGGCCCAAAGGCGAGGTCCATCATCCTAAGGCAAACCGACCTTGGAGTGGATATATAAGGAGAGCAAGGGCAGAAGAGAAGGGGATCCGAAAATCCTAGAATCTAGACTTAGAGAACTTAGAACTTAGGCGGTTAGGCAGCGAGGCAGGACTTAGAACGTCTGGCCGCCTCTCGTTCTAGTTTATCTTCTCCGCAGACCCCTGTTCCTCTCGGAAGGATCTAACTATACTTCTACTCAGAGCTCCGCACATAAAAACCCTAGGCGTTATCTTCGACATGCCTGTTTCTATGATAAACGCTCATACTAGACGAACCCGCCCAGACGGTTCGATCTCTTGTTCAATTCTTTCTAACTGAACTACGTCCGACTTGATCCTCGAAAGGGGTACGTAGAAAGCCTTTCTTAAGGTCCAGTCTCAAATCTTAACAAAACCTTTTCCGCATTTATTCGGTCACTTGTCGTTGGCTGTCGCAGAGAATCCGGACCTTCAGGGAAAGTCGGGTTAACTTGGCTTTCCTCCGTTTTTATTCATTAAAATTGACGGTGTGAATTTCGGTTCCCACATCCGGTTCATACCTTCGATGCGTCACACCCCGAGAAGCGGCCAGAATTATCGTGGAACTCCATCAAGGAGACTGCGTTTCTCATTCTAGTGGAAGGAGCCTGGTACTGAAAGCAAAGAGGTTTGGGTACTACTGGCCTACAATGGCCAAGGACGCCAACAAGCAGGCCAAGCACTGCGATCAGTGCCAGAGACACGCCCCGGTCTCCAAGCTTCCACCGGAACACCTCAAGTCTATAAGCTCCCCATGGCCCTTCCGAAAATGGGGCATGGATATTGTGGGGAAATTCCCTATGGCACCGGGTCAAAAGGTTTTCCTCTTAGTCGTCACTGACTACTTCTCGAAATGGATCGAGGCAAAAGTACTCAGCAAGATCACTGACCTACGGATATGGATGTTCCCATGGAAAAATGTGATCACTCGTTTTGGGGTCCCGCAGGAAATCATCACCGACATCGAACCTCAGTTCACCAGCCATAACCTCAAATAATTCTGCAAGGACTGGGACATAAAGCTGACCTTCACCACGCCCAGACATCCTCAGTCCAATGGACAAGCGGAGTCTACAAACAAGACCGTGGTCAACATTCTGAAGAAGCGACTAGAAGGTTCCCAGGGAAACTGGGCAGAAGAACTGCACGGAGTCCTCTGGGCCCATCAGACTACCCCTAAAACAGCAACATCGGAGACTCTGTTCTCACAAGTCTACAGCGCTGAAGCCATAACTCCAACGGAAACGCAAGTAAGGACAACCGCCTCAGGCCCTATCTCCCAAGAGGAGAACGACGAACTAATGTCCTTAAACCTCGACCTGCTTGACGAAAAGAGAGAAGCCGCCAGGCTCAGGAATTGGTCCTATCTGCAAGAGGTCGCCAGGAACTACAACAAGAAGGTCAGAACCCGCACCTTCCAACGAGGAGACTGGGTTCTACGACGAGTACCTGAAAACACGACTTGAAAACTCGCCCCGGGTGGGAAGGACCCTACAAGTTGATTGAAGTGCGAGGAGCGGGAGCCTACAGGCTGCAAGATAACAAAGACGTCCACGGACAAAGCTGATATAATAAAATAATTCTGACTATAAAGATGGCAGAAAAACCATCATCCTTAAAGGGGCATATATGGCTTGATCAGGTCCCATGAAACCTACGATCCCAGCCAAGCCTCGCCGATACGTGGTACGTCCACATTGAAAACAACAGGTATGAGACTTAAGGCAGGAATGGGTATGCCCAAACCCGAGTATGCTTGTCAACACTACCTATAACCCCGGTATAGGCCTCGAGCCACAAATATATCGGGGCCCCCAAAAGCAAGAGTACTGTAACACCTCAGGGTTAAATTCAAGGAATTTGCATATTGCTAAAGTACTGTTACGCACAGGGAGCAATACATAAAATCCTGCTTGACCAGACGTGGAAAGCAGAAAAGCATGGCACTTGGATTTCCGGATCCATAACCAGCACCTCTAAGTCTGACAGTGGCTTCCTGCAGAAGCAGAATGCAGCACGGGATCCGATAGTGACCAGTTTACGAGCGGTAGAATGCGAGGTCCCAACAGGTATCGGTAGTAGTCCTGTCTAGGTGGACGGAATACGGTCCCTGCGAAACCAAAAAAACTCCGGATTCCTATGAACTCCAAAGTTCTTATGAATTCCAAGCTCAAACGTAAGAACTCCAAGGTTATTACAAACAAATGAACTTCCGAGTTCCTCACGGACTTCCGAGTCCTCAAAAGAACTTTTGAGTTCCTCACCGACTTCCGAGTTTTCCACGGACTTCCGAATCCTCAAAAGAACTTCCGAGTTACCCACGGATTTCAGAGTCCTCAAATGAACTTCCGAGTTCCCCGCGGGCTTCCGAGCTCCTAAAACGAACTTCCGAGTTCTCAAAAAAAAAAAATTCCGACGTCCCGATGAATTTCTGAACCCCCAGGACATACCCTTAGGGTCAGAAATAATGTCTAACTTCGACAAAAGGTGATCCTACCATTCAAAGCATACAAGGACGTTTTGGTAAAAAGATGCATTAAAGGAAAATCATCAAAGCTACATTATTTTAAGAAGGAAATTCAACTCAACAAAAACCAGCAACAAAGGAAAAAGTCTAAAAGGGCATTCCGCCAAGATCCGCGATCCTGCAGACATAGGAATCGTAGGACGTCCGGGCTCCATCGACGGCCGGCCAAACAAAGACAAGTATCACCGGTACTCTTCCCCAGGGTTCCAGCACCCCGTTCTCTCCTCCAGCCATTCCTTCATGAGTTCCCATCTGGTTGCCACTCTCACTTGCTGAATCAGCCGATCTATGTGAGCCATCATATCTTGAACCTGGCCGCGAAGAGCAAAAACCTCAGCGAGCAACTTCTGATGAATATCCTTCGAAAGGCTATAGTCAACTCCAGCCTTAGCATCGACTTAAGGAAGAGGGGAACGACCAGACACCGAAGCAGCAGCCCTATCCAGCTTGGTGTAAGAGTGAAGGAAGAACGCCTTCTCTTCACCTTCACCCCTTGGTAATTCTGGAAGACAACAGATAAAGGAAGCCCCGCAACACTCCCTAGGGAAAGTCAAAGAATGAGAAGTCGATAACATGGCAAAAACAAAGACGAGAAGTAGGAAGACCTTACCCCAGATACGGCTATGACGCAGAGCCTCCTTGCTTACCAAGAAGATCACCCATCGAAACTGTAAAGGGATCTCCATTACTAGTTTCACCACAGCCTCCCAGCAAAGGACACGGGGCGGGATACATCTGCAGAACCAAGAGTTAGAAAGCACATGAGCTCGAATAAAACAGAAGCCGAGGATCAAAAGATTTACCTACAATATGCCAGAAAGTCGGGTAACGAATTGGTTCCTGGATCCTCATGAACACGTATCAGTTGTCCCAGTTATCTCCGAAAGGATAATTTCCTCCGGCACCTCTCGAGGGATCCCCGACCAAAGGAGCACCATCACGGGCAGGAAGTAAAACCCGGGCTTGTTTGCCAAGGGAGCAAAACAATAGGAGTACAAGACCTCATGCACGCTAATATGGAAACCGCGCAATTCCCGAGCACCTGTATGGCCATCAAAGTTCTCCAAGACAGCGGAGTAAGCTGAGAGGGGCAAAAACCGAAGTATGAAGATACCTCAGCAACAAGAGAAGGAACGCCACTCCTCACGCCAGCTTCCAGATAAGCCTCATATATAGCCACCTCGTCGACTCTACCATCGGATGCCCGCTCAAACTCGGATGAATTTCTTATCCCCACCGACGGAGGAATCGCATATCTGTTCCGGATCTCAGTAAGATCTTCCCCACAAACTCGAGAACAAGGACCATCATCGAGAAGGTAAGACCGTCTTTGTTTCAAAGGAGCCATCGGAGCCTCCTCATCATCAGTCCCTAGGGTCCTCTCCCAAGAAGAAATAGGAGACGAAAAAGGGTCGTCCGAGAAGAGACACGGCTTCACGCGACCACCAACAAACGCAGACGGAAACAAGGAACTTTCGGAGTTCATATTTCTGAAAAATTACGAGTCAAGAAAGCGTGAGGCTGCAGGGAACATCGCAGTTTCCTCTTATACATCCAAGCCGCCGACCTCTACTTAGAGGAAAAAGGAAAAAAGGAGGGACGATATTTCCAGAAAGTTTTGAAAACCCTCGACCAGAAGTTTCTAACTCGGAAAAAGGAAACCCACCTCAAGAAATGGAAAGGTTACAAGAGAAAGGATCCGACTCTTGGGATTTACTTTTTATGAGTACTCATTCCAGGCAACCATCGGCGAATCCGGGACCTCCGCAACCAGTCCCAAGTCTACTGGAGTCACATTCCAACGGCTCGATCGCCTTCCAGAGAAATCGAGCCTCGTCAATATTCGACCCAAGTCTACAGGAGTCACGTTCCTCCAGGCTCCAGGCAGGACCCAGGCCTCCGGGTCCCCGCTACAGAGTAGTCCGGGTCCTCACCGAAAAGAACTCAGGAACTCAGAACTCAGAACTCAGGAACTACCCCTTCCCCCGGGAAATGGAAAACTTCCGATAAAGAGAACCTTCCATATTTCTGAATATGGAAGAATTCCTCTTAATCTGACCGACTAAAACCGCCTCAAGGACGACTATATAAGACAAGACAAAGCCCTAAAACGGGGGATCGACTTAAAGAGATTGGAAGATTGGAGATAGGCAGCTAGAACTAGGGTTTATACACCGAAACTTGTAGTCCCTTCTTTATTCTTCAATAAAAACGTCTCTTTACTCTTCCATTCTTGCAACCCTCTTTAAATCCATACAAAATATACAACTTGTCCTCCGTTCTATAGTACTCAAAAAGGACCTACACGAAAATCCCCTAACAGCTATAACTGCTCAAACTGTGGAAGAAGCTGCTCGAACCAGAACGTTGGCTGACTATAACCGTCCAGACCAATACTAAGCCAACAGATCTGCTATTCGTCCTCTAGCTATCAAGAGGAACGACTTCGAGCTAAAGCCTTAGTACTACACTGTTGTGGGATAAATACCCTACTGTGGGTTATCCTATGAGCATCCTATGGACCATCTGGAGCGGTTCGAGGATCTAGTTTCTGCCATTAAAGCCAATGGAGTCCCTGAGGACTACCTCTTCTGCAAGCTCTTCAAGTACTCACTTGCTGGAGAAGCTTTGCAGTGGTTTAAGCAGTTACCACCAGGATCTCTTACATCCTGAGCCGACATCAAAAACGCATTCCTGCGTAACTTCTTTGATGAGGCACGTGCTGAAGACTTGACAAGCAAGATTGCTACATTCACACAGGAGCCTGCAGAGTCATTCAGAAGCTCCTGGATCAGATTCAAGTCTTATCAGAGAGACTGTCCACACCATGATTCAACCAAGTACAACTACTCAGCACTTTCTTCAGAGGCATCGAGCTGGCATATCTGATGGCTCTGGACACAGATAGTGAAGAGAACTTCAACACTAGGAATCCAGAAGAGACTGTGAGACTTATTGAAAACTTGGCATCTAGAAACAGCTCCAAGAACACTGATTTTGAGAGGAGAAAATCGGCCATTATCCTTGGGAAGGAGCAGACGGATGATGTGAGGGCTAAGCCAGACAGTGTTCACAAGTTTCTCAGGAAGTAGGTTAGCTTTGCAGAGGATGTAGAGGTTGTAGACATTGACAACAGAAACAAAGTAGAAGAGGATGTGAACTTCATCAGTGGCACTAGATTTCAGAATCAGAAATCTGGGAATCTGAATGGAAACAGGAACTTCTATGGCAATGGACAGAGAAGCAACTACCGCCAGAATTCACAGTACTAGAGACCCTACAACAACAACTACAGCAGCAACAACAGAACCTATGAGACTTCTTCCTACCATAACCCACCACTACAGACTCAAAAGAGCAAGATAGAAGCAATGCTTGATCAAGTTCTTGAGTGCCAGCAGAAGCTAACAGTGCATTTCAATGGGGAGATTGATTCTGTCTACACTAACCTGAACACAAAGTTTGAAACTTTGAGTACTCATGTGAAGAAGTTGGAGATGCAGGTGGTTCAGACAAGAGAAGCTTTTAAGAGGCAAGAAGCCCTAGCTAAGGGAAAAAGAGATGAAGCAATGAAGCACCACGTGCCATCATAGATGATGATTTCTGCAAGTGGTGAAAGAAGAAAAGCTTCAAGAGGGGGATTTTGAAGTCGAAAGCACTATGAGTTTTGGCAGTTCACATTGGTGTAGATCGACACCAAGTGATGAACATCGATCGATCGAGTTCGACGGGAAGCGATCGATGACTCCTTTCCAACATTGATCGACGGAAGAGTCGGTTACATCATGCAAAGCAGTACGAATCATGACCCACGAGGAGTTTGCAGCTCGACACCCTCATCCATCCAAACCCTGTCGTATGAGCACGACAAACATCGATCGACATCTTGAGCACGTCGTCAATCGAGATAGAGAGCCCACCGACAATTAACATCAGCCAGCCAGCATCGATCGACGAGCACCTCTCACCTACCAAGTGAAACTTCCCAAGATTGACGCAGCTCGACTTAATGCACTCAGAAATCAATCCAAACCTTCAGAGGAAGTAGCAGACAACATAAGTCTGCACTCTGAGGATGCATCAGAGGCTATGAAAGTTGACCAGGCTACTGAGAGGAGAACCTTGAGGAAAAGGAAGGAAAAGGTTGCCAAGCATCTGAAGAAAAAAGCTAATGAGAAGGAGATTGATAGCTTCACAAAGAGAGTTCTCAGGATCCTTATAGACAGGCTATTCGAGGATGCCTATTTTAGCCATAGGTTGTGGATGTTCTTCAGAGAAACCAGGGAGACCGTGAAAGACATTGAGAGAATGTTTCATCAGGTCAGAGAGAAGATGAAGCAGAGGATCACATTGAGGAAGAAGAGTGATTCTGGAAAATTCACAGTATCCTGCTTGGTACAAGGCATTGAATTCCCATATGCACTCTGCGACACAGGAGCTTCAGTCAGCATTCTACATAAGGTGATGGAAGACCATCTAGGTCTGAAGATAGAACCCTCGGAGGATTAATTAACTTTTGTGGACAGCTCTCAAAGGAACTCAGGAGGAATCATGAGAGACCTTGAGGTGCATATTGGTAATGCCCTAGTTCCAGTAGACTTTCATGTCCTGAATATCAAGCTGGACAAGAACACTTCTCTACTTCTTGGAAATGATTTCATGGCTACTTTAGGAGCAGTCTGCAACATGCAGACTAACCAGTTATGCCTAACACTCATTGATCCGATTGTTTATTATGATCCAGTTCGAGTTGTCAAGACCCAGATGCCCTACATTGGGATTGGGGATGATAATATCTTGCATATTTACATGTTTTTAGCATTCATATCTTGTGCATTTTGATCATATAGATTGGGCATTAGGCATTTTTAGTTCCATATTGCATTCATAAGTCTATATCAGGTGTTGGAATGTGCTAGAGAGTGATTGGAGGTGTTTGGGAGCTTTAAGATCCAAAAGGAAGTCAAGAATGAAGTTTGACCAAGACAAGACAAAGAAAAAATGAAGTTGGTCGAGTCCCACCCGGGTCAAGACACCTGGCCGCTCCTACCCGCACGGGCTGATGTTTGGACAAGGTCTTGTACGCGGCCTGATGTACCCAGGGTAAACCACCCGCACGGGCTGATGGCTGGACAAGAAGGAGGTACCCGGCCTGATGTACCCGGGGTAAGCCACCCGCACAGCTGCACGGCTGGACGGCTGGAATGAAGGAGGACACTCGGCTTGAGGTACCCGGCCAGAAGGATCCGCACGGCCTAGTGGATATCGGAGCTTGGACGGTACGCGTCCTGGACATACGCGGGTCGGACCAACACCACCTTACCCGGGTGATCTCAAAGTTTCTTCCTTTTTGCTCGATTCTGATTGGCTGAAGACTTAATGACCTCAAGGACCTTTTAGATATTTTATCTTGATGTTTTAGGGATTTCTAAGCCTAAGTATAAATACTTTTGTAATCTCCTTTGTGAGATATAACTTCTTTTCTCTAAAGAACACATTTTGATCTTGAAGAAAGTTTGGATCTTGGATCCTTTTTCATCTTATTCTCTTTGTGTTTATTGGATTATCTTACTCACTATCATGTTTAGCCTTGAATCATCCATGGTTTTAAGGTTACCCATGTCTATTAGTGAGTAGATCTATCTAGGATTCAATGTGATTTCCATGGATATGGTGAAGAGACTTGGGATTGAAAGCATGGAACCAGATACCTCTTCTCTCACCTTTGGGGACTCTTCTTCTACAACCCCAATTGGTTTCATCAAGGACTTCCCTTTGAAGATTGGATCCTGCACCATACCTATTGACTTCACTGTTTTGAAGATGGAAACTGAGAAGAGAGTTCCTTTGATCCTTGGCACTCCTTTCCTCACAACAGTTGGAGCTTGCATTGACTTTTCCAACAAGAAAGTCACCCTCATGCATGTGAACAAAGCTGTCTTCTGTCCCCTCCAATCTCCATTGGATGTTGGCTATTGTGGGACAATCATTTGTGGTGAACAAGCTGTTGAGAAGTCCCAAGATGGAGTGGTTGTTTGTAAGAAAGAAGGTCTTGATGGAGAGTCTTCTAAAGAGTTGTGTGTTCAGCACTTGGAAAGTGCTAAAAAAGAGGGGATGAGTGGAGCCTCAAAGGCCATTCATGGCAAGAAGAAGATGTTGAAAGAACCTCATCCTCCACCTCTTGATCTGCTACCACATATTCTCACTCTCCATCCAAAGAAGCTCAAGGATGGTGTCATTGAGTACAAGATCAAGCATAAAGGAAAGTCCACACCATTCTCCAGTGCTAGAGCCATCATTACTCCTCAGCTTCAAGATGACCCAATCAAGCTTCAAGAGCTTATATCCCAGGTCCTCACTATCACTCTTGAAGGTGGGAAGGATCCTCCTTCTCACTAGTCCGAGAGCCAAGGTAGTCAAGCTAGTGACTCAAAACAAGCTCACTTGGGAGGAAGTCCCATGGTTATCCTTGTACATAGCTTTGCAATTTCTATTTTTATTTAAGTTTTTAATAAAAGAAGTTGAGGTTTTCAGGTTGAGCCTAACACTAGAGGAGAGAAGAAAGGTGGTGAACCAAGCCTTATGATTGCCATGTAGCAGCCTCCTCTAGTTGCTACGAATCAAGCCAGCTCCTAGCCCCAGACACCAAAACACCAAGCCATGTCTCCTTATGTGGTATCACTCCAACCCTTCTTGTATATACATTTGCTTTTGTCTTGTTGGGATGTCTCCTTCTCTCTTACTCACACAGAGACTGTGTGATTTAAGTTTGGGGGAGGTACCAGGTATTTGATCATGTTTGATTTGTGGATTGTGAGTCTCATGCATTGCATTGTACATACATATTTGCATAAAAATCCAAAAATTTTGAAATTTTTGAATCATGTAGTTGCATCACTTGCATCTTTAAGATTGAGTCTAGAGCATATAGGTTGCATTCACTTGCATTTGGAGCAGCTGTTGATATTACCTTGTAAAGAACACTTGTTTGCACTGAATTTGGCACCCTAGTTAAACATATCAAGTAGCTTAAGCATCTTTTGAAAGGCTTGCATGCTTTGAGCCTTGAAAACTCTTCTTGAAACTTGTTTGCTTGCTTGATATTGGCATTGTTCTTGAAACCAGCTCCAACCTGAACTTAGACTTGAGTTAACTTAATTTCTGTTGCATATGGGCATTTGCATACTTGATCATGGATCTCATACATATTTGGGTTATCTTTCCCCATTGTACCACTCTTTTGTTAACCTAAATGGCACTTCCATACCCTTGATCCCTATCTATTCTTTGAAGCCTACATTGATTTGCATGAGTGAGGCCTCTTCTGATAGTTTGTCATGTGCAAAATCGTGAGAGTATTGGGAGCGACATGGATTTGTTCTCATCTCTTGCTAGCATAGGGTCATCATTTGAGCTACCTTCCAGGAATGGTGAGTGCGTCTTTTTTCCTTAAAGGTTTATATCTTAGGTTTGGGAAGTGATAAAGTTGAGATTGATGAACAAAAGAGTGTATTGAGAAAGAAAAGCCTAGTGGCCTAGAAAAGAAAGATAATAAAGCTCTTGTGTATTGTTTGAGACCTTCCCCCTCCAAAAAAAAAGAAAAAAAAAAGAAAAAGAAAGATTCATGGGGAAGGGAAAATAAAAAGAGTTAGAGTTTAGAAAAGTGAATAAGAGGTCCTTAGTGGTTGAGTCTAAATAAAAAAAGTTGTTCATTGGGTGAGTGATGTGAATGTTTTTCATTTTGGGTTATGGGATGAATGAAAAGGGTGTAGAACTTGTAATCACTTAGGAATGGGGTAGAATGATGTGGATGGATCCATGTATGCATGAATTGCTCCTAGTCTTAGATAAATTTTGCATAATGATCAAGCTCCTTGATTTTTGAGTGATTGCCACCTTGAAATGATGCATTGAAACCCTCCTTTTCATCCATACTAGACCATTTGATCACCTAGCCAAATGATTGAGATCTTGTGCCCATTTGTGAAAATTCACCTTGTGTGTGTGTGTGAATCAATGTGAGGGTTGGTTACGAGAACATGTTGGTTGATAGGCATTGCATCTTGTGTAGAGGCATAAGAGTATTGATAGACCTTGAGAAGTTAGAGCATAATAAGACAGTTTTGCTCATGCTATTTGCTATGTTTCTTTAGGATGTCAAGTTGAGTGCTATGGGTTTTTCTTTTGGCTTTGCTCCCATCTTTATATCTCTCCTCCTTGTGTTTTGAAAAGTTTACTTGAGGACAAGTAAAGGGCTAGTGTGGGGGAGTTGATATCTTGCATATTTACATATTTTTAGCATTCATATCTTGTGCATTTTGATCATATAGATTAGGCATCAGGCATCTTTAGTTCCATATTGCATTCATGTCTATATCAGGTGTTGGAATGTGCTAGAGAGTGATTGGAGGTGTTTGGGAGCCTTAAGATCCAAAAAGAAGTCAAGAATGAAGTTTGGCCAAGATAAGACAAAGAAAAGATGAAGTTGGTCGAGTCCCACCCGGGTCAAGACACCCAGCCGCTCCTAACCGCACGGGCTGATGCTTGGACAAGGTCTTGTACGCGGCCTGAGGTACCCGGGGTAAGCCACCAGCACGGGCTGATGGCTAGACAAGAAGGAGGTACCCGGCCTAATGTACCCGGGGTAAGCCACCCGCACGGCTGCACAACTGGAATGAAGGAGGACACACGGCTTGAGGTACCCGGCCAGAAGGACCCACACGGTCTGGAAGATATCGGAGCTTGGACGGCACGCGGCCTGGACATATGCAGGTCGGACCAACACCACCTGACCCGGGTGGTCTCAAAGTTTCTTCCTTTTTGCTTGATTCTGATTGGCTGAAGACTTAATGACCTCATGGACCTTTTAGACATTTTATCTTGATGTTTTAGGGCTTTCTAAGCCTAAGTATAAATACTTTTGTAGTCTTTTTTGTGAGATATAACTTCTTTTCTCTAAAGAACACATTTTGATCTGGAAGAAAGTTTGGATCTCGGATCCTTTTTCATCTTATTCTCTTTGTGTATCTTGGATTATCTTGCTCACTATCATGTTTAGCCTTGAATCATCCATGGTTTTAAGGTTACCATGTCTATTAGTGAGTAGATCTATCTAGGATTCATGAGCTTGGGAGACTAAGGGTGATTAGGTGTAGATCTAAGATGTTTTAGGGTAGATCCTTCTTGATCCTTGCTTGTAGAGTGTTCTGATTGCTATTTTGGAGTTGGCCTCTTCATGATAGAGCTATAGGCATTTCATGTCCGGAAGGTGTTTGATGAAATGCCTGAACCAACTCTCCAATGCTTTAAATATCCTTTACCTAAGGGATTAGTTGTTAAAGGTGTTAAGATAGCTATTAGACTTGTTCTTATTGTTTGCCTTGATCATTAAAGTCAAAGGGATTTGATGTACTTGGGTGATCATTGGAAATGAGCCTTCATCTAGGGATAGAGCTTGCTTAGGATTGTGTCTAGGCTCAAGGTTGATAGATTGAGTGTATTGCTGCCATCTTAGATTGAAACTTAATCACCCAAAGTCAATTCCCTTGTCCCATGAGTCCCCATGCCTCACATTGAAAGAAATCTCACTCCTTTATTGCATTTTTAGTATTATTTTAGTTCATAATCATCTTCACTCAATGGTTGCACTTAGATTAAGCATAGACTTGCATTCCCTTTGCATTAAACTCTCTTAGAATTGGTTCGACATCTTTCTATACTACATCATTTGATTTGGAGCCTTGAAACTCTTAACATCAGTTCATCCATAATTCATTGCAGCATGCTATTGTGGAGAAGATCACAATTCAGAAACTGAAGAATCAATCGACATTCAACATCCACCATCGATCGATCATGATCAACCAGACGCAATCGACAACAACAAGGAAAAATCGATCGACAGTGACCCTGCAGATGACATAGATGATCTTCCAGAAAGTAACTATTTGATTGGGAGCTGGGTAGATGATTGTTGCAAAGAAACCTTTGCAGTGGATACTGCACTACGTTCTGATGAGTATGACGAGGATTACAGAGAGGAACAGGCCATTGTGTACCAAAATCTTGCTATGGAAGAAAGAGTTCTCCATCATTCCCTTAGAGCAGAGGCAGCAAAATCGATCGACAGCAACAACATGCCATCGATCGACAATCGCAACGCACCAGTATCCGAGGTAAGGTTACAAGATCATACAGATTATGGTTATCTAACACCAGATGAATTTGGTATTTTCAGGGATCTAAACGGCCAAGCACAATCTTCAGATGAACGACTTCTACACGTCTCAAGTGAGAATATTGCAGACATCCTTGCAATGACCAATGGAGCGGACTACCTATTCCATCAGTAGCGAATAGATGCTCAACCATCAATCGACAGTCAATATCGACCATCGATCGACGTGCAAATCAAGTTTGGACGCAGAGCTTATAATCAGAACAGGAAAAGGAGGTTTAACTGGGAAAGTAGAGATGAACATGGTGTTTATAGAGACGAGCATGGACATGCACGAGCCATCAGTGGAAGAATCATTCGAGTGACAAATAATGATATCAGAGAGATTCTGGAGAGAGTTACGCTATTTGAGCGCACCTGTGTCTGCCTTCAAGAACAGAGTTATTCGCTCAGTCCAGGCAAGAATAAACCACTTACTCCAGAGCAGAGATTTATGAGCTGGTACATGGTATCTACAGAGCTCAAGGGACATCAGAAGATGACTTCACCAGGAGGCTCGGTGATGTCTACTATCAATTCAACAACAGTATAGGCTGGTTGACTACACACACTGATGAGATGAAGAAGGACATAGCCACGATTCAGGAACAACATGCAATCGGAGCAGGAACATCGACATCGATCGATGGCAGCACTCAACCATCGATCAACGCTAGGTTTGCATCACTTGAAGAACGACTACAATCATATTCTGATAAGCTCGATGAGATGATCCAGAAACAGGCTGCGATTGAAGCATTACGACAAAAATCAATCAACGAAAGGCCCACACCATCGATCGACGATGAGTCCGCATCAGTCCAAGGAAAGCTAGTAACAGATAAGGTGCTACAGGAAAAGCTTGATGGCATTGATTTTTCTCTAGAATTGATTAGAGATGATTTCAACCGGGAGTTGAAGGACATCTCAGGCTACACATATGTCAGACTTGGAATACATCAGGACAGCATTGGAAATCTTCAGAAGAGGATGCACATTGTGGAGGTTGCTAAGGAAATATTGCAGAAACAGTGGACCAGAGGAGAAGAGGCCACACTAAGCTTCATGGCTTCATGGTTCCAGAAGAGAAAAAAAGAAGTAGACACTTATTTTCCAACAAGTAGTCACTTTCATCCTTACTAGCCAAAACACCTCCAAAGTCAAGCTAAATGACTATAACAAAGCGCTGAGTGGGAGGCAACCCACTATTAGGTAATTTAATTTAGTTTACTTCATACTTTTACTGATTTTCGTTTTTCAATTTTATTGCAGGTAAAAAAAAGATCCGAGTAGACAATTGCCCAAGAAATCGACTGATAAAACCATGTCGACATCGATCGACACTACAACAACATCAATGATCGACGGACATGTCATGCCATCGATCGACACAGACTTTGGACAGGTATATCGTTCTAACTTGTTCAATTGAGTACTTATGATTTATGTTCTCACCACAACTCCGACTGGATATACACTGAGAATAGTGTATAATTTAAGTCTGGGGGGAAGGTTTACTGATATTATTTTACTTTTTGAGTCTTACTAAAAGTTTTCAAAAGTTTTTATTGAGTCAAGAAGGGGATGATGAACTTTTTCAATTTTTGCTTGTTATCTAACCACTCTCTAGCACCATTTTTAGATCTGTTAACTGCAGAATGTACTAGAGATACTAAAGTGGATCACCTGTCAACTATGACCATACTTGCTAAGAATGTTTGAAGGAACCAAAGCTGACCTCCAACCTAATTTGACTATTACTGCTTGTCTTTGGGCTTGGTATACATTGGTTCGGGTTCCTCCTACAAGTTTGGAAGGTAAAAGCCTGGGTTTCTGGTTCCCTTCTCTCTCTTTCTCTCTTCAAGCATCTTTAAAAGTAAAAGATTGAGATGATTTCCTGGAAGATGCAGAGGGGTAGGAATGTCTCCTATGACCTCAATATTCTAATTCAGAAAGGAATGATCACACATTGTTGTAAGCGAGGAATAGATAAATTACATGTAACCCCATTATTAACCTACACTTTGTCAAAAGAAAGAATCAATAAGATGAACAAAATTATTCATTGGCATTGAAGTAAAAAATAAGAGAAAGTAAAAAGATTCAGAAAAGAGAGAAAGAGGAAAGAAAGGGATCAGGGAAGACCACCTGTTAGTCCAGATACTTGTCGGAGTTGAGTCCATGTGTCCCTTGATCGATACTCTCAAGGTAAATCCTACACTTTTATTTTTATGCAAGAAATGAGGTTAGTACAGGGGTTAGTCAGACAGGATATGCTAAGTTGATGGCTTGATGAATTTGGTTGCTAAGCTAGGATGTGGTATATAAAGTACTTCTGAAGTTAGGAGATATTTGATGTGGCTTGCAACATTGTAGAAGTGATGATTATAAGTTTAAAAATTGTGTGAGTACCTGCTGTTTTCAAACCTCTTTCACAGGACTACTCTTGTTTTGCTTTGGGACAAACAAAAGGATAACAGTCTCGGGGAGTTAATATACCATGGATTTTACACATTTTCACCCATGGTATATAAATGTTTTAGGATATAAAAGTTCAGTTTTCCAGTCTATTTAGCATATTTACACGTTCAGGAGTGTTTTGGAAGAAAGTGGTGTTTTTGGTGCATTTTGGAGTATAAATTAGATTTCACCCGAGCTGACCATCGAGCAGACCAAAAGGTTGACGATTAGAGATAATAATCGATCAATGCACTCCTTGTGCCATCGATCGACGGTGAAGCGAGCAATGCCCGAATGGTTCCAGCCGACTTAAAGCCCAAGTCAACACCAGTTTACAAGATTACCCCTGACAAGTTTTAGGTCTAATATTTATGTGTTCTGCCATTGTTTTAGGCAACACACGCTTTCTTTTAATTCTCTTTTTCTTAAAGCAAAGATTTTTAGGTTTTTTAGTAGTTTGGAGAGAATATCCAAGACTCCTTCAGAGATTTGTGATTGGAACTCCAGTTTTACTTATTATTTATCTATGTAGATTTATTTATCTATTGTTATAATTTGCTTAGCTATTTCTGAGTAATTCACCTGTTAAGTTTAGGGTTCGAATAGGTTATGAAGGATTAGCACCAAATATATAATTGATAAGTTTTGATATTCTTCAATAGATTGTTCTTACTGCTTCTGTTCTAGAGTAGCTACTTAGAACTCTGATATTAGAATCATTAGGCACAAGCGACAGCTTAATCTTTTATCTGAAACTAATCTAATTGAGCTAGGATTGCTAGAAACAAACGATAGTTGATCTAGGAAGCCTAATGGACATTCATTCAACCGATCTTAAAACTTGCTAGAAACGATATCGATCGACAATCATATAGATTGATCGATGATATTGTGAAAGGTGTATTGATCGATATTAATAGAATAATCAATCGACACTTTCTTGAGATCAACAAGCGAAAGGTGATATCCAAGATCTAGATATTAGAAAATCTAAACAAACGAAAGTTGATAGATTATACTCCCAGTTGAGTTTTGTAATATCTTGCAAGCAACAGTTAGTCTCTATACCATTATAATCCTGATTACCTGAATAGAAACTCTAAGTCTAACGCTTTCTTATTATTTCTTACAAACCTCAATCCAGTTACTTGAACAACTACCTTGTTCACCTTGTTTGCTTTTAATTAATAAACCTAGCTTAATCACTACTGATTATGATCTAGTGTGTGGCCTAACTCTCTGTGGATTCGATCCCTAAGTACTACAACTTGATCTTTTTTTTATGAGAATAAAGTTATTCCTAGGATAATTTGAGCACATATGTGTTACCCATTTACATTATGGCCTTATGGTTCACGCTAGAAATTAATGAATTATTTAAGTTTCTCGGTTTTGAAGAAATGTATTGTACGTGCACATCAGTGAATTATAAAAGGAGATGCTCTTTTGCTAGTCGTGATTAGCATTGACTCTCTTGTCTAAGGGTTTGACTGGTTTCTCAACTAACATCCGCAAATGCAGTTTTTGCGATTGATAGCGGTTGTTGACGTTTTGAAACAATCACAGAAAACACTACAAATCGTTTCAAACCGCTCCGAACCTCTTAAAATCAAAAGCTGGTTTCAGCTAGCGTTTGCGCTTGCGGACGATTGCGAAAAGGTAAATTTTTTTTCTTAAAAAATAAAAATTAAAAGCAAAACTAAAAATATTCAGTAAAATTTTTAAATTGAAATAATAGAAATTTTAAATGTATACATATTATATTTTAATGTATATTATGAAACTTTAAAAACAAAAATATTTTCTATAATTTTTAAAATTTAACATTATGATTTTATAAATATTATTTTTATATTTATTATAATATTATGATTTTAATACTTTTTAATTATATAAAATGTAAATATTGTTAATTTATCATTTAATAGCTGTTGCATTTGGTAGTTTACCAGTCACAAAAGTCTCACTTACACACCAATTTCTAACCGCTGTACGAGTTGTACAAATCTCTAAAAAACACTTAAAACTGCAACCATCCGCATCCGCAAACTCCCGCAACCGCACCCGCAACCACTGCGATTACACCAGTCAGGCCCTAAATGCCTTTGTGAACTTCGGATTTTTACCTGTATGATTCCAATTTCAACCTCCCTTTTATATTTTATCCTTAAACTGGCCCATCTTTTTTGTTTTCTATTTTATTACCCCAGATCTCCAGCTGATAATCAATGCAAAGAAATTGGTTTTGCGGTTCGATTGGATAAACATCTGGAATCCAATATATTGACCTAGAATAACTGCTATGAAGATACTCTAAGAACAAGATAGAGTTGTATATTTAGGTCTTATTAAAACACACAAAAAGGTCAAATGAGTTTTATTGTGATGAAAAACAGAAATAAAGGAAGAAGTTTTAGGATGCCTTTAAGATCAAAATGATTCTAAACTGATCTTCATAAGAAAAAAAGGAGACTGCACTTTACGGCAGCCAAGTTAAGCCATTACAAAACTATACTACTGTTATAAATCATATGGTGGATGGTCCATAACCAAGCCCGGTCCATGACCAGCCCATGAGAAGGAAGGAGGCATCCAGCCCATTAGGAGATTGGTGGTCAGCTTTACTTTCCTTATACTTATCTACTTTGTATTTTTCCATATTTGTATTTATCATTTTCCTAGATAGACTAGGAATTGATACGTTTCCATTTATCTTATGACGGTCTAAATACTTGTATATATATGAGCCTTTCGCTATGGAATAAAATAAGCTTTCACAGCATCTTATTTACAACACGTTATCAGCATGAACTTGCTCTAAACCCTAGCTAAATCCGACCACCACAAAAACCCTAAACACAAAGGAATCTGCCTCGAAACTTCAAAGAGGTCGTTCTCTCAAACCGTGACGACCCAGAAAAACGATAAAGATATCAAATCGAAGCCCTCGCCGATACAGATCAGACAGTTCAAACCGCTTGTCGGTATGACCACCGACGCGCTCTCACACACAGATACAGTGCGCGCCGATTTGCTTTGGAAACCAAATCCGATTCCATTCGCGACCGACGATCTCAAGCTCGTTCCAGCTCGCGACTTCAGAAACAATCAACTCGTGGTTCTTCTCTATCGGTGGTCTATTCAACCCTACTTGAGGTTAAGGTAAAATCGAAACCCTAATTGAGAACCCATATTGAATCCGGTTGATTGATAAAGTCTACAACCATTAAAATTTTGATGAACCCTAATCTAGGATAATAGAAACCCTAAATTGTGGAACTAGGTTTTGGTTTAGATTGATCTCCTGTTAGGTTGATAGATCCATGGTCATTAGGTTGCTAGAAACACATATTATATTCCATATTCCATTTTGAGATTGTTTTAACAATTAAAATCAAAACTATAATGGTTTTGAATCTCAAAACCTATGATCTAATGATCAAATCGTGTGCTTAAACCTCCCGTGATCTATTGATCAATCTAAAATCCTAAAAACATTAAACCCTAAACCGCATGGATGCAATCCGCATGCCATGCATGGAACAATTCAAAACCCTAAAATTTGAAATTGTTTGATTGATTGATATTGCTTGAATGAATTCGTATTGTTTCATATTGATTGAGGTTAAAATATTTTGAATCCGAATCTGATTAGGATTGTTGCTAGATTAATTGTTTTGCATTAATCTGAACCTGATCATGACTGTTTTTTTAAATATTCAAATCCGAACTTGGTTGAATTATCACCTAGAAATTGTTTTGCTAGGATGATTAAAAATCGAATTGATTGATTGCTTGAATAGAACCGGTTGCATCATGATCACTTAGAAATCTGATTGCTAAGGTGTTCAAAATCTGATTAAAGATCATATAGAATTGATTCATCTCTTAGCCGTGTGGCTTTGCATTGATATTGCTATATAAGTAATCACCAGAGATGGTCGTGTGACCTTGCTTGCATACTGGTGGCCGTTCGGCATTCATCTTTGAGATTACTTGTTTTGATTGATGCATTGATCGCATTCACATATAAAATCTCAACTTGTCTCGCACCATGGTCGAGTAGTAAATTGTTTTGGTCGAGAGACTTGTGAAACCATATGCATTGATTATTTGAATTAGTTGCATGAATTCTATGACTCTATGAAATCTTGAACTGATTGATAAATATGATTTCAGATGTCGAAATTTGAGCCTTCAGATTATAATGCCCTAAATCTCTCTGGAGATAATTGGTTGGAATGGGCAATGAACACTTCAGTTGTCCTGAAATAAATAGGACTCGGTAGGAGTATCATTGAGGGTGATTATGCAACTGAAAGTGAAAATTATAGGGCCATAACAATTATGCGCCATCATCTCACTGAGGAACTGAGAAATCAATATCTACATATTGAGAATCCTCATGACCTTTGGGCAGAATTAAAGTCCAGATACACAATGGTGTTATTACCAAAGGTCAGGCATGAATGGATGAGTCTCAGATTCCAAGACTTTGAGTCTGTAGACGATTATCACTTGGCTTTGTCCAAAGTTGTTTACAAACTGAGACTATGTGGTGAAGTGGTAACAGAGGAGGATTTACTGGAAAAGACCTTCCTCACAGCCGATCCAAGTGATCTATTGTTACAATATACCTTAAGAGAAAAAGGCTTCACCACCTATAATGATATGCTTTCATGCCTATTGATAATTGAGCAGAAGAAATTGCAAAAGAAAAGCAGTGAGATGCATGAGGAATCCGAAGTAGTCGTATCCAAAATAATGAATGTTGTGGCCGGTTTGTCTATTGACTAAGAAAATAAGATTTTCGACATTCTGATTTTTGTGTTTCATGATTTGGTGTTTGCTTTATTTAAATAAAAGTGTTTCTTAGAATTTTTTATATGAATGAAAATTTGATATTAAAATCTTATCTCTGAAATTTTCTTCGAAAATTATATCTATAAATCTGAAATTAATGATATATACAAAATCATCTAAAATCTTTTCATTTTAAAGAATGAATGAATGGTTTCATAGTGAAACCATGAGCAATGGAAAAGAGTTTCTTTTAACTGTCCAAAGAGATAAGAGATAAAATTGTGGGTATGGTACACATTAAGGGCTACGGCCAGATATGTATAAGGGCAAGCATTCAGATGCTTTATATCCACCCAGAGAAACCCATTGGGATTATAAAATACAGAGATATAAGAATGGTTTCCACAATGATACAATGGACAAAAGGAAACAAAAGGTTCCTTCAAAGTTATGAGAATCGCCCAAAGGCCACACCTGCATTCTCTATTGATCTGAACTATGCTAAGATCAGTATGATAAAGGCAAAAGGCCTAGGTAACCAGATTGGTTGACCCACGAAATTTACACACTTTATGGCATGACCGGATTAGCCATCCTGGTCTAAATTTGATGCAAAGATTGATATTGCAAAAGGCACAAAGATTTATCCCATAAAATCTCACGTTGTATAACATGTACACAAGGGAAACTCATTAGGCTATAATGTCCCAAGCATCTAAAGATTATAGCATGTTCATGAGGAGGAGTGAAGACACACCCGTGGTCCATGACCATACTATAAAACATGAATATGACAGCTTGGTCGTACAGGCCATTACCTATAAGGTTCAAACTCTAAAAGTCTATAAGCTTGGGGACATCACGAGTTTTACATGTATATAAGGTTAATATGCATCAGGCCATATAAGTGAGCATAGATATTCCCATCTCAGATTGAATACGGGTCATGAGCCAGACAGACACCATCTTAAGAGACTGTGAATAAACCACCACAAAACATATGTGCCGTCTAAGATGGAACCTCAGAAGAGGATTGGGAATATATGTTGGATATAAGTATGTCTTTCTCCCATGAGTTTTAAGAGACCTTGAGCCAAATATGGGTGATCAAATTATGGCCAGGTACACGGATTGCATGACTAATGAATCCGACTATCCAACATCAGGGGGAGAAAGTAATAAGCTGGTAAAAGATTAATAAGAGAAATGGAATGGTATTAACCATCTTTGTCTTGGCAAGATCCTCGGACCAGAGAATATGATTTAAAGACGTCCAAAGAAAGAAAGGGATTACAAAGCTAGCTAATTGAATGCCAGACAGGTTAGACCCGAAAAGAAAAGAATGACTAAATCATACCAGCTTGCACCAACGAATTTGATGTCCTAGAAGAGATATAATCAAGTTTCTACAGAGTCTATTAAAGATAGACCAATATGTTCCATAAGATAAGGAACCTTGGAAAGAAAGAGAAAGGTGCATAGAATGACAGATCCGGGGTCATAAGGGAAACCAGACCAGACATTGAGATAAGGCTGCGCAGCTGAACATCTAAGGTACCAAACCATGTAGCTTGGGACGCCAAGCTGCAAGATAATGAAGGTCTTGATAAGAGTGAGATCTCAAATAGATTGGATCATGTCTGGAACACAATGGAACAATATACATAAGAGTGTCGACACAAAAATGATAAATATGCATAAGAAAACAGCACTTGAGTTTTAAAGATATAAGCGAGGATCATAACCCACGTGAATACAAGAATGCATTCATAGATTAAAAGAATACGTGAGGTTTAAAGAAGGATTTAAAAAATCTATAGAAGTGATGGGCATATTGGCCATATATATAGAAACGCCATCTGATAAGATAAAACCAGTGAAAAATGGGTCTTGTGAGGAAAAGGAAAACCGTGAGATATAGTACATGATCACGTGGGCTAAGGTGTTCATGTTCCTACCTACAGCATTCAAAGAATGGCTTGTTACACAAGGATACTCACAGAGACCATGGAACAGATTATAAGGAGATATATTCCTATGTGGTGGATGCTACTACACACCTTCGAAATTGATAAAGGTCTGGTCATAAGTAACAAATAATGATGTAGTAAGCAGCATATTGATCACTGGATAAAGGTAATAAAGGTACCTGAAAGATGAGAAAAGAAGTTATCATAGAACAGCGTTGTTCTTAAGTTGTTTATGGACTGAAGCAAAAGCAGCTGCATATGATATGATAGACTAAGTAATACTTGGTAAAGGAGTTCTATAAAGAACAATCCAAATCAGCCCATATATCATTATGAAAGAAGTTCCTTGTGTTTATACTAAACCAACTTAAAGAAAAGTTAATTGGTGTCGATGATACAAGTTATCGATTGATTCTTAAACAGGCTATGTTTTACATATGATGGGACTACAATGATTTGTAGTAGAGATCATAGCCGTGTGTGTGTATATTGAGATCAGCACGCCAAAAATACATAGTGTGATGTGAGATGGTCATAAGAAAAGGCAAAGGGAACCATTAAGGTTCACACCAAAGTCCATACCAATCAAAGACCATGTCCGGCCATGTTCCGGCCCAATCGTCCATGTGAGACAACCAACATGTTAACTCAAAAAACGTGGTATGGCCTTGAGGTACCAACTATCAGCATGCATATCAATATGCATAGTTTAATATATAGCTGATGGTAAAGAAGGTCCTTAGGAACCAACAGCAATGTATAAAGACATTGTAGTAACATCATCGCAGCACACTGATCATGTCATTGCAGCAACATTGGGCTACAATATATTAGCCATTCATGGGAAAGTTATAGGCATGTGTGGACAAGGTCCATGACCTAACATATATGTTTCAGCACGTGGTGTAGTCCACAGCAAGAAGGTCATGAAACGCCATCAAAATATAAGTATGGGTTGCGATGTTTAACTAACAAAGTTTATGTATGAAACTGCAATACAAGTATGAGCCATTATGTGTATCAATGGGTAAAGAGGAACCACAATGACCTAAGAGTGACCAGGTGTATGTCTAGTCGAGGTCTGATAAATATGGCATTGCTGAAGGCAAGAAAGATCAAAAGCCATGAACTTTTTAAAACAGAACGCGCGATGGTCGACAGGATGATAAATTACATCCGCATGGACCATGAGGCAATCCGTAAGCGTTTATGATCGAGGTCTATCCAAGTTAGATGGACGATAACAAAAGAGACACTTCCATGTGTAGAGTGTCCATGTCTGTAAGTATGTTTTGGTCGAGAACCATAAAACATGCCCGACCAGATTATGGAGTGGACGACAACAAAGAAGCACAAGAACTTCAAGTTCACTGAAGCAACATTCAGAAGCTCATACAAGAAGATCTTCAGTGATGCATTCATCAGGGGGAGTAGTGTGTGTTGTACATTTTTTCCTTCACCAAGGTTTTGTCCCACTGGGTTTTCCTGGTAAGGTTTTAATGAGGCAACATGAAGCACACTACGAACTCTGAACGGTTATGGCGTCCAAGGGGGAATGTTATAAATCATATGGTGGACGGCCCATAACCAAGCCCGGTCCATGACCGGCCCATGAAGAAGGAAGGAGGCGTCCAGCCCATTAGGAGATTGGCGGCAAGCTTTACTTTCCTTATACTTATCTATTTTGTACTTTTCCATATTTGTATTTATCCTTTTCCTAGATAGACTAGGAATTGATATGTTTCCATTTATCTTATGACGGACTATTTATGATGGTATAAATACTTGTATATATATATGAGCCTTTGGCTATGGAATAAAATAAGCTTTCGCAGCATCTTATTTACAACAACTACAACTTTATATAACAAAAATATATTTCTGAGTGCCCTAATATATATGAGTCCTAGGGCTGATGTCATTGACTTGGGCTCAGAGCATGATTAATGGGGTGTTCTTAGAAGGGGGTTCTTAGCGGAATATAAGAAGCCGTCTCTTAACTTTTAACTAAAAAAGCTAAGAACCGGTTCTTAGATAAGAGATTTAAGAACCGGTTCTTAGTTTTTTTTAGTTAAAAGTTGAGAGACGGTTTATTGTATTCCACTAAGAACTCCACCCTAACAACCCTCCCATTAATCATGCTCTTAGTGCTCCATAATTCCCCCGTAAACTTAATGTAGGGTGTGGAACTAAGTTTGGAAGTTCAAGTGCAGCAGCTTGATAAAGGGACAAGAGCTCAAAGTGTTCTTTTTAAATAGTCAATATCTTCAGTTCACCATAAGATCAGTCAATAGTGTGAGATTTATTCAGGTCTATCTTTATAGCCTGTTTATTTCACGAAGAGTCCGAGTTTCTTTACCTCGGTTAACTCCCCTAAACTGTCTCATAATAAATGTGAGTCTTCTTCCACAACTAAAGATCCTTTTTACTCTCTGCTTTAAATTGTGTTCTACCACTATGTCTTTCTCTTTGGCAATATACGGAACACTTAGTGAGCACTCCAGAAATTTGCAGCTACAATCCCATAATTATCAAACACCAAACCCCATGTAATCATTCAGCTTCACGATTCCATACTTCTAAAACTAAAACAGCTGTTCTTCTCAAGCAATGACAATAAGCTGCACCATGTTCGGTCTTTAAAGAGAGGACATAAGCGTTACCTTTCACATCTTGATTTTCGTTAAGACCATGTTGCTCTCACCACTACAGAGATGACAACCGTTTTTTCAGTTTGAGTGTTTGGGCTGATTCGCTGAACGTGGTGTTGAGCATCAAACATTTCTCTCACGAACTCAAAGGTCGCGCCATTAGCCGTTATGGCATCTCTGTTTCTCGTCGTCAACACGAATAAGAGACTCTGATCTGATGAAATTTTTCGACCTTGAACTCCTTGATTTTCTGAGAGAGTTTGGTGAAAAATTGAGATGGCTTAGACAGAGTTTGCACAATCTAGAAGATGATATGGTAACCCATGAGAACCGACTGAATCTATGATACCATGAAGATATTTTAAGAACAAGATATAGTTATGTATTTAGGCTTTATTGAAACACAAAAGAGATTAGCTCAAATGAGCTTTATTGTGATGCATAACAAAATTAAAGGAGAAAGCTTTAGAGTGCCTTCAAGATCAAAATGATTCCAAACCGATATTCATAAAAGAAAGGGAGGCTGCACTTTACGGCAGCCAAGTTAAGCCATTACAAACCATAACAAAACCTTTATAGAAAAAAAACTATCTTGCTGAGAGTCCTAATATATATGGATCTTGGGTCTGACTTCATAGACTTATACTACAAGGAGAGGGGATAAAAATAGCATAAGAATATAGCTTTCTGGTTGAGAATGCTATCTTTGACATAATTCATAATTTAAGATAGCGTTCTTTAACCTCGGTGCTATAAAAAGCCGCATACATAAATTAAAACGCTATCTTTACCCAGGCGAAAAAATAATTTCATCTTCCCACTAAATACTTAGCGAAGAAAGAAGCGGCCAACTATTTTCATTTTCCCATTCTACATAAAATCTTAAAACGTGAAGAGTGTTTTGATAAAAAAAAAAGTGAAGAGTGTTTTGATAAAAAAACATATCTTCTCTCGACGCAAAAAAAAATACCTCTCTCTCTCTCTCTCTCTCTCTCTCTCGACCACAAGCTTCGTCAATTATGTTTTCTACATTCGTCTAATTTATCGCCTTCGATTTCATAGAACAAGATGGTTGGTCCTGGAATTGTGGTGGATCTCCTTCGTGGTGGAAGGATAAGGATACCGATGTCAGTAGTTCTCACTGCCGGAAGAGGCTGCCAGAGATGGTAGCTTTCTCACGGCGACTAATACTGACGCGTCGAGTCTCTCCTTCGTCAGCTCAACCTTCATCGTCCTCTGCTATCCCCGCTTCAAACAACTCTGGAAGTTCTCCTTGAATCTCAGATTCGTGTTCTACCTTGCTCTCTCTTCTAAACTTAAAAATGTCTACTTTTGAGTCATATATCCATGTCAATCTCAGAAATCTCGCTTGTGTGTTTTGTTAGTATGTTAAAGTCTCTTCCTTGTGTATGTTAATTGAAATCAGTTTATCTACTTGTGTGTTTCTTCCTCGTAGTGGGTGGTGGTCTGAGAACCGGCGCTTCATGTAGCTAGAACCTCGAGAAGAGATGTAATCGGTTCGCCGTGAAGGGTCCAGTGAGAAGTTCGAGTGCCAAGCTGAGGTTCGTTTCTACTAAAGTTTCGATTTTTAGTAATGGGAACTTGAAATGAATGTGAAAGAATTTATAGACTGTCTTGGAACCATTGCTCAGAGTGGTACTTCTAAATTCTTGAAGGCTCTTAAGGTTTCTTTTTGTTTCATAATTGCTAGCAAATCAATCTTGACGTCAAGTTTATAGACTCATTGGTTTGATATCTCTCTCTTTTATCCAGGAATTTCTTCTTCTCAATCCTCGGGACGAAGATGATTTCACCAATACCCATATCCAGGTTAGTTGTACTCTCACCAAACCAAGTTTAAATTTTTGATCTTTTTTGCACATAAGCACTGTTGTTTTCTTCGAATCAGCAAGTGCTCAAGTTGTATAGTAAAGAGCTACCAGACATGAACTACGCTTCAAACAGTAGGAAGCAATCTGCTTTCCTTGAGAGATGCGTCTCTAAAAGGTAATATTCTCCACTTAGCACTCTCTTACCTTATCAAGCCTTTTGATTGTTCAGTTACGTTGTGATATATATCTTGCAGCAAGTATTGTTCATTGGTTCTGAAGTCCGTAGTCTCTGCTGAATCCTTTCATTTTGTATTCATGATTGCTGTTTGTTATTATTGTAGGTGCTTTAGCTGTTAACTCTGATGGTCGTTACTTGGCGACTAGAGGAGTTGATCGCCATGTTCATATATCGGACGTTTGTACCAGAGAACATGTCCATGTTCATATAAAGTCCAATATTTATTTTGTTGTTTCTTCCGTCAAGTCTCAGTTTTTTATATTTATGTGTCTACAGGCCTTTACAGGTCTACAGGCCTTTACAGGTCATAAGAACACTGTTTCTTCCCTATGTTTCAGACACGTAACTGCAGAGCTCTACTCTGGTTCATTTGATCGAAGTGTCAAGGCGTGCACTTACGGTTGGGAGAGATCGAATCATCATGCAACTACACAAGGTAATATGCTGTCTTTTTTGTCTTCCATTGTTGGAGATGATGTTAGATGCCTGAGACAAGTCGTCCGATTTACCATGCACACCTGCATCTGACTCTCTGCGTTCTATAATCTGTAGTTTGTGTATTGTGTTACAGGAAGGTAGACAAGGAAGAGAAGCTTGTGGAAGAGAAGGTGGCAAAAGGGGTGAGTCATTAGGTTTAGAGTGGAGAAGGTCCAAGCTCCGGTGTGTGACTTGAAGACGGTGACGTTGGAGCTCTCGTTGTCATGGCTTTGGTCGTGGTGTGGTGCGGTGCTAGAGATAGAACTTTAGGTTTAGAATTTTAGGTGTAGGTTTAATTGTTTAAAACAAAAAAAATTGGTTAAGTTTGATATACCTGTCATAACTATGTAACCAATTTTAAAATATATAAAAAAAAATTAAAAAAATTATTTGCATTTTTTTAAATAATTCTACAATAGCAATTATTATCTGCTATTATAAGTTATATAATTGCACAATTAATAAAACGCTATCGAACTAGTATTTCAACATAGCAAATATAAAACGCTATATAAAATGTCAGAGAAAAGATTGCGGGATAGATACAGCGTTCGCCATAACGCTTTGCTATCCTGTAATAACATTTTTCACATGCTATATATGTGACGTTTTCTTGTAGTATTAGGCTTAGTGCTCTAATACTCCTCTGCAAACTTAGTGTAGAATGTGGAGCTAAGTTTGAAATCTCAAGTGCAGCGGTTTGATAAAGAGATGAGAACTCAAAAGTGTTTTTTTGAAGTAGGCAATATTTTCACCTCACCATAAGAACAGTCAATAGTGTGAGATCTATTCAGGTCTATCTTTGTATCCTATTTATCTCACGAAGATTCCATATTTGTTTCCTCGTTTAACTCCCCTAAACTGTCTCATAATGAATGTGAGTCTTCTTACACAACTAAAGATCCTTTTTACTCTCTGCTTCCCATCACTAAACCAACTACAAACTGTGTTCTACCATTGTGTCTTTCTCTTTGGCAATATAACGAACATTTAGTGAGCGCTACAAATATTTGTAGCTATAAACCCATAATTATCAAACACCAAACCCATGTACTCTTTCAGCTTCATGATCCCATACTTCTAAATCTAAAACAGCTGTTTTTCTCAAGCTATGACAATAAGCTACTCGATGTTTTGTCTTTAAAGAGAGGACATAAGCGTTATGTTTCACATCTTGATTTTCTTTGAGACCATGTTGCTCTCACCACTACAGATCTGACAACCGTTTTGTCAGTTTGAGTGCTTGCGCTGATTCACTGAACGTGGTGTTGAGCATCAAGCATTTCTCTCACGAACTCAAAGGTCGAACCTTTAGCCGTTACAACGTCTCTGTCTCTCGTCGTCAACATGAATAGGAGATTCTGATATGATGAAAGCTGTTGGATAATTCCAAGCTCGTGGAAACTTAACATATGATTAGATGTTTAATATGTTAAGAATATGTTAAGAATAAACACAAAAAAAGAAATCTAGAAATAGGAAAAGTAAGTTTTCTATTAGATTAGGTTTGTGTTTTCCATATCCCACATGTTAAAGAGAATTGTCTTTCATATAAATATAGGTCTAATGGAGATGTGTTCCATAAGATCTAAGAGAGAAACATTGAGAGCTTTAGTTTTGAGTAGTTTCTAAAGCTAAAATTCTTTGTGTCTCTTAAGATTTGAATTGGTATCAGAGCCTCAGGTTGGAGACTCGATCTAAGCTTAAGTTGTAGCTTAAGATCCTGGTGCTTGTGAACAAGAGATCGCGCGAGCAAGATGGCGGACATGACTAGGACTCCACGCACGAAGAACTTTGGATCGACATCCATCCAATGTCCTACGTTGTCATCGACAAACTATACAGTTTGGTCGATGAGGATGAAGGTTCTACTACGCGTTCATGAAGTATGGGACACGATCGAACCTGGTTCAGATGATCAAAAGAAGAACAATGTCGCGATAGCTCTTTTGTTTCAATCTGTTCCTGAATCGTTGATTCTCCAGGTGGGAGATCATACCGCATCGAAAGAGATCTGGAACGCCATCAAGTCACGACACATTGGGGCTGATCGTGTAAGGGAGGTGAGACTTCAGACGTTGATGACGGAGTTTGATAGGTTGAACATGGATGATAAGGATACGGTCGATGACTTCGCGGGGAAGATATCAGGTCTATCATCCAAAGCAGCCTCGTTAGTTGGAAACATAGAAGAATCCATGATGGTTAAGAAGTTCTTGAAGGGTCTTCTAGAAGACAAGTATATCCATATCGTGGCGTCACTTGAAAAACTCCTAGACCTCAATTCTACGGATTGTGAGTATATAGTTGAAAGGCTCAAGGCATTCGAGGAGCGCGTGGGAACAAGAACTCAGAAAGAAGACCAAGGGAAGCTTATGTTTGCCAACAACGACCAGCATAGTCAGAGGGGCTATGAGAACTTCCGTGGTAGAGGTAGAGGACGGAGTGGTAAAGGCAGAGGTCGTGGTAGGTCACATAGTCAAAACGATGTGTCACACACCGACGAAAAAAACTCGAAGAAGGATCGATCAAAGGTGATATGTTGGAGATGTGACAAGTCGGGTCACTATGCAACTGCCTGTCCCGAGAAGTCAGTGAAGAATCAAGAAACCAACCTCAACGAGACGTACGAATCTGATGCACTCTATGTACACGAGGTGGTGTTCTTGAATGAAGACAAGGTGATTCCGAAGAATCTCGATATCAACAAAGGCGGTGCAAGTATTTGGTATTTGGATAATGGAGCGAGCAATCACATGACGGGAAACAAGGAGTTCTTTTCAAGTTTGAGTCAGAACACCAAAGGGAAGGTGAAGTTTGGTGATGGATCGTGTGTTGATATCGTTGGAAAGGGTGTGATTACTTTTGTGTGCAAGACTGGAGAGAAGAAGGCAATCAAAGACATCTACTACATACCCGACCTAAAGCACAACATATTGAGTCTTGGTCAAGCAACAGAAAACGGATGTGAGGTTAACATGAAGGATGACTATTTGACGCTCACGGGTTCGCATGGAAAGTTGCTTGTACGTGTCACAAGATCTCTAAACCACCTCTACAAGACCCCTATGGGGATTAGCTACCCGGAATGCTTACATGTCAGAGATGAAGATGCTACATGGAGGTGGCATGCTCGACTGGGACATATAAGTTATGTAGTGATGAACAACATGGTAAGAAAGGAGATGGTCACAGGAATGCCGAGTGTAACACACGAAGAACCGTGTGTGACGCATGTCTAATAGGGAAGCAGATTAGAGATTCATTCCCGACCAAAGCCATGTTTCGTGCGACAAAGCCATTGGAGTTATTGCATGGAGATTTGTGTGGACCAATCACACCACCAACGCCAGGCAATAATAAGTATGTTTTTGTCTTGATTGATGATTTCTCCAGGTATATGTGGATTATACTTATGAAGGAGAAGAGTGAGGCTTTCGATCGATTCAAAAGGTTTAAAGAGAGTGTAGAGAAGCAGACAGGGTCGTCCATTAAAACCTTTCGCACCGATAGAGGAGGAGAGTTTACCTCATCTGAGTTCAATCTGTTCTGTGAAGAGAATGGAGTGAAAAGGTATCTCACTGCGCCTTACTCACCTCAGCAAAACGGTGTTGTGGAGAGGAGAAATCGAACTTTAATGGGAATGACAAGAAGTATGCTGAAGGCAATGAAGATGCCGAACTACTTGTGGGGGAAAGTTGTACGTCATTCAAATTACCTCATCAACATAGTTCCTACAAAAGCCTTGAAGGATCAGACGCCATATGAGTGCCTCACACGCAGGAAACCAAATATCGAGCACTTGAGAATATTCGGTTGTGTAGCAGACGCGAAGATATGTGTGACTCATCTGAAGAAGTTAGATGAGAGATCGAAGTGTGTGGTCAATCCTGGAACTTAGCCAGGTTCCAAAACACATAGACTCTATGATCCAGTCACAGGGAGTGTGATGGTAAGTAGAGACGTGATTTTTGAAGAGAAGAAAGCTTGGGACTGGTCATCTATAGCAAACCAAGCGGATTGTGAACCAAGTATGCTTAAGCTTCCACATGAGGGTGAGATAGAAGAAGGTAATGATCAAGGTGATGATCATGAACAGGAAGCTATTTACCAAGATGAGGAAGAAGAAGAAGATACTGATCACAATGATAACCAAGACGGTGGAGTACAACCGTTGGTGACTAGACACGGCCGCACCATAACAAAACCAAGGTATCTTGATGATTATGTGTTACTTGCAGATCAAGAAAGTGCAATGCTGTTGCTTACAGTAGATGGCGAGCCAGAGAACTACTTTGAGGCTGAACACGTAAGAGAATGAGTTGAAGCTATGTTGGCTGAGTTAGAATCTATCACAAGAAACAAGACGTGGGAGCTTGTGGATAGACCGGCTAGTGTGAAACCTATAGGGTTAAAGTGGATCTACAAGATAAAGATAAAGGCAGATGGTACAGTGAGCAAGTATAAGGCGAGACTTGTGGCAAAAGGCTATGTTCAAAGACAAGGAATAGATTTCGATGAAGTGTTTGCACCCGTGGCTCGTCTCGAAACTATCATGCTCTTAATAGCCCTTGCTGCAACCAATGGCTGGGAGATGCATCACATGGACGTGAAGACCGCTTTCTTGAATGGAGATCTAAAGGAGTTAGTGTATGTAACTCAACCCGAAGGTTTCGAGAAGAAAGGAGAAGAGGATCGAGTTTATGTGTTACACAAGGCTTTGTATGGGTTACGCCAGGCACCCAGAGCATGGAATGTGAAACTCGATCAGGATCTGAAGCAGATGAGATTTGAGAAGTGCACGAAGGAACCATCAGTGTACCGCAAGACTGAAGGTGGAGACGTCTTGATATTGCCATATACGTTGATGATCTATTTGTGACAGGAACTTCTCTTAAGGTGATTAAGCATTTCAAGGAGGAGATGTCAAAGAAGTTCGAGATGTCAGATCTGGGTAAGCTAACGTATTACCTTGGCATAGAGGTGATTCAAGGAGCAGACGGAATCAGAATGAAGCAAGAGACGTATGCTCAAGGAATCCTGCGTGACACAAAGATGGAGATGTGTAACGCGACTCAAGTTCCAATGGAACCGAACTTGAAGATCTCAAAGGCTGAAGATGAACAAGAGATAGATGCTACGGAGTACAGAAGAATCATAGGATGTCTGAGGTATCTGCTTCACACACGACCATACCTATGTTACGCAGTGGGCATTCTTAGCAGATACATGCACAATCCGAGAGACTCTCATGGACAAGCCATCAAGCACATACTACGGTATGTCAAAGGAACAACAAACTTTGGTCTGTTCTTCAAGAGAGATGGGTCAAGGAGTGTCGTTGGTTATAGTGACATCAGTCACAACATTGATCTCGATGATGGGAGGAGCACATCGGGACATGCATTCTATTATGGTTCATCATTGATCACTTGGACATCGCAGAAGCAACAGACGGTTGCATTGTCATCATGCGAAGCAGAGTTCATGGCGGCAACAGAAGCAGCGAAGCAAGCTATATGGATCAAGGATTTGTTGAGTGAGATAGTAGGTGAAGAAGACAAGATGGTCACGCTTAGGATCGACAACAAATCAGCCATTGCTCTAACAAAGAATCCAGTTTTCCATGGAAGGAGTAAGCATGTATTCAAGAAGTATCACTTCATTCGTGAGTGAGTGGAGAATGGGCAAATCGAAGTGGAGCATGTGGCGGGTGTTGAGCAGAAGGCCGACATCCCTACCAAGCCATTAGCAGGGATTAAGTTCAAGCAAATGAGGAGATTAATTGGATTTCAAGAGATTGATCTCCCTAATTCAAGTTGGAATTAAAGGGGTGAATGTTGGATAATTCCAATTCCAAGCTTGTGGAAACTTAATATATTATTAGATGTTTAATATGTTAAGGATAAACACAAAAAAAAAAGAAATCTAGAAATAGGAAAAGAAAGTTTTCTATTAGATTAAGTTTGTGTTTTCCATATCCCACATATTAAAGGGAATAGTCTTTCATATAAATATAGGTCTAATGGAGAGGTGTTTCATAAAATCTAAGAGAGAAATAATGAGAGCTTTAGTTTTGGAGTAGTTTCTAAAGCTAATAAGAAAAATTGTTCTTATAATTTTTTTGTGTCTCTTAAGATTTGAAAAGCTTCGATCTTATAATTTGAGATGACTTTGACAGAGTGTGCATAAGCTAGAAGAGGATAGGGTAACTCATGAAAACCGGTTGAAGCTCTGATACCAAGATGATTTAAGAACAAGATAGAGTTGTGTACTTAGACCTTATTGAAACACAAAAGGTAACTCAAATGAGCTTTATTGTGATGCAAAACAGAAATAAACGAGAAAACTTTAGATTGCATTCAAGATCAAAATTATTCCAAACTGATATTCAAAAAAAAAAAGGAATCTGCAATTTACGGCAGCCAAGTTAAACCCTTACAAAACCATAACATAATCTTTATATAATAAAACTATCTCGCTGAGAATCCTAATATATAGGGATTTTGGACCTGATTTCATAGACTTGAGCTTATGCTCTAATAAATACTTTATGTGCTTTATTTACATCTTTGAGTCGTTTTGTAATAAATATTTAATATAAACCTTAATTGCAGTTGTAATGATTTTTAATACGAAAATATATCACGTATTCTATAAAAGTTGAAGATACTCTCTATATAATAGTTGTGTATTTAGATCTTATTGAAACTAGGGTATTTTCCGCGCTACGCGCGGATTGTGTCTTTTACTTTTGTTTTATATATAAAATCAGTTTTTCTTTTATATTTAACTTCTTGTTTTTTTTTTCAATTTTTGCATAATAATAAATTTATATGTTTATTTTGTTGTAAATATAGAATATTAGTCTTATTATTGGTTTTGTGTATGTGACACAAACTTTTAAAAATTTTAAACTAATGTTACATATTAAAAAGACAAAAAAATAATAGGATTAACATACTAAAGAACAGGAAGATAGTATTTCGCAGCTTTGTACATATATGTTCTTATATGGATAATTTGAAGCATTATATATATATATAGGTCTGAAACATGTACGTTTTTTTCTAAACCTAAACATTTGTTACGAGTTTTATCTCTTCTAAAGTTCCAGTCTTAGATGAGTTGTTGGGTCCTGCAAACAACACTTACAAAATTCACATGAGTGTCAAATAATAACAGCTTTAGAAACAAATGGAGAATCACTTATTTTCAGTCAATGCTGAGCAGAAGAGTTTTATACATATGTTCTATCTTGTTCCAATTTCAAAGAGTCTATAGGCACAACAACAAAAACAAACCAGCCAAAATATTTCATTTACATAAATACTTATTCCACCAATTATGTAAATATATACATTAATTGGAGAATGTAGAAAGTAACATTACCCATTCACATTTTTTTTTACATATTTTACACACCAAATCCTCTTAGATTCATCTCTCCATACCCACCATTTTAATCAAATATATTGCAAGCATTCATACTCCAATCACATAACACCATCTACAAATACTCTTTTTATTCTAAACTGAAAGGTTAATGAAATGAAAAAGAAAACATAATTTTACATGAGCTTCTTTATCCTCCCATGTACATTTCTCTTTATTTGTAGTTACAGCATACACTATATAAATTATTAAGTAATAAACTAATACATTTATTGACACTCAAACTATAAGAATTCAAAAAGAAGATAATTCAATAAAATAATAAAATAATAATTAAAAACTATATAAATATAGAGTTCTGTTAAACTAATACATTAGTAACCATAATTTATAATTTACAGACATAAAATTTGTATTGTTAGTTTTCTTCTAAATGGAGCCTCTCTATAATTTTTAATATATTAATGTAATTTTAGTTTCTAATTTCAATAGTTTAGTGTTACATTTAAAATATATATAAAATAAGATAGAAACTGAACTTGCTTGGAAGATTTATTATTCTAATTTTACATAAAATATATCTAAAAGTAAATAGATCTTACCTTTTTTCTAATTAGTAAATGTATACAAATAGATAATTATAAAATATTACAATTCTAACATTACTGATTCAAAGAGTTTTGGCTGTTTTTTGGGAAACATTGTAACAAATTGTTAGTATGTGTTAACATATTTCTTATTTATTTCAGCAGTAGAATTTCTAATGCTTTATAATGCGTGTGGAAGATTTATAGAAGATTAACCATAAATATATTGAAAACAGAAATCATAAATAATTTTTTCAAAGTTGATAAGCAACGTACTAATTCAAAATAATTTTCAAATGAAAATCATTAAGGGTTGTAAATCCTAACGTTTTTAATATGAAATACGTAGAACCATGAAAACTAAAGTTGTTATAGATACATGTCGATAATTTGGAATATAGTATTATAAAACGGAAAAGAGTAATTGCGTAGAGCTTGTAATGCAAGAAAAGAAAACTTGATGGGAAAACGACGTGTAGTACTTCCAACAATCACTCCAGGGGCGTTTGCGGCTCTTCTCCTCATCTCCAAAGCTGGGTTGTGTTGGTTGATCAACTTCCATCCCTTTTGTAGCCCCATCCATCGGGTTGCTGCCCAGAAGCAGGTGGTTGTACAATCTGCCATGCCTCTTGTGGAGTTGTGTTGCTGCTTTCAACCTAAAACTAATAAGTAGATGCGTTATTTCAATCACCGCTGTTGACGATGTTTTCTTTACTAAGCTTATACCTCTGAATGAGTTTCACAGACACGTAGTACACAAGAAAAGAAGAGTTTCACATACACGTCCTTAGAAGTTGCAGACCTCGTGAAGGTGCCATAGTTGGGAGTGAAATTGTATGTTTTACTTGAACATGAAAGAAGCATTGCTTGCCAGCAAGTTCTTCTAGGTATCTAGGTAGCTCCAACACTCAACCGCTATTACCCTGTGAAACGGTCATATTCAGACAGTCATTAACAAACAGAGTTTGACATAGAATCTGTAATCTGAGGAACTGCTTGAACCGTCTGGTGAGTTTGCGGTTGGTTCTTGGAACACAAGCACCACAGTTGATCCCATGTTGAATACACCTACCTGCATCGACCATTTACCAAAGACATTAATAAGAGAATCTTATTACATTCCCTCACTCCAATTTGTGTTTGTTATCTTTTGAAACCACATACCTCCTTTCCTTTCTCAAGCTTTACGCCATGACCTTGTGGATCATACACCCGCTCCTCTGGTGGCTCCGTAGGAAACAGCTTTTTTTTTGCTTATTTGTTCTTAGTACAGGTTCGATGAATAGCTGTGACAGCAATTGTCAGTAATGTCTTTGGCTTAGGGAGTTAGGATATGTAACTTTCATCAAATTTACCGAAATGGATCCAATGTTGGTCGCACCAACAGCAGCAAGTACCATAAAACCTTATTTCCATATCCCTTCAAGTATGACCTGTTCTCAATTAGAATAACAGCTGACGATCAATGTCTGGAGAATAAAGAAAAGCCTACACATATTTGGTACGTTTACAAATAAATAACTACCCTTTCATTTTTGACATAGAGATTTTTTATATTTCTTGTAGCACACTCATTAAGAAACAACCGCCCTGAGTAAAAAATAAGTGTCTTTAGAAAGATGCCAATAGTTACAAAGGTCATGAGATTAGTGAGTAATCAAACCTGCAAAGTGTCTACGAACCAATGCATTCCAGTCAGCTGGAGAGTGTATACGATGATAGTCCCCTGGTTTTAGGTATATCACACAATAATAGAGCCCCTTCATCGTACTGCAACAAAACTCGATTATATAAGTTGCAATTTTCTTGACACTAAAGTCACTTCTTAGACGTGCTAATATTTCACTGACCTAGCTGAGATGCTCGTAGTTTTAGAGAAGCCAAAGAGACTTTCAACCAAGACTTGTCGCCTTTATCTGCAACAGATTCCTCCTCAGACTCATCCTTACCTTCAGGCTTCAGGTACCATGGGAAGGAGAGAGTTTGTTCCGAGAAGAGCTGGTACTGAGTAAGAATGTCCTTTGACTTGCTTGATCATCCCTCTACTTTCTTTTAACTCCCCAAAGCCCAGAGCGGTGCCGTCCACAGGACTAACCTGATTTTTTTCTTGAAATCATAGAAAGAAAAACTAAGAAAGTAAGTCTGCATAAAAGAAACTAACAACGTTCAATTGTGTAAGATGAGGTAAGTTTCATCCAAGTTAAAGGACAAACTTCAATTGTGAAGAATGGAATTACCATACATGGAAAGTTGCAGATGTTTACCTAATCATGTGGCAGAATTACCATCTTTTTTTTACTGAATCATCTCTAGTCTCTTTGCCTTCCAATCAGATTCAAAAATGTAAATGGAGCACTTCTTACTATGTCATATACAATCTGGAGCAGAGGAATTCCTTCTTTGTTCGGATCGACATGCACCATAAGAGCTAACAAACCATAAAAATTGTAAATGGAGCACTTCTTGGAAAGAATAAAGTCGATAATGGTAAAAGTAAGCTATACACAAACTTGCTCCATATCTCAGAGGAAAACAATACACAAACTAAGCCTGATAGAACCTGAAGCATGGAAACCAACCCAATGATCTAAACTGAGATCAATCTAAGTCAACCCAAACAAAAACGTCATAACCAATCTAAGAATAGGCTAACAATGAACTCAACTTACAGTAGACTCCCGTCAGATCATATAATGTCATTATTGTTTATGCAAATCCCAAATACCAAAGCAATTTCATTCGCCTAGGAGGAGAGGCAGTGAATCGTTCGAAAAGTTGACGTTTGTTTCTTGTCTGACAATCTGCATCAGATTTTATAAAAAAAATCAGAATAGGATGAAATCAAAAACTGGAAACGAATCACTGGTTTACCGAAACTTTAGGTACTAACATTTCCGATCAAACGATTCTTAAGAGGTATTAGGGACTGAATCTGGGGCCGACAAAATCATTATGTGTAGCCTTCTTAGATCTGAATCAACAGAAATGCTAATTGTATATCAAACGAATACAAAATTTGCAGATGAGAGATGAGGAGGAAGAGTTACTAATGTTTTGATGCAGCTATGAAGACTAAATTTAAAGCTTTACACTACCAATTAACATCACCGGAAGAGACACCGGTTTGATCGACGGGTTTGACCGGAGCGGAAGAGACCACAGCTTCTCCGTTCGTCTTCATCGAGTCGGATAACGTCATGGCAATGAGCAGTCGAGAGGATAGAACAATTTTTTGGGTGAAAATAAAAAATCTACGGAGAGATTTATATAGGATCTCAAAGGAAGCAAACCGAAAAGATCCATAGATATTCAGAGGGAGAAAGCGAAGAGAATCCATTAACTCCATGATTAAAGAGCAATCGGGAGTGGGGAGAATTGATTGTTTGTAAGAACGGAGAGGAAAGGGAGAGGAAAGGTTTCACAATCGAAATCACGAAATTAGGGTTTGTACCTCGTGGAGAGGGTACAAGAAGCAGAGAAATGGGCTTAACGGGCTCTCCTAGTGTTATAGATGCAAAGCCAATTAAAATACGAAGCCCAATTACTTAAACAATCACCCGACGTGGCGAAACTCTACTCTCCTATTGGTCGAATTAAAATTGGACGTGGACACTCTAAGGGAGCTTTGTATTGTCCTTTTAATAGTGTTATAGATACAAAAGATAACTCAAATGAACTTTATTGTGATGCAAAACAGAAATAAACGAGAAAATTTTAGATTGCCTTCAAGATCAAAATTATTACAAACTGACATTCATAAAAAAATGAAGGGAAAATTGTATTTTAGGCCAAAAAAGGTAACTATGTCCAATTAGGCTAATTCTATTTTGTACTATTTTTTCCTCTAGTGCCCTTTACATTTTTCAAAAATAAATAAAATAAATAGTTTTACAAACAAAAAAATTGAAAAATAATAACTAGTGATGAAATATATATATCAAGTTAGTGATATTTTTTCCAGTTTTAAAAAATGTTTAAATCATAATTTCAGTTTTTATTCTAGAAAAAGTAGAATTGACATTCTACAAAGTAGAAAATGAAATCTATTTTTTTCATTGAATCTACTACGTTTTGAATACATGATCTAGGTAAATAATAGTACTCTAAAAATATTTAGAATACACGTTCTACACCTAAACTATAACTCTTAAATCTGTAGAAATTAAAATCTATACGTTACAAAAATTTCTAAAACCTGTAGAACTCGAAATCTACACATTATTATAAATTTAAAACTTGTAGAAACTGAGTTTCTACACATTGATATAAATCTAAAAACCTGTAGAAACTGATTTCTACATATTTACTGAATTCTAGGGTAATTGCACTTGATATACACAAAAAGAAAAGATTATTTAGGTGTTCGGTTATGCACTGTTCAACTTCCCACATATCCCAAAACTGACCCTAGATGGCATCTAGTTGCATATACAACACATCTCGCTGTCATGTCTCCTTCTCTGACTTTTTCTCATCTCTCTCTTTTGTCCTTCTGATTTTTTTTTTTTTTTTAATTTCACTTTCATTGTGAAAAAAAAAAATACTTTCATTTCTATTGAAGGATAAATTTGTAACGACCCGGTTAACCCGAAACCGGTTTGATTCATTTCTTAATTATTTTGTACCAGACCATTTCTCAACCGTGCTAATATGCATGTGTATACACATCTCCTTCTCAAACCTAATTAAAAAAGAATGCATCGAGGAGCAGCCGCCACTGTAATTGTCTCTCTTCCACCACGGGAATTCACATCTTCACCATTCACACTCATCAGCTTCCTGTCCGTCTCTTCCTTTGTGTTATGGTTACGTTGTTGCCGTTAAGATGAGACGAGACGGTTTCACCATCGGCCACAACCATGACCCATCTCACCTTAGCTTATGCTACCAAAGTCGCCATGCTCACTACACCGGAGGAGAGTCTGAGGTCCTTGCCGCGCCGGAGCCTTTATCACCTCTCATCATGGCCGGGATCTACCGTGAGATGTGGAGGAGACATGATCTAGATCGGAGAGTGGCGTTTAACACCAAACCACCACCAACGACACCGTTCCTTGCCGTTGCCGTAAGTTGAAGTCACCAAAGCTGAATCTTGGATCACAGGAGTTGATCAGGACCCATTACCGTTTTCAAGCCGTGCCGTGATTGCCATGATCCCATGTTCCGAGCACGTGTTAGTGAAGTTTCTCCAACCTTAATCATCACGTGTTTGGTAATTAAGTGTAACATTAGTTGTTTCTTGTACTGCAAGTAACCTTTTGTAACATTAACTTAATTGTATCATGCGTAGGAAGTAACAATTTATATTATTATGGTTGCTGCATTGTGTGTGTCAAACACGTGGGAATTTGATCTGTTCGAATAGGTGTATTACGCAGGAATTATATGAGACAAAATGTCATTTTCGTCTAACAAGACCTGACAGGTGTATCTAAGCTGGATATGCCTACGATAGCTCTACAGCCTATATACACAACTTGTATATTGCAACGGGACATGTGAGTAATTTCGCCTATGCATCTCTCTCCAAGTACCTAATTATCTTTTGTTTTGCATGAACTCCTAATTAATTTCTTTTTGGTGTATTTCCAGCCAAATTGGCCTAAAGATAATCAGTTATGAAAATATGGAAAAAAATATTTTGAAATATTTTATTTCCATATAATATAAAAATTGATTTTAAAGAAAAAAACACACAAAAAATATTTAAGATCAATATTGTACTTAAGGATCGATAGATCCTATTTTTTAATTTTTAGGATTTTTACTTATATTCTCATATTTATTATTTATTTTATTAATTTAAATTTCGAATTTATAATTGAAATTAAGGGTATTATTGTCATTATAAAAATATTTAGCATAATGTGACATAAACTATATAAGATTAGCCTAATGGGACATAGTTACCATTTTTTTGGCCTAAAAAACAATTTCCCCAAAAAAGAATCTATAATTAGACCATCCGCAACGGAAGATTTAAATAGATCCTTAGCACATAATCCTGAGCAAATACCAATACAATAATAATATAAAACCTAAATAAGCTAAGGAGCAGTCCCTAATTAAGGATTAAAATGATGAATCCTTGTTGACGTGGCCTTCTTCGTTTTCGCGTTTTCTGTAGTCTCTCTCTGTGGTCTCTCTTTCTCAGTCACTCTCTCACGATTGGATTTTTTTGTGTTGAGATTGTGTGTTGATTTTCTCAATAAATCCCTCTCCTTTGTTTCAAGAGAAATCGTGTTGTTGATGGTGCTCGATTGCTGCTTCGTACTCTTCCAAATCCGCCCAGCCAAGACCAAGAAGGTTCGTTCGGTGATTCCGATAACAAAGTTTTGATCTTTTAATTTGATCTCTTCTCTAAGCTCTGGTTTTTGATTCAGGAAATCGAAGAATGATTTCAGACCAGCTATGTTTGAGAGGAAGAAGTCTCCTAATCGACTTGTTGTCGACGAAGCCATCAAAAGAATCTGAGTTTGTGTATCCTCCTTTCGATTTCCATTTTTTGTTACTGCTGTGTCGATTTCGTTTCACATATGACATCGGAGAATGGCGTTGTTCTGGTTCAAACTTGTTAATGAAGTAGATAGATGCATTGAAGCTTCACTTGAATTTGAGATGAGAAATTGTGTGATTTGATAGATAGATGCATGTGTATGATGAATTTGAATGTTCTGGCATGCTCACAAGGATCTCACATGCTCTGAAATTTAGTGTTCATCTGAAGTTTGAATCTCTCAGAATGAGAATGTACGTTTTGTTTGTTGTAGTGTTAATGTTAAAGATCGCTCTTTCTAATGCTATACATGTTCTTATTTTTGGTAGAAATATTTAATATACATGTTGCAGAAGTTATACAAGTTGGTTTGGTCTACATGTCTTGACAGGAAAACAAGAAGAAGACAAGAAGAAACATAAGCTTTGCATGTGAAAAAGAAGAAGACAAGAAGAAACAAAAGCGGCGCATCTCCTCCTGATTGTTTCGTTTGATGATATGCAGAGAGCCATGCCTACTTTCTCTTCAATTGCTTTGGATAGAATGCTAGAGCCAGGTGCTAGGAGTTAGACGATTTGGTTTCATTATTACTGTTTTTTTCTTTCAGGCCTTTCAAGCTATACAAAAGATACTGAGCATGAGCAGAAACAAGAGGGTTGATGTTGTTTTACTGGACCGTATAATGGCAGAGTTAGAAAATAGGAGTTCATCATCTTTATCGGTTGAAACTGAAGCTTCTTCCTGATGAATCAACGGAAACAAAACTGTGTGCTGAAACACAGCGGCACTTGGAGTTGCTTAGAAAAATTATTCAGCAAAACATATCAATAACTAGTATGTATCTCTGTTTTGTCATTCTCATTGTCTGAGTTTGTATGCTTGTGATAATCTCTTTTTATAGCAGTAAACTTTGAAAAAGATCGAGAAATCTTCTATACACATTTGATCGTACACATTTGATCATATTACATGTTTTAAAATTTAACTTTTTTTATTCCTAAAGACTCTAAATTGGAGAACACCATTGACATTTTATTTTGATTAGAGTCTTTAATTATTCAAAAAAACTAGTTTAATAATCCTAATGATTCGTGATAACACCATTGGAGATGCTCTTACAGGCAGCCAAGTTAAACTCTTCCAAAACCATAACATAATCTTTATATAATTAAACTATCTCGCTGAAAATCCTAATATATATGGAATTTGGAACTGATTTCATAGACCTGAGCTTATGCTCTAATAACTACTTTATGTGCTTTATTTACATCTTTGAGTCGTTTTGTAATAAATATTTAATATACAACTTAATTGCAGTTGTAATGATTTTTTATACGAAAATATATCACGTATTCTATAATAGTTGAAGATGCTCTTTAGACAAATTAGACAAACTATTTTCCAGATTCCTTTTTTCTATTGTTCAAAAAAAAAAAATCCCCAAACAATTGATATCTTCCTTCTTTCCTCTTCTTCTTCGTTTTCGATTTTAACTTCTGGTGTTGGAAAGTGACAACGATTCTCTCGCTTCTTCTTCTTCTCTTTGTTTGTGATTTCTTTGTTTAGCAGCTGTGTCGGCTCTGAGATTTCCGGTGGAATCTTGGATCGCACTGGAATAGCAATTGAAGAAAGAAGAAGATGAACTCAAGGAAGAATAAGAGAAAAACGGCCATCTCTTCCAGGTTTCTAACCCCAGTCTTTTAAAAAAAATCAAATGTACTTCAATTTGTCTCTTCTTATACAAAATCACTGGCCGATAATTAAGGTACCGTGATTCGGGTTTGTTAAACAGAATCAGTGGCCAAGGAAATGATTCAAAATGGCTATTAATTCTGATCAAGAGAAAAAGAATCTAAGGTACGTTTTCTTACTTGGAATCTGCCTTAGACTTTATACTGGGCGTTCGGTGGTCCGTTCGGTATCGGATTTTCGCTTAGAAGTACCGTTCGGGTTTTACTAATTATCGGATCGGATTCGATTCGGTTCCTTCCGGGTTCGGTTCGGATCGGATGTAACCAATGCTTAAAGTCGTCCAAAAAAATATTTTTTAAATCTCAAAAATTTGAACAAATTTTCTTTTCAAAATATATAAATTATTTACAATCTAGTTAATTATTAGTTAAAATATCTAAATTAGCTAAAAACTATTAAAAATAACAAATAAAACAAAATACAAAAATATTTTGAATACACTAAAATATCTAAATCACCTTAAAATATATAGAAATATTAACATATTTAACTAATTTCGGATCCTAATTCGGATTTCGGTTCGGTTCAAATTATAACCAAACTCCAAAGTACTTAACTCATAAGTTCCGTTCGGATATTTTTCTATAACAGTTCGTATTCGTTTTCGGTTTTTCAGGTTCGGATTTAGGTTGGTACTTCGGGTTGAGGTAAAAACTCCCAGGCCTATTTCTACAATGCATCACATATACTCTCATATACACCTGGAAGAACATATATCAATTAGAGGTGATCAAGAAAGTACAAATCTTTAGCTCATAAATGGATGATCCATTGAACTTAGCATAGTGAATCCTATTACAAACTGTTTATATATATCTTTGGTTCTAAAAAGTGATTGGTTGTGAACATAATGGGAAAGCCTGCAAGGTGGTTAAAAAGTGTATTACTTGGAACGAAATCATCTAAAACTGGTGGTTCTAAAGACAAGGATGTGACGTTTATATAACATTACGGATTTAGCCACTAGTTAATATTTTTAATCTCCTGGTGTGTGTATGTTTTTTGTATACTGAACTTGAGTTATCTGTGTGAAGGCAAGCTGTTGCGACTTTGTGCTGTACCACAGGACGTGCTCGTGGCTTCAGTTTCATCGTCTTTGCTGATCCTTGTGTTGCAGAAAGAGTCACCATGGAGAAACACACCATCGACGGCCGCACGGTACCAATCATAAACCCATCTTTTAACTTTATATTTTGCATATAAAGTTAAGTGGTAACAATCATTTTTTTAGATTGAGGCAAAGAAGGCTGTGCCTAGAGATGATTTGGTTTGGATCAGGTTATTTGACTTTCAGTAACTTACAAGTTTCTAATTGTTGCAGTTTCCCTGGAAAAGCCGTTGGAGTTTCAATCGGTGGCTCTGCTGCTCCTGCTGCTCAAGCTGAGGTGACCTGAAAGCTTGATTCTTTCTGTGATGTATTATTGAAAAAAATGCCATGTTCTAAGTTTCTGCTTTATAGAAATCATAGAACTTGAAAAGGGTAATCATTATAGTAGTGAAGAATCCTTTGATATGGTGATACTTGTATAAGTAATCCACGAGTTTTGTTCAGTAGAGAAAACTTCGTGTGTGTGTTTGAGCTAGTTTTCCATTGATTCTGAATAGGCACCTGCTTAAGCTGAGGTGTCTTTATCTGAATGCTTGATTCTTGTTCAAATCTTAGTTTCTGTTCTCTATTATTAAACAGTGAGATGCTCTAAGTTTCTGCTTAATAGAAATCATAGACCGTGATAAGGGCAATCTTTATAGTATTGAAGAATGCTCTGTCCACGAGTTGTGTTAAGCTTTTCTCCATTGATTGTCAAGAGGCACCTGCAGCTGATGACGATGATGACATGGTTCTGTTTGGTGACGAGACTGAGGAGGAAAAAAAACGTGCAGAGGAGAGGGAGGCTGCTAAGGACACCAAGAAGCCCAGTTGGTTACGGTATCAAGAAGCTCACGATCATGCTCACAATTGTTGATGACCTCATCTCCTCAGACGACCTCATTGAAGACTACTCACCTGTGAACCTAACAACGAGTACATCCAGAGTGTTGACATAGTCGTTGAAGATGTAGTGACATCAACTATACACCGAGCTCGAATGACAAGCTGAGAAGTATTATTTCTTTAACAGATCAATACACAAGCTTTTCAAAAATCGTTTGGTTAACAGATGTAATCATATTAAATATATATTGTTGAAAATGAGTATTTTGGCTTATTATTTATCAAATCTTTGTATCACATCCAAAGGTACACAATAAAGTAAAGAAAGAATGAAAAATAGATCAATTACTAAAAAATGTGTGGAAGTAAACCAACAAATTGTGATTTGGTTTCAGTCAAAACTGAAAAAATTTGTGTAGAAGTAAACCCTAAACAATCTCTAAACTAAACTCTAAACTCTAAACTCTAAACATAAAAGTTAAACCATATACTAATCTCTAAACTAAACTCCAAACATACAAGTTAAACCCTAAACTAATCTTTTCAAACTTATAATATAAATTGTAAACTTATATTCCAAGTATATTCTGAAATTCAAATCATATACTTCTAAATTTTAACCCTAAATCCTAAACTACATACCTCATATTAATCTATCACAAAAACATTAAATCTTAATTTTTAAATAAATTACAATTCCTATAAGATAAATACAATATTCTAAACTATATACAACATTTCAAATTATACACTTACAAAATAAAATTAGACCACCAAATAATAGCCAACAAAAATACAAAAAAAGAATTATTCTCATTTAAATTTTACTATTTAAATATTTTAGTCAATCACACATCCACAAAATTCAAGTTTAAAATTTATATTTCAAATTTTAAATTATGATATCAAATTATTAAAAGTTTGTATAATTTTAATAATAACTGGAAATAAATAGAAAGACAATTTGTATTGTTTTTTAAACCATTGATTGATTTAGATCAAATGCCCACAATGACTCATCTATCCATCTTCACCCTTATTTTCTATTGGTTAACTTGTCTTATGGCATGGATCACCATATACACCTTTGGATGATATTGAATCTAACGGTTGAGACTAAAGCTTCACCACTCATAGAATCCAAAAGCCAATCGCACTGCAATGGCAAATAACCTCAAGCACCCATTCGCCGAATCCGTCGCCTCCGACTGAGTCTTTCGCTTACAGGAGACCGTCGCAGGCGATTGAGAGTATTAGCAGCAATGAAGAGGATTGTATTGTGGTGGTGATACAGGAGAAGAAGTTGACACGTGTGAGACTATCAGAGGAGGAAGGGAGCCGTTATAGTTGTTACGCGGGAGCTCAAAGACTGACAAGTGTCGTCTTCTCATTGGTTTAGTTCATCGATTGTTAAAAACAGAACAAAAACAGAGTCTATGTAATCTTTCACATTCATTCAGAATCATTTGTAAACTCTTGGATCTTTTGGAATTCTAATAAAAGTTCATTCATGTTCATTGAGGATTTAGATCTTTCTTCTTCATAGATCTAGTACTCTTGAGCTACGGTTTGGTGTTTTATGAACACTAGATCGATTCATAGCGTGATTGTACGGATTGATGCTATCAGTGGTATCAGAGCCGTCGTGTCCTTGGAGCGATCGAAAACAATGGCGGAAACGAGATCTCAGGCGTTGTTGAAGAGTACCGGAGCAAAAGAGATCGATGAAGTTATCGCTAACAGATTTGACGCGATCGAGAGAGACATGAGGGAGATGAACGAAAGAAGAGAGGAAGAAACGCGTCAAATAATGTATGCGTTAGCGAATTTAACAAATCAGTCACAACATAATCCATTGACGAGTCAAACATTTGAGAATGGTGATATGCAGAGGATGGCGGAGAATCAATATGAGCTGAATCGAGCTTATCATCATGGTCATCAACCTAATTGTTCAGGTATGACGAGATTGACGAAGATTTATTTTCCAAGATTCGATGGGAATAAGTTCAAGGAATGGTTGGGTAAAGCGGAACAATTGTTCTCGATTGACAACACACCAGAGGAGAAGAAAGTTGGTATAGCTTCGATGCATTTTGACGATGAAGCAGCTACTTGGCATCTCGCATTGGTTCAAGAAGATGTGGATGCAGAAGTACTGAGAAGTTGGAGAGGGTACAAGAACAGACTCAAAGAACGTTTTGAAGAGGTTCTCGATGATCCCATGGCTGAGTTAAAAGAATTGAGAGAAACTGCAGGAAGTACTGAGTATAATGCAATGTTTGAGCTGATCAGAACACGTTTGAAGCTAGCGGAAGAGTATCTATTGAGCGCTTATCTAGCAGGTTTCCATCTAGATACTCAGATGCACATCAGAATGTTCAGTCCTCAATCAACTCGTCAGCGTTTTGTGCTGGTCGATTGTATGAAAAGGCACACCCACAACGAGAAATGAAGAACAATGGAAGATTTACTATATATCAGACGAACTATAACCAGCAGAAAGGATTACTTACAGTGAAGGAGGAGGAAACTTCAAAGCCAAAAGAGAACAATGGTCGGTTGGTTCCATTCTTATCTCAAAGTGAGATGAATGAGAGGAGGGCTAAGGGTTTGTACTATTATTGCGATGATAAGTATTCATTTGCACATGCTCAGCAACACAAGAAGCCGCAGTTGTATACAATGGATTATGATAATGAGGAGTTGTCTGACGAGGTTCTAGACGTACGTGAGGATGATAACAGTGAGATAGCTCAGATATCTGTCAATGCTATATCAGGTATAACTGACTACACCACTATGAAAGTGAAGGGTACACATGGGAAGAAGACTATATATGTTCTGATTGACTCGGACTACACTCATAATTTCATTGACATCAAGGTTGCAAATTTGTTGGGGTGCAAATTGCAAGAAGCAGGAAGAGCCAGAGTATCAGTTGCAGACGGTACTAAGATCAATGTGTGTGGGAAGTTTGCGAAGTTTAAATGGAATTTCCAAGGACATCAATTTTCGACTGACTTCATGGTCATTCTTTTAGGGAGACATGATGTGGTTTTGGGTGTTCGATGGTTGGCTATGCTGGGACCAATCACTTGGGATTTCCAGAAACTAGTGATGCAATTCAAGTGGGGAAAGAAGACAATAGTACTTAACGGTATCACTGCAGGGTCAGTAAGAGAAATTAAAGCTAAGAAGATGGAGAAATCTAAAGACACTGACATGCAACTTCACATGATTTACACATATGAAGAGAATACTGTTGAACCATTACAACTCAATGTAATGAAGACACAAGGAAACTCCAGTGAAGTAGCAGAGGAGTTACAAAGACTGGTTGAAAAGTATGGAGATATATTTGATGAACCAAAGTCTTTACCTCCTTTCTGAGATAATCACAATCACAAGATTGTGTTGATGGAAGGTTCAGACCCGGTCAACCAAAGCCCCTACAGATACGCCGTGCACTAGAAGAATGAAATTAATAAAATGGTGCAGGAACTGTTGAAAGCAGGCACGATTCAGCCTAGTGCTAGTCCATATGCATCACCGCTGGTTGTAGTGAAAGCGAAGGATAACACTTGGAGGTTGTGTGTTGATTACAGGAGGCTTAACAACATGACTATAAAGGATCGCTTTCCTATTCCACTCATTGAAGATTTGATGGACGAGTTAGGAGGGTCAGTAGTTTACTCAAAGATTGACCTCAGAGCTGGATATCACCAAGTGAGAATGGAACCGGATGATACGCAGAAAACATCATTTCAAACGCATAACGGTCACTTTGAGTATTTGGTTATGCCCTTTGGCTTAACAAATGCACCAGCCACCTTTCAAGGGTTGATGAACCATGTTTTTAGTGAGTATCTCAGGAAGTTTTTTCTCATCTTCTTTGACGACATTTTGATATATAGTTCGTCGGAAGAAGAGCATGTGAGGCATTTGGAGGAAGTTTTTCAGACAATGCGTTTGAACAAGTTGTTTGCGAAATGAAGCAAGTGTGAGTTTGGCACAGGTAGAGTGGAATATCTGGGACATTTCATACAAGCAAGTGGAGTTTCTACTTATCCGGTGAAGGTGAAATCTGTAAGTGAATGGCCAATACAGAATAATTTGAAGATGTGCGTGGATTCTTAGGTTTAGCTGGTTATTACAGACGTTTTGTGAAGAAATTTGGGATCATTGCTCGTCCTCTAAAAGCTTTAACAAAGAAGGAAGGGTTTGGTTGGAATGAGGAAGCACAAATGGCTTTAGACGAACTGAAGAAAAGCCTCTGCAGTGCCCCTATTCTTGCTTTACCGCAGTTCGATAAACCTTTTGTTGTGGAAACTGATGCATGTAGCTATGGAATTGGTGCAGTACTCATACAGGAAGGTCACCCTCTCGCGTATATCAGTCGTCAACTGAAAGGAAAACAATTGCATCTCTCCATCTATGAAAAAGAACTGTTGGCAGTAGTATTTGCGGTTCATAAGTGGCGCCATTATCTTTTGACAAATCATTTCGTCATTCGAACTGATCAAAGAAGCCTCAAGTATCTTCTGGAGCAGAGACTTAACACGCCAATACAGCAGCAGTGGCTACCTAAGTTGCTTGAATTTGATTACGAGATTCAATACAAGAAAGGAAAGGATAATATTGCTGCAGATGCGCTTTCGAGAGTAGAAGGATCAGAGATACTTCATATGGCAATGACGGTTCTGCAATGTGATCTGATGAAGCAGATACAGGACTGTTATGAAGAAGATACAGTTGTGAGAGATCTTATTGAAGAGTTGAGACAGAATCCTAAGGCTAAGAAACATTTTTCATGGTCTCAAGGTATTCTGCGAAGGAATAATAAGATTGTGATTCCTCAGAGTGTGATAGTGCGGAACTCTATAGTGGATTGGCTGCATTGTTCGAGTCAGGGAGGTAACTCTGGCAGGGATGTAACGGTACAACGTGTGAAGGATTTGTTCTACTGGAAGGGGTTTGCAAAAGACATTCAAGCATACTTAAGGAGTTGCTTAGTGTGTCAGCAATGCAAGTATGACAACTCAGCATCTCCATGTCTTTTACAACCCTTACCCATACCCGAAGCTGTGTGGATAGACATTTCAATGGACTTTATTGATGGTCTACCGAGTTCTTTTGGTAAGTCAGTGATCTTCGTGATGGTGGACCGTTTGAGTAAAGCAGCTCATTTCATGGCATTGACTCATCCCTATACGGCTATGTCTGTAGCTCAGTTGTTCTTGAATCAAGTTTACAGACAGCACGGTTTTCCCCGGTCAATTGTAAGCGATCGAGATACAGTTTCTCAGCGAGTTTTGGCAAGAACTCTTTGCTCTCCAAGGATGTTCTCTCAATATGTCTACTGCTTACCATCCTCAAAGTGACTGTCAGACAGAGGTGGTGAACAGGTGCCTCGAGGCATACCTCAGATGCATGACGAGTGACAAACAACATATGTGGAGTAAGTGGTTGCCATTAGCAAAGTACTGGTATAATACCAACTACCACTCTGCAACTCACACCACTCCTTACGAGATTGTGTATGGCCAACTACCAACGATACATCTGCCTTACTTACCGGGTGAATCCGAAGTACAAGTTGTTGCTAAGTGCTTGGAAGATAGAGAGAAAATGATTTTACTTCTCAAATTTCACCTCGTTTGTGCTCAACACCGAATGAAGCAGGAAGCAGATAAACACAAGAGTGAGAAAAGCTTTGAAATTGGCGACTGGGTGTTTGTGAAGCTTCAGCCTTATAGACAGCAGTCCTTGGTTACACGAGGTTCTCAGAAGATTTCACCGAAGTTCTTTGGTCCTTATAAAGTACTTGACAAGAATGGGAAGGTTGCTTACAAGCTAGAGTTACCAAGTTCTTCAAAGATACACCCTGTGTTTCATGTGTCTCAATTTAAGAAGTTGGTTGGTGAATCAACAACATCGACTCAGTTGCCTACGATGTTACAAGAGACAGAGGTGCATATACCGGAGAGTTGTCTTGGAAGGAAGATGGTGAAACGACAGGGTAGGGCTGCGACAATGGTTTTGGTGAAATGGGTTGATGAGAGTGAAGATACTGCAACTTGGGAATTTCTTTACGACTTGCAGAAGCGTTTTCCAGACTTTTCACCATAACCTTGTGGACAAGGTTGCTTTGGAGGGAAGGATTTGATACAGTAGAAAAAGTTGACACGTGTGAGACGTTTAGAGGAGGAAGGGAGCCGTTAGAGTTGTTACGCGGGAGCTCGAAGATGGACAAGTGTCATCTTCTCATTGGTTTAGTTCATCGACGGTTAAAAGCAGAACAAAAACAGAGTCTGTGTAATCTTTCACGTTCATTCAGAATCATTTGTAAGCTCTTGGATCTTTTGGAATTGTAATAATAGTTCATTCATGTTCATTGAGGATTTAGATCTTTCTTCTTCATAGATCTATTACTCTTGAGCTACGGTTTGGTGTTTTATGAACACTAGATCGATTCATAGCATGATCGTACGGATTGATGCTATCATGTGGAGGATTCAGGGGGATCGGATTCAGATGTGAAGATTGTGAACGGAGATGATTTTTTGCTGGATGATGATGATGAGGAAGAGGCCAAGGTTGTGGTGGTTCGACGTGCGCGAGTTGTTAGGAGGTTTGTGATTGAAGATGAGGAAGTGAGTGAGGACGATGAGGTTAGTTCTAGTGAAGAAGACGAAGGTGGAGGAGTTGAGGATGTGGTTGGGAAGGCACTGCATAAGTGTGCTATGATCTCAGCGGATCTTAGGAAGGAGATTTATGGTAGCTCTTCTGGGTTACTACTTGTGATAGGTACTCTGAAGTGGAGATTTATACTGTGAGGATTGTCCCTCAGGTACTATAATCATCACCCCTCTTATCAATCTTTTATGCTCTAAGGATGGTTTGCTTGAATTGAGTTTTGAAGGTTTGTGGTGGATACAACTTACTGGACTTTTAGGGTGCATGATAGTAATTGCTTTGAAATGATGTAGAATGTGTTCTTTAGACAATTGGAAACTGGGTTTAGATTGGATTCAATATATATATATATATGAATTGATCTTTTAACGGTTAAGTGTGTTGTTAAACGATGAGATTTTAGTGAGGCAGATGAGATTTTTTTGTTACAGATCCTTCTTCACCAGAGGAGTTGTCACCACCACCCCCAAGCTCGTCATAACCACCACTGGTCACCTCTCTGTCGTTAATTTTTTTTGTGAACTTACTTCAACTTGTGATTCACCTCTTCATAGTCTCTGGTAGATCAGAAGAAGAAGAAGAAATATAAACTTCAAAGTCCTTGTTTTTATGCTCTCAATTCGTTTCTGCAACGTGTTTGATTCTTCTTCTCTGACCCTTCGTTGACTTGAGGTAAAGTTACCCACGAGACTACTTCTGCAACTTAGTCTTGAAGTACGTTCATGACTGCTTGAGCTTTTATACAGATCTTAGTTTGATTTTTCTTTTGTGTTCTTGTTACAGGAAGCTTGTTGCTGAGGTGCTTTATTGGTTAAGAAGATCAAAATATTTTGTAGGTATATTTCTGTTTTTATGTTCACTTGGTTCTTGATTGCTTTCAAAGTACTTGTTCACTCTTGCAATATCGACGGTGACTGCATGGCTGAATTGTTCACTCTTGCAATATCGACGGTGACTGCATGGCTGAAGCATCGAGGTTGGAGGAGGGCAGCAAACGGTGGCGAGCTTGAAGCTTTAAGAATCAGAGTCTTCAAGATACTGATTTCGGGTTTATATAGGTCATTGTTGGAAGCTTTGTATCAGAGAAACTGAAACTGAGCGCAGGGCATGTTGAGAATAACCCCCCAGCCAGCCAGGTTAAGCTTCACCATTGGCCAGTGGTGGTGGACGTGGAAGCCCTCAGTCTTAAGAAGAAAAAGAAGAAGAAGAACATTAATTTAGTTATGGTTTAGTTTTTTCTGGTTTTACTTAGTTTTTCTTAATTTTGGTTTAGTTTTGTAAACCAATATTTATTTGTAAATCAATTTTATTTTATAAATAAAATTTATTTTATTCTAATTATAGTTATTTTTGTTTTTTATTTTATTTTTAATTATAATTTTCACCCAAAAAAATCACAAAAATAGCAAAAAAAGTTATAACATATGAATTGTATTTGAAATTACCTACGAATTAGACTATTATAACATATTTAAAATCATAACAAAATTAAATATAGCAATTATCAACAGCTATTGTAGATGACTTATCATAGCATGAAATATGAATTGTATTCAATTTGTAATATAAAAAGTCATGTTGTAGTTACGTTGTTAACAGCGTTCATTTATTGCCAGCGTTCATTTCGTGAGCTAAGAATGTACATATTTCTTGTAGTATTTTTGTATAACATAACAACGAATCTTAACCAGTATAAGTGGTTAATTAGGTTATGTAAATATTTGAACCTAGCATGTTACCGACACCTTAGAGTCCAATTGGTGGCTTTAAGTGATACTAGAGGTTTCAGTTTGTAAATGTGGTTGAAACCTTAGAGGTGTAAATCATGTTCTCCCAAATTGGTCAATGAAAAGTTGTATATGAGTTAAAAAAATCAAAAATTAAAAAAAAAGGTTACCTACACGTTGTAGTTTTTTTTTTTTTTTGACACATTGTAGTTACAGGTACATAAAAGCCGTTTATTGAAAGTCTAGGTATTTTATTGAAATTTTTATTAGATTGGATACAACCCGTACAGTAAAATAGTTTATATATTGATCAAACAATCTGACATACGACCCTAGTTCAGATACTAACTGCCTTTTTTCCGTTATGCATCATGTCATATATTTGTTTTGTAAAACTTTTTTTCTATACATTTCTATTCTTAACTTTCTCAAAATTGCTAGTTTGGATTCGATTAGTTACACATCTTGTCATATATTTGTTCTTTAGAATATTTTTTTTTATACATTTCTATTCTTAGAGTTTTCAAAATTTTGGATTCGATAATTAACATTTCGAGATAATCAAGGAGAGATGAGGAAAGGATCAGTGGTGGCAAGAATGGAAAATTTGATGAGAATCAAGGATACAAAAAAATGAAAGAACTAAATAAACCTTTTTGATATAAAACATTGTTGAAGATTTTTTTTTATGACCCAGGTCATTTTAAGCAGAAGTTCAGACTAATTTTGAAGGACCGGTCTGCCGGCGATAAATAACCCTTAATTGCAGTGGTGGATCCAGGAATTTTTTTAACCGGTGTCATAAATTAATTTAATTATTTAATATTAAATATATTAAAATATAAATTTAAATTGTTATTAAAATAATGATTATACACACTAAATTTAAACTGTTATTAAAAGTAAACATGTTCAATCTGTGTCTAGAAACCCAAATAAATAAAAAAGACAATAACTAAACTAAATTTTATCCAGTCCACAAACATAATTAAGGTTCAATCAAAAAAAGTAACAAAGGAGATTGGGTTTTTGGCCCGTTTCAAAACAAAATTTAAAAAAAATGGGTGCAAAAGGAAAATTGAACCCGACTCTCAGATTTTAGGGGTGTCAGATGAAACGATTATTAACCAATTGAGCTACGTTCGTACATTAGATGTAGCCAATAAAGCAAAAATATATTTTTAAGGGATGTCAGCTGACACCCCTACGTTCTACATAGATCCGCCTCTGCTTAGTTGTTCTGCGTGAGAGTTAGAGAACTTCACCATATGACCACACAAATAAGTAATTTGGGGGTAGATTTATAACTCGATACACTTAGTACCTTTCTGAATTCGTTGTATCACTTAACCACACCCGCGTGGTTAAAGTTAGAATGAAAAAAAATGAATTGTTGGGGAGATTAGGAAATGAACAAAGATTATAGAGTATAAGAAGAAAGGAGCAAGTAATTTATGTACCATAGGAAGATCATTTCTGTCCTTTACACGTCCCTCATTAGATCACCTCCATCAGAGGGTCTAATGAAGGGGTTCTTAAGAAAAAGCAAAAAAAAAAAAAAATCTAAAATGCATTTAAACAATAGAACCGGTCTCAAACAGAGAGCTTTAAGAATCAGTAAACACCCCTTACGTGGCCATCACCCATTGGCTATTCCTTAAAGACAAAAGGGAAAAAATTCCATCTCTGTTTCGATCTTCTTCCTTCTCTCTTTCGTCGGTTCTGGGGTTGAGGAACAATGTGGTAAGTGACTGAGAGACGACGGCCGCCGTTGGTGGAGGAGACGTCGGTGGTGTCGAAGTCGGTGGGGATGAAAACGGTGGAGGACAGAGGGATTTTGACTTGGTCTTCGACGGCGAAGAGGAAATCGGAGCCCAATCGCGGAAGTCACCTGCTCCGATCATCACTTCGATGATTCTGTCTGCGTGTATTCATCTAGATTTTGAATCCATTTCGCATTAATCTTTGAAAATCACAAGAACCTGATTTAAATTCATAGACTTTAGCATGCGTGTTTCGCCTGAGTTCAATCTATGCACAAGAGGTGATGATATTGGTAGATAATCTCATGGTTCGGTAGTATCTCGTTGATCCAATTACTTTACTTTATGGGTTTTGTAGGAGCTCCATGGAGGAAGAACATAGGATGTTCTTGCTAGGTATACAGAAGCTATGTAAAAGAAGTTCTAGTCTCCCTGATATGATTACTGATGAGGTTAGTCTTTTGTCTATTACTCTGATTTGGTTTCAGATAAGAGATACAGCTAGGTGTGTTTGATTAACTAAGTGATATGTTATTGTGTTCAATGGTAGAGATAAAGCTACTCAAGGATCAAACATCATCAAAGCGGATCAAAAACATCATCAAAGCATCTCTCTTCCATGGCAAGAGTTTAGTAGACTATCCTTTAATGCGTGTTAGTTGTGTGATTAGGTTGGGAACTAAATGGCCTTTAGAGTTTTGTAGTTGTGCGTTGGTTGTTTTAGTTTTAGGGTTACCTTAACTATTGTGTTCATTTTTTTGTGTGTATTGTCTCTGATCATTTTCTGTTCTCTTTGTGTGTATTGTCTCTGATCATTTATTTTTGGCAGGTGGAAGACAATATGAAAACATGTGACACAAGAAGACATCTCTAGAGCTAAGGCTGACTTGAAGATCAATGAACCGGACTAAAGCTGCAGTGGTGACAGGAACAGAAGCTGAATGATATTTTAGAATACATAAACCATACGGTTAACATGTGACACAAGAAGACATGGGAGTAGGCACAACTGTATTGAGTTTAGATCAGTATTGTGATTGCATTATATGAGTATTGTATATCTTAACTTGGTCCTTTTTTCAAATTGAAGTTGCTTGATCTTTTTTTCAAATTGCCATGTTTTTTTTTTCAAATCCTCTAAAAAAAACTTTAAGAACCTCTAAAAGATTCTCCCATTGGACCATGAAAAAATTAATTACACTAATAAAAGTTCTACACTTTTCAAATCACACAATTAATTATTAAACTAGTCATTAGAGCCCCTAATGGGTTCTTACCATTGGAGTTGCTCTTATGAGCCATGACCATACCAACCTGTGTATGGTCTAAAGTAAAGCTTCTCTACTAATCAGAGTATTTAAGTTTTATATGAGATGTTTGATCATTGGTGCTTTTCTCATTTTCTTGCCTTGGTTGGCTCCATAAATAGAAAATTTATCATTATTTTTTTTAAAAGATACCTTTAGAAGTAGTATATATTCAGAATGATGAATTTTGTAGATGCAAACATGATGAATAACAGCAGTTATTAAAGAGAAAAATATAAATCCTCAATAGCAATGATATATGGTGTTTTTGACCCCATTGTATATATGTTTTCAGTGGGGTTCTGGTAAGAGTGTGTTGTCCTAGTTTACTGCTTGTATGGTTAAGAGATTCGTGGTTAAGGTATGGTTGTTGAGAATAGGCGAGTTCCCACACGTTCAAACCTTTCTCCTTGTGCTTGATACTTGCCATTGTTTGGGGACAAACAAGAATCTAAGTCTAGGGGAATTGATATATGGTATTTTTGACCCCATTGTATATATGTTTTCTAATAAGTTTTCAATGTTTTATCGAGTTAGTCTGGTCCTTTTTGAGTCAAATCAGGTATGGAGTAGGCTAAAGAGCTTAAAGAAGGTACATGAAGAAAGGTACAAGAATTGGAGTCTTTCCCGCAGAATAACCAGGAAGAGCAGTCAAACAGTTGATCCCGAAGAGCAATCACGAGGAACAACCATGCAGACTGTTCCCGGCATTTATGGAAGTTTCCATATCTTTTGAAGATTTTCCCTAATCACTTTCTCTCTCTGAGAAGTCGACGGCGCCTCCATTTAAAAAAGCCCCTTATCTCTTCTTTTATTTTATTACGCTAGTTTTGCAAGAGACTTAGACATATTTTGGCAATTTGCTATTGTAAGGGAGACGGCTCCTCTTCTCACCAAGAAGATCATCATGAACCCTATTGATTTCTCTCTGGAATTTTATGCAGTATCATTCAGCTATTATGTCTTTGTCATCTGGTTTTATGGCTGAGTAGTCGGCTATCTTGTCTAGGGTTCTAGGATGTTGATCGCACGAGCTAAACATAGATAAGAAATCATTTATGTGTCTTCATTTATCCAGCTCTTAATGCTCGCTTTAAACTTATCACTTACTGCTAGATCTTAGGTTTAATCTACTCATTATCCGTTTGTAGATAGCTTGATCATTGGGTGAATGAGCTGAGCATCCCTAGTCAGTGAAAGTAGATACTAGGGTGCTTGGTGAACCTATCGGACTTGGTCTCCATTGCTTGCAATCAAACCTTGACCCAAACGAGAGTTTAGGCGCCAAGGTCGATCCGCAAAGGGAACAGCACCATGGCAGTGGGCTGGTCTAATCGAGTGATCCGAGTTCTAGATCGTGCTATAGTGTGCTTGAATAATTGTTTCGCTCAAGATCGACACCCAATGAGAAACCCTGGACCAGCTTCTTTTAAATTCTGAAATTACATCTTGCAATCATTCACTTACTTGCTTGTTACCAACCAATCAATCAAATTCCCATTTAGTTTTAGCTAAGTTGAGAACTAATAGAATAAAGTGTGAACTGTTCCTCTGGATTGAACCTTAAATACTTCAATTACAACGGTTAACTTGATAGTAGGAAAGGTCACAGTTTTAGTGTATCAAGTAACTATCCAACAAAGGAAAATACAATTTGATCTTTAATAACTAGCTTCCTTGTTTTCAGATTTCCTTCATTTAACCGTTTGGCTCAAGCTCTTCCACTTCCACTTCTTCATGGAGATGTTCTTGCCCCATTGGTTGCATTAGAAACTGTCCTTCACTTTGCTCTTGACCATCCGGTAATTGAGGCTGAAGCATGTGCTATGTCTGAAGCTTATCATGGTTGGTATGATGCTCCATCCCTTAACCCATCTGATAAGCATCACAAAGCTTCCTAAAGCAAGAGATGGTCCAGAAAATGACCCACCAGCCGTTGGATCGTTCACATCCATCTGGTTATACCCGGTGGCTGTAACAGACCCATTGTTTTCTATTCCATAACCATTGAACATCCCTTGCTGATCTCCTCTGTCCAAAATTATTGCAGCCATGCTCTATGCATCAGAATCCATGAGTTGCATCTGTTCATCTTGCGGTTGTGGTTGATGCTGAGACAATGGTTCTCCTTGAGGGATCATTCCTTCCATAGCCATCATGAAATTGGGTGCTGGATTATTGGCTAGAGGAAGAAAATAAGGTGGTTGCAGAATTACAGTAACAAGATCTTCTGGATTTTCTTGATATACTGCTGTAAGAAGGAGATGAGACCAACACATCCATAGATTGTGTCACAGATGCAAGCCTCGGCTCTTTGTAGTAGAGGGAATTAAAAGCGTCTTCGCGGTTTAGAAGTCCCGATTGTTGGACCCAAAAACCGCCATTTAGAGAATGGGCCGAAGCCCATCGATCTCGACTAAAACAATTCCAGGTTACAATGTCGATCACCAAGCGCTGAAGCCCGGGCCCAAGGATAAAGAGATTGCGGCCATATCTTATAAACGAAACGGCGAAGACTCGGTCTTATCGACCTAAAAGAAAGGGTAACGAGCTCTGAGTATCAGGGAGGAAGTTAGAAGAGATTGCGGAGCTAAGTCATTATAAAAGCAACATCGAGCAAAAGGAAGAAGACACGAAAAACCCCTTTAGAGAGAACTAGTAATAGATTGACCTCTTCGAGATCGCTTTAGTCTTTATTTCACTTCGATCTTTGTGTAGTTCTTGTTCTCATTTCATTACTTGTATTCAACCTTCATAATCCAATAAAAAGTCCATTTTTGTCAACCGGAATCTGATTAAATCGTTGTATTCTAAGGAAGTCATTACCTACATCCTTTTTCTCCCTAATTTAATACCTCAAACACTACAAAATTCCTAGTGTAGATTTTAGGATCTACATTTTGGCGCCGACTGTGCGGAGAAAAACGATTAACATCCTTGCTAAGAATCCGATCTAAGGTTCCTAAGCACGATAATGGATCCTATTAAAAACCAACAGAGCCTTGTCCGTAAAGGGAACGACGTCGATTCTCTCCGATCAAAATCAACGTCATCAAGAGACCGCGGGTACACCGGTTTTTCCTCCAAAAGAAGGATCGACGATCGGATCGAAGATATGACCTTCGTCAAAAGGCGACTCCATACTTCACAACCGAATCGACATATGTATCAGATCGACGATCTGAGACAAGAAACCCGCGTTCGAAATAAAATAACCTTCTACGAAAACGAGATAGCCAAACTCGATACGCCTCACGACGACGCATTAGTCATCAGCCTTAACTTAGGAGAAACCATTTTCTCAAAAGTTCTTGTCGATACAGGAGGCGCGATTAACGTCCTATCACAAGAAGCCTACGAATCAATGGGCCGTCCACCGACTTTGAACGTCTCCGAAAAATTACCGTTCACAAGCCTCAGAGGTTGCACGATACAATCACTCGGAACCATCTTAATTCACGTCAAAACCTACGACCTCGAACTCGAAACCAAGTTTGCCGTGGTTCAACACTCAGTCCCATTCGACGCCATAATGGGGCGAACCTGGTTACACCAAATGAAGGCCGTCCCTTCCACATACCATCAATGCCTAAAATTCATTTCGCCCACTGGTCCGAAAACCATTCGTTGAAGCCAGAAGCAGTCCCGAGCTTGTTACATGAGCGAATTCAGGAGCTCGAAACCTCAGAACCCCGCCAACAGAAATAAGCTTGATTCCCCAACAAGGAATCCCGAAACAGAACTGTCCAGCATCGTATCAATAGACCAATCATTCCCAGAAAGAGTCGTTAACATCGGGAACAACCTCCCACGAGAGATCAGAAATGACCTCATCTCTTTCTTAAAAAAGAATATCCGAACTTTTGCGTGGTCGGCCGAAGACATGCCCGGAATCGACATTGACGTCGCCTCGCACAATCTAAACGTCGATAAGACTTTCAAGCCAGTGAAACAGAAGCACAGAAAGCTCGGCCCAGAACGAGCAAAAGCTGTAAATGAATGAAGTCGATAAACTCCTCAAAATCGGGTCCATCCGCGAGGTTCAATATCCAGATTGGCTAGCTAACCCCGTTGTCGTAAAGAAGAAAAATGGGAAATGGAGAGTATGCGTCGACTTCACGGACCTTAACAAAGCGTGCCCAAAGGATAGCTTTCCGTTACCACATATTGATAGGTTGGTGGAAGCTACAGCAGGACATGAGCTACTCTCTTTAATGGATGCCTTCTCCGGGTACAACCAAATTTTAATGAACCCAGACGATCAAGAGAAAACAAGCTTCATTACGGAACGTGGGACCTATTGCTACAAGGTAATACCCTTCGGCCTAAAGAACGCCGGAGCAACATATCAAAGATTGGTGAACAAAATGTTCTCCAAACAGGTCGGAGAAACGATGGAGGTATATATCGATGATATGCTTGTAAAGTCAACAAAAGCCGCCGATCACGTCTCTCAGCTCCGAGAATGCTTTTTCATCCTCAACAAATTCGGGATGAAACTTAACCCGACAAAATGCACATTCGGAGTTGCCTCTAGAGAATTCTTGGGATATTTGGTAACCAAGAGAGGAATAGAGGCTAACCCCAAACAGATCACGGCGCTAGTCGACACCCCCCCTAGATCAGTCCGCGAAGTACGGTGACTTACAGGGAAGATAGCCGCTTTAAGTCGATTCATATCAAGATCGACCGTTAGATGTCTCCCGTTCTATAAACTCCTAAAAGGAAACAAGAAATTCGAATGGAACCAAGAGTGCGATCTCGCTCTCAAAGAATTAAAAGCTTACATAGGCGAGCCGCCCATACTATCCAAGCCCGTTGAAGGAGAAACCCTCCTGTTATACATAGCAACCTCGGAGCTTGCAGTAAGCGGAGTGCTCATTCGCGACGAAGGAAACGAACAAAAACCCGTATACTACGTGAGCAGGTCTCTAGTCGATGTCGTGACTAGGTACCCAGCAATGGAAAAGCTCGCACTGGCAGTTGTCTCCGCAGCTCCAAAAATGAGACCCTATTTCCAGTCGCACTCTATAAAGGTAATGATCTCGCAGCCATTACGAACGATTTTCCATAGCCCGAGCCAATCAGGCAGATTAGCCAAATGGGCCATAGAACTCAGCGAATACGGCATCGAATACAAACCAAGAACAAGCTCAAAAGCTCAAGTGTTGGCCGACTTCGTCATCGAGCTCGTTCCGAAGAGGACCGAGGAAGAGCCTAAAGTCGATAAGTGGAAACTCCACGTAGACGGGGCATCTTCAAGACACGGTTCCGGAATCGGGATACAACTCGAATCCCCAACATGCGAAATGATTGAACAATCATTCCGACTAGGCTTTCACGCATCAAACAACGAAGCAGAGTACGAGTCTCTCATAGCGGGACTTCGCCTCGCCCTAAGCGTCAGAGAAAAGGAGCTCAGTGCATCCAGCGATTCACAATTCGTTACAAGCCAATTCCATGGAGAATACGAAACCAAAAACGAAAGAATGGAAGCGTTCCTTGCCGTAGTGCAAGAGATCGTACACTAGTTCGACCAATTCGAACTCACCAGAATCCCGAGAGGTGAAAATTCCTCCGCAGACGCACTAGCGGCTCTTGCATCAACTTTGAACCCAACCGTACGAAGGATGATATCGGTTGAAGGGATCGAAAAACCAAGCATAAACATCCCACTGAAAGATCAAGATCCTCAAGACAAGGAGCCTCACCACGTCAACGCCGCTATGACAAGGAGCCAGGCTCTACGAGCTGTTCAAGATTCCGACGACGAGGAACTTAATTTGCCTCAGGTCGGAAGAACCCCGATCAATACCGAGGAAGAGGACGATGACAGTTACGAAGCCCTCCCCTCCAAAAACGAAGATCACCGACCCGAGGAGGATCGTGTACCGATCTTGCCAACACTACCACCCGAGGACCCCGTCCATGAAACAAATTCGGAGGCTCACGAATCGTTCAAAATCGAACTCGAAGCACGGCCCGATTGGAAAACACCAATCATTAATTACATAAAAGACGGGGAGCTACCACCGGAACGATGGGAAGCTCGGAAATTGAAAGCGAGGAGCTCACAATACTGCATTATGGAAGATGGACTTTACAAAAGAAGTCTAAGTGAACCATATTTGCCATGCGTAGATTTCAACGAAGCTTTCACAATCATGAAGCAAACACACGGCGGCTCCTGTGGAAGCCATTCTGGAGGAAGGTCGCTAGCGATCAGAATAAAGAAACATGGATATTTCTGGCCTACAATCGCCGCAGACTGCGAACAGTTCTCTCTTAGGTGTGATAAATGTCAATGACATGCCTCCATGATCCATCAACCAACGCAAAAGCTGTCATCCGTATCATCACCTTATCTCTTTATGAAGTGGTCAATGGACATAGTCGGTCCATTCGTACAATCAAGCTCGTCTAGACTCCGTTTCCTACTGACCGATTACTTCACCAAGTGGATAGAGGCAGAGGCATACCACAACATCACTGCAACAACGGTCAAGAACTTCGTTTGGAGAAACGTCATCTCTCGACACGGTCTCCCATATGAGATCATAACCGATAACGGACAACAATTCATCTCCAGATCCTTCATCGAGTTTTGCGACAAATGGAAAATCAAGGTGAAGACCTCGAGCCCAAGATACCCGAAATGCAACGGGCACGCCGAAGCAGCTAACAAAACCATAGTAAGCAACTTAAAAAAGAGGCTCGACCTGAAAAAGGAAAGATGGAGCGAAGAGTTACACGGTGTGTTATGGGCCTGTCGAACCACCCCTCACACAGCGACCCAAGAAACACCGTTCTCTCTATCTTACGGGGTCGAAGCCGTAATTCCAGCAGAAATCGAAGTCCCGAGTCAGAGAAGAATGACCTTCCCAGAAAATACCGAACTCAACGAAGAAATGCTGATCGATCGGCTAGACATGATAGAAGAGCAACGTGAAAAGGCAGCGATTCGTGTACAGAATTACCAACAAGCCGCAGCTCGATATTACGATGCAAACATTCGAGATCGATCCTTCTCTGTAGGTGACCTCGTTCTAAGAAAAGTATTTTGACGGTACCAGAGAACCTGGGGCGGGGAAACTAGGAGCTAAATGGGAAGGCCCCTACAAAGTAACAAAAGAAGTGCGCATAGGCGTCTACGAGCTCGAGAAATGTAAAAACGGACTCCCCGTAATGAGACTATGGAACGCCTTCAACCTGAAGAGATATTACGAATAAAAGGTCAGTAATCGACCTCGACATATCTAACACCGACCTGGGGGGCTAACTTACTCGAATATAACAATCTTATACACGACACATACCCGAATCTTCAAAATACAGTAATTGAACTACGAAAGGCTTGATCCCTCTAAAAAGTGTACATAGGCAACTCAATTACGAGTACAGCCCAAAGAAAATAATAAAACGATCAAATCCTTCTTCCGATCTATCTTTTACGTCCTACGACCAATCATCGGTCCGCAGAGCAGATCCCTGATCAGTTTCTGACCTCTGCACAACAGCTCAAGGACAAAACAAATAATATTCAATCCTCTTATCGGAACTTGAAATGATTGCAAAGGTATCTACCGAAGTCAATCCGTTGATAAAAGTTATATATATATTCAACATCGATTCAAAAGATAAAGGAAAAATAGGATAAAACAACACGTACAAGCTTCCTAAAAACAAGCTACAGAAATCTAGATATTTTAATTATCAGTCTCCTCGTTATTCGAATAATCCGACACTCCCGGAAGTTCAAGAGATTCCAAAGAGGATTCAGAAACCATAACCGCTCCGAGATCGACGTCGCAGTTAACCTCCCTCTCTCGAAGTTGAGCTAATTTTTCCTCCAGCTCGAAACCGCCGTCCAAATACTCCGAGAGTACATTGATCTTAGCCCTTACTCTTTCCAGAGCAATCTCCGCAGCGACCTCAATCTTCTTATTCTTCCACTTCTCCTTCATTTTCTTGAGAATCTCACCATGCTTTTCAGTAAGTAACTGACAGGCTCGACGACTTCCTCTTCGGACAGCAGCATCCCGACCCTCAAGTGCTCGCTTGCATTTCATATTCATAGCTTCAACGTCGCTCTGAGCCTCAAGTCTCTTCTGTTCAGCAACAGCTAGCTTCTCCATTAATACCGCTACCTCCCGAGTACTCTTCTGACCTTCGGTCTGGGCAGCTTCGAGGTCGGCACGAAGTCGCTGAATAGTCAGCATATGACCCGCGATCTCTTCCTTGTCCGGGAAAGCCGAAATACAAGCCTCCATCAAGGCAGCATACTCGTTACTCACCTCCATCACCTATTAACAGAGGATAAATCAAAACCAGTATTCAAAAAAGAAAAGAAAAGGAGATCATGTGCATCGATAGGAGCAAAATTCAAAACCTTAGCGTTAGCGGTAGCCATTCGGATGTAGGCACCACGCTCCGACATCTTGTCAAGATCAGGGAGATCACAGTCTTTCGCCCTAATCTTCCGCCACACCAAGGCCAAATTTTCAGGATCTTCGAAAATTGGGATATCCTTGTCGAATGAGAAAGACAACGGCGGAAGGACTTTATTGCGACCTTCAGAAGCTCGGAGGGGATCAACCCGGCCTTTCTACCAAAGAAGGAATTTCCCAATCAGATGAGCTCGAGCTTGCCGATGGAATTATTGAGAGACGCCTCTTTTTGCTCTTATGTGCTGCTGAGCTGGCCTCAGACCCCTGAAGATCGCCACCTATCGGTTTGCCCGAAGAAGTTGGGGCCGCTCGCTTTTCGACAGAAGGTAGGGCTATAGTAAGCGGCCTCACATCAATCCCTGGAGATTGAACGATCAACATCGATCGAAGAACCCTGCCCTGAGGCACCGGCATTTTTGCCTCGGCGACACTTTCAGGAGATACCTCAACATCCTCCGACGACGATTCACCGTCCTTGTTCCCTGCAGACGAAGTAAAACGTATGTTATACAACGGAACTACAGAGCAAAAGCATAGGTAGAAGAACACGTACTTTGGCTTTTTCGGATCCTTGACGGCCTGATCGGTATTACCAGCTCCAAAGGGAGAGCTCGGTTCTGTCCTGGTGGAAGAGCATAGGCCGCCGTAACCCGAGCTAGGTCAAAATGCGACCACTGAGGATCTTTCCGACGAAGTACCTCAATCATCCCTTTAACTTCCGGAGTATATCTAGAAGTCCCGAAAGGTTCTGTCCATACAGGAAAAAGACCATTTTAAATCTATATACATATATAGGAAGGGGTAAAACCTGGAAAACATACCGATTTTATCATTCCATTCGGTCGGGATCGAGCTAAAATCAAAATCTCCGACCGACGCACGGTCCACCTTGAAGACGAAAAACTGCTTCCTCCATTTGTCGTCCTTGTCTGGGATACCCTCCACGATCGTACGACCTCCTCGAGGAGAGAGAAGAATGGTACCTTTGAAACGGTGATTTTTCTTCAGAATACAGAGCTGCTTGAGCTCATTTAAGCCGAACTCAAGACCCTCCTCTCTTGCTCGAACCCACGAAGTCATGTAGTATCGCCAGAAGTTCGGGCACATTTGAGTAAAAGCCATCTTTAACTCCGCGAGGGCCTCAAGGATAAAAGACGAGATCGGAAAAGACAGAAGGCCGTCTTTGAAATGAGCTAGGTAGGCACCGCAAAAGCCAGGCCTTACGTTCTCAGGCGACTCCCAAGTTTCAGGCACAGAGATCGTGACGCTATAATCAACCCCCGGAAGTTCGTAGACGGAGTCAATGAACTGACCATCTAAAGTCGTCGGGACGTGCGGACCATACTTCTCTACTGCCATTCTATAAGATTGGTGGAAGATTTTGATAGAGATCGGATAAGAAGAATCGAGACTTCGAGAGTAGAAAGAAGAAAGGAAAGTCCTCAGAAAGAAGATGGGCGAACGCTTTAAATAACAGAAAACATTAGAAGAGAAAACAACTCCCAACGATTATAATCATAACCGGCCACTAGGTAACGATCTGGACCGCACGATCTACAAGTGGCCGACAATCCGAGACACATGGAAAGATGCTTACTCGAGATACGAAGCGATAACGGTCAGAAATGGAAATCGACGCCTCACCTTTTTACGGATAAAATCCATTAAAAAGACTAGGGGAAAAATGTTGGACCCAAAAACCACCATTTAGAGAATGGGCCGAAGCCCATCAATCTTGACTAAAACAATTCCGGATTACAATGTCGATCACCAAGCGCTTGAAGCCCGGGCCCAAGGATAAAGAGATTGCGGCCATATCTTATCAACGAAACGGTGAAGAATCAGTCTTATCGACCTAAAAGAAAGGGTAACGAGCTCCAAGTATCAGGGAGGAAGTTAGAAGAGATCGCGGAGCTAAGTAATTATAAAAGAAACGTCGAGCAAAAGGAAGAAGACACGGAAAACCCCTTTAGAGAGAACTAGCAATAGATCGACCTCTTCGAGATCGCTTTAGTCTTTATTTCACTTCGATCTTTGTGTAGTTCTTGTTCTCATTTCATTACTTGTAATCAACCTTCATAATCCAATAAAAAGTCCATTTTTGTCAACCGGAATCTGATTAAACTGTTGTGTTCTAAGGAAGTCGTTACCTACATCCTTTTTCTCCTTAATTTAATACCTCAAACACTACAAAATTCATAGTGTAGATTTTAGGATCTACACCGATCGTTGAGGATTTTGGTTACATTGCTTGCACCAAACACTTTGAGAACAGAGATAAAATTTTGGGGCTGATTTGGTGGAAAATAAGGTGCTAAGACGAATTCTTGAGTGCATTTTGTCTCAAGAGCTTGCAAGCTGCACAATGTGTTGAAGCATCCACACTGTCAAATTAAAAAGGAATTAAGATTTAGTCGTTGTTGTCTGAACAATGAAAATGACATGCAAGACTTTCATACTTATATAATCTTGTTCCAAAAGAAACAAAAAATACGATATTAGGTTGAAACACAAGAAACAAGAGTTACGCCATTTAATACTTGTATCATCCTTCGAATTGATCAATGAACAGATCAGAGAACTTTCAACAAAAAATCATACATACCATTAATTTTCAGCCAAATCAATCTCATTAATCGTGTCCCGGTTGTTTGAGACCATGGATCCTTTTTGCCGTCGAATCTTCGATAATGTTACCTCAACTTATCAAAGTATTAGGTAGATTTTTGAAATAAGGTATACCGCGTATTTTACAGAAAACTCTAGGTCCTTCTGATGCTTATCTGCATAACGCTTTTGAAGGTCATGAGCTTCTTTAAGTATGTATTTAACTAGCTCCACCTGTTTTACTGTTTATTTAATCACTTCTGGTTCAAGATCATGTTTCTTTCCCATTCTGGTCCAACATGGGGGGGGGGGGGGGATCTGACATGTCTTTCATATTGCGTCTCATATGGTGACATCTTGATGCTAGAATGATAACTACGGTTATAAGCAAAGGAGAAAGATAAAAAAATAATGACATTTTTACCCTTCATTAAAAAAGGAAAAACTCACAATAGCTACCGGATTTAGGCCTTAAACATGATTTATTGCTTAGAATTTATACAATAACCACATAATTACATCAGTTACTTTGATTTATCTGTTGGTATATATTGTATATAATACAAAATATATAATAGCTTTTAAAACATCCCCGAGTACTCCCCAATATTTTTTTTCGATTTAGTGTTAACCCGTTGTTTTGAAACCCGACCCGGACCTACGTTCGAACAAGCAATCCTGGTGACTCGATGTATAATTCAGTTTGAGTTTTAGGAAAAAACCAATTATACAAAAACCCAATAAAAGCAAAATTAAAATCCGAACTCAGCTACCTGTTAAACCAGTGGTTAAAACAATATGTAACTTTACTTATTTTCAGATTTTTTAATTATGTTACTATAATATGTTTTGTATTTAATTTGGCGAGCTTGATTATAATGAACTAAAGAATGCTTTTACAGAAGAGTATCCCAAAGATGATGAAGTGAAAAATCTTTTTAAAAAAATCTTGATGGTAATTTTTAAATTTTAACTGAAATTTCTGATTTTTATCATATATAAATTCAAATTAAACTATTTTATTTGAGATTTTTTAATGATTTTGATAAAAATTTCACTATGCCACCTGAAAAAATGAGCGATAATAGAGAGAACCAAAATTAGTTGATGTGATTTGGTATTAGTTTATTTTTGTAATCAACAATCTATTACACTTTGATGTTTTACTTTTAGTTTATTTGGATTTAAAGTTTAATTTTATTATTCATAGTACACATTTAGGTACTTAAAGATATTAGTTTTGATACTTTTATTAGATATCATAACTTCTAACTTGTTACGAAAATGGTCAAAAGTCTAAATTATCTTTTTTAAAATATTTTGAATGTCAAATGAAAATGAAAAAAAAAAACAAAAGTTAAATATTTTGTAAATTGTTTATAAAAGCATAAATATATATTATATTTTTCAATATCTACATTTATTATATAAAATAATCAATTTACTAACATGCGGTTGACCCGTGGTCGACTCACTTATCGGTGATCTGGAAAGTTTACCGGTTTAATGTCTGCGTCAGGTCTAGCACACGTGTTGACTCACTAGGTGATGTGCCCCAGCACACGGATCAGTACATGGAATCAGATCAATATGGAGATCAGAACGTCCCGATCAGTTCAACTGAGGTTCATCAATTTCACTGATCCGATCAGACTGACCGAGCCGTGTATCGGATCGACCCACATGCGTCCGGAAAAAAGCTAAGGCTGGAACCACGACCAGACAATCAAACTAACCGAACTGAGGACCGTCTTTCCAGACCAAATCGTTGAGAGGATTCCGATTTAGACCGTAGTTTCTCACTCTTGACCCATTTGGTTCATCCCGAGGAATGTACCATCGGCCCTGGTTCGTCCAGCCATAGACCCAGCAGGTTCGGATGAACTTGGACGTTAGGCGAAGGGTCACTTTGACTAGTCTTCATCAATTTCTACACCATTGACTGACCTTCAAAATTCTAATCAATGTTTTCATTTTCTATGCATTGTTTTCCCCACAATTGTCTTTATTCTCTTTGACTACAAGTAGTATTAATATGTAATCTGTCTCATGAATAAAATAAGTTTGGTTAGATTTAATTTTCGATTCTTCTTTTCTTTGAGTGAGAGAGAGAGTTATTTAGCTAGTTCATTGGTGTTAACCGGTTTGTTGATTTGATGGTCAGCCAAATTCATCTTTATGTGTTGTTTGGTGGTTAGCCAACGCACTACATTCGTTCTTAGGTGGTCAGCCTTAGATCGTGGGTATATCAGGAGTACATTCCACATCTTTTGACGATCCCTTCATCAATTTCAGTTCCATAAGTGTCATTTTCCTTTTCGGATCATATCCAACACTCAGCTAAAGTGATCCTCCCGATTCAGGGCTCTTCACTAGACCCAGGTCGAGAACACGTGTTACATCTGACGAATTTTTGAACAAGTGGTAATTCTGGAAATGTAAAAGTAATTCACATGCTGTATTTTGAACATTGACCCCTCATAATGCATGTACAATAATAATTCTGAAACTGTAAACGTAGTTCACATGTTTGATGGAATGATGGTCCCTCACGAATTTTTTTTTGTAACTGTGGTCCCTCACGAGTTTCACGTAATAAATGCAACCATATTGGATGACTACATTGTGATGGTTATGAAAATCTGTACCCGGTGGTTACAAATTAATACAAGTTGCAACAACCATCAATTAAGAATCTGTACAAGTTATCTACTCCGGAACCCATTCATTAAGAAGTCCTTTGGTTCTCTCGTAAACAACCGCAAACATAGCATTTAAGTGTGGTTGTAATTATTGGAGTTTTATAACAATAAAAAAATATTTCTACTGCTATGTGATATTTTAAATTGTTGGTGAACACATATCGAATATTTAGGTTTCTAGAAATATTCGTGATCCAATTTTTTTGTCCAAATAACAAATTATTTGATTTGATCATATTTGTAACTATTCAGATATTCGTTGTTTCAATATCCAGATTTTTTATGTTTTAACTGGATATTCAACTCGATCCGTACAAATAAAATAAAAATTTAAAAAGTAAATAGAAATTTCAAATTCAATATAATATACTATAATAATCTTTTATTATAAAAGTAAAAAGGTATTTATTTTACAAACTCTAATAACTAAATATATATATATATGTAAAAATTACATAAATATTTATTTTCAAAAAAAATATTGTAAAATAACATAAATATAATAATTATATAACTGATATATCTAATTCTTAATATATATATATATATATAACGACTCGAATCAGATCTGATATCCCTTTCTGAAAGTATTAATATTTGTGATTTTGCTTTATTTCTTATAGATATTGCATATTGATCTTTGCTTCATTTCGTAGAGTTATGGATATTTAGATTTTTCGGTTTGATTCGAAACAGATAACTAATCAAATCAAAATCTACAAATTTTTGTCCAGCCTTACTCCAAGTGAAATCTCATCTATGACACTGAAATGTTATAAATAGCACATAAAAAGAAAAAAAGTAACATTCATTAAACAAGAAAAAAGTATCACTACAAGAAAAAACGGTTTTACTAGCGGACAAAAAACGCTATCTAACGATATAATAGCGGTTTTAGGATTGCTGTATCATTTCCCATCATAGTTGGTCAGGTAAATTAGATAGCACTTTTTTGAGTTGCTATCTTTACTTCCGATTCGATAACGCTTTCGTACTTGCAACAAAATAATATTTAATAGCGTGTCTTTAATGCTATTAGTTACAATATTAACAACGTTTTCGATTTGTTATTGTTAAAAGTAATATAGCAGTTAAACAGGTGTAATTGTTTCTGCTATATTTATTTTAATATTTATATATTTTATATTTATATATTTTATCTATATATATATATTTTTTTTTTTAACATATCCTCGATTTCTGGGTTTTGAGACATTATATTATGTAACATAAACTTTAAAGGTTTAACATAAAACATTCTTGTCATATCTTACAAAGTAGTGCTAAATACCAACATAGGTACTTCAAGGTACTAGCATAACAACTTCAAAAGCAACAGATTTGTCTTAGATTAAAACAAGCTTATGATTTGGCCAAGCCACAGTGCTTCCTACTGCATCACCTATGAATTCAATTTCCGAGGTTGGCCTCTACACTCGTGCCCCATCGAACTCGGAAACCTCTACCCAGACCTTAGAAGCATTGTGACCTAAAGTGACGAAATGCACCTTCTCTGCTGGATCAGTTGAGAACACACGACCCAGAGCAACTCACTGACCAGAGTTATTAGAGTCCAAGAGAGCGCACTTCTGTTTACCACCTTTGCTGCTACAACCACTCTAAAACCAAAAAATGACAAACACATTCATCACAAAATCATCATTGAATTTTTGACAAATGCAACTATCTTATAAACAGAAGTTCATACACCAAAAACTATCATACTACTCTACTTTAGTAAGAAAAAACAGTTTTCAGAAACTTACCTGATTGGATATCTTGGTTGATTCTTTAGGTAATTGTTGATCAGGTACTCGTATCTTATCGATAGGCCATGCAATTTTCCCATGGAGGGCATCACCCATCTTCGTCATTTCAGGCCTTGGTCTCCAGATAAAGGCATCAGATTTAACAACCAGTTCCAGTTTAAGAATTGCAGCATTCAGTCCAAGCGGTATTTGGTTGACGAATTCAGTAGGTTCAGTCGACAACAGTAGACCCTCAGCAATCAATTCATCTTCTGATTTCCAGTAATCAAATATTTGAACTTTTCCTAAAGATGCATCAGTAGGCTGAATCATTCAAAAAACACAATTTCCATTATATATGTATTCAATGTGAATATAAGGGAACACAAAAACAGTTTATAATTACCGCTGATCCGTAGGTGTTACCATTGTTTGATAAGTCAATATCATCGTCCAAGATTGGCTTCTCAGCTGGCCATGCAATTTTCACTCCAACAGCCTGAGCAAGCGATCCACAAGTTGTAGTAGGTCTCCATATAGATGCTTGTACGTCTGATACACACTTCACTACTACAGCAGCCGCATTTGGACCCAATGGAATTCGACGAATCTTATAAGTGGGTTCACTAGAGTGAAATTCTCCTTCAGAAACAACCACATCATCATTCGAAACCCAATCAAGTAGATGGCACCGTATTCCTCCCTTGCTAATATCGCTTACCTCAGAAGTGGAAACATATACGGATTTTTTCTAACAAGTTTAACATTAAAAAAAATCATTTAACTTAACACCTTATAGAGCACATAAGTTCGAGTTATTAAACCTCAAGTGTAATGAAGTTACCTTTTCACCGGCTAAGTCTTTAGCCACATTTTGCAAATCTTCAATCTTGTTGATTAGTTCTTCTTTAATAGCTTGAAGCTTCTTGACATGTGAGTCTCTAGCATGTGAGAAGGCCAACTTGGTTGCAGTAACCCCCCGCCCCATCCCCCTAATTCTTCCTGGTTTATCCTTTCCTAGAACCTGAGTGACAGCATCTTCACTGATATTATCTGTGGAACTTGAATCCATTTCACTGTCAATTCTCTTTATCTTCTCCTGCATTAAAAAAATATCACCACATTTGTAAATTGTCCTTTACAAACAAACAGAAAGTTAATTAGTTGTAAGAATTAAAATCAATCGTACTATTGTTTCTGCGAATTCTTGACTCACTGGTCTTCCATCAGAATGCGTATGACCAGCTACCCAAACCTTAGTTCTAGTAACTTTCCTAGGATCAGTACTGTTTTTTCTCTACAGGTTAAATGAAAATGTTGTCAACAGTTGAAGTTATTTCTATTACATATTACTAAATGACAAACATGCCATCTCATCTGCAAGGCGAATCATGCCTTTACGGCTAGTGGTGTGAGGAATTTGACCCTTTCTGAGTTCCCTGTATTTATCACTTTGTTCCTACGCAAACAGAATAGCAGTTCAGATGATTAATACTACAAAAATAGACTATAAAGTCGTCAATCCACAGTTTATATTACCTTAAAAGCTGTAGTACATCTTCCTTTAACCCAATTGTTCCATGCTATAGAAGATTGTATGTTGCCGGGCTTAATTATCTGTAGTTGAGCCTTGTTTTTTGTAGCTCTAACTTTGGAAGAGAGTCTGGATTTAGAGGCCCTCCACAAACAACCCATCTGCTTAAAGACAACATCTTTTTGCCATTCTTTTGTCAAGTTGAATCTTCCCTGTAAAACATATTCTAGTAAATACTAATAAGCTTACTAAATTTCAGACTTTATCAAGGAGTTAAGAAAACTACCTGAATTTCCTCCCACAAAGTGTCTTTTGTTTTCTCGTCAAGATGTCTCCAGTCATCTAGCAGTACTGGGACATGATCTATCACGAGAGGACCTAGGAAAGAGGCAGTGTAACTGAACTACGACCAACATGCTCACCCAGACCATTAAACTCCACCTCTACCTTGTCCTCTTTATATCTTGCTACTTTGCGCATTTTAGTTGGCCCTCTTGTCTTCTTTACTATGTTATCGAACTGCTGTGTTTGTGTCTTTCTCTGTGTTTCGGAGGGACGAATGACTTATTCTTCTTGTGATGGTGTTTTGTTTCATCGTCTTCATCCTCATCTCCATCTTCTGTTTGTGGGTTAACCTCTACATGTTCCACCTCTTTAGGATCCACTTCTTCAGGTTCCACTTCTTCAGGTTCTGTTTCTTCCACTGCCTCAGGTTCTGTTTGTTGTTCCACTTCTTCAGAATGAGAGTCTTGTTCCATAGTCACCTTTGGAGCATTTTTCTTCGGTTTCTTCTGAGCTAAAGATACTTCAGGACTAACATCAAGGCCTGCTTGGCGTAAACTGCGACGATTCTGAGTTACACCTTTTGAATTCATGGTAGCAGATTACTTGAAACAAAACCAAACTTATCATTACTCATATATTACAACACCCTCACAATCATTCCTAACACAGAAACTCTCGTCATCAGATGATTGATCTTCCAGGTATTCTTCCGGCTGAACTGTTAATGCAGCAGAACCAATATCCTCTTCTGTCTCTAACTCATGATATCCTCTTGGCGGTGCTCTTATAACAACACATGTAGGGGATCTGTCTTCCCCTTTAGAGTAGAAAACCTGTTTAGCTTGCGATGACAGAATGTAAGGATCATTCACAAATGCTGACTGATTCATATGGAGATTCACAAGTTTGAAACCGTCTTCCTCTTTAACTCCTCTACCTTTATGAGCCCAATTACACTTAAACAGAGGCACCTGAAACATGTGGTAGTCAAGCAATATGATCTCCTTTCACTCCATAGTTTGCTACTATATCTGCCATTTTCCTCGAATCTTTGGCACTAGCTCTGCACATGGAAAAGGCTTTATATGAAACTCCACTGTTCTGTGTCTTCCTCTTCATATCGTCTGTATGGTATCAATTTCCATTAACTAGAAATCCTTTGTAGGTGTGAGCAATATTTCTTGGTCCAAAAGCAAGCCATCTGAGCCTTTGCGAATGGTCCTTCAAGTTATTTGGTATCTAACATGGAAAAAAACAGAAACAAATATCAAAATATATATAAAAAAAATTATGAAACAAACATAAGTAAATCATACCTTTTCTTTAATCCACTGTGAAAACCTTTCTGTATGGCATTTCCATAATATGGTTTCATTGTTGGCACATCTTACATCCGTACCTTGTAGTTCTTCTAAATGCATCCTGTACATTCATTAAGTTGGTAACCGATCAAAAATTGTAAAATATAAAATATAAGATTGATTTTTACTTACTGAACATAAGGATCGACCACTGCAGTATTCATGAGGATATGCCGGTGAGCTATATCTCTCTCCTTGTCAGTAAGTGTCACTTTTGTTGCTTTTTTCAGTGCTCGGCCTTCAAGTACATTCTGAGTTGCCTCAACATCTTCGTTTCCTGTCATTGCTTCATCAACTGGAACAGAATTCTGCAGGAATTCCATACAAAATGCAAGACATTCACTAGCTAAATAACCCTCGGCCATACAAGCTTCTGGTCCTGCAAAATACTTTACATAAAATTATTATCAATACCATGTACATATACTATCAGTTTAATATTGAGCAATTATATTTAAAAAAAACTAAAAAATTACCTCTCGAATGGATACATCCACCTGAAGTGTACAATGCCACCCAATCGTGCTTCTCTTGCTAGATGCAGTGTCATATGTTGTGTTTTTGGCACATTCTAACATTGTTTTCTAATTGGTTTTCAAGTCTTTATCGAGTCTTTCTAGTTCTTTTTGAGTCATTACAGGTCTGGAGTTGCATTGGATGGGAGATGAACCAGTTGGAGCAAAAGAGGCGAAAAGAGTGCAATTTGGAGATTTTCATGATGCAGAACAACCTTGCAGGCTGTTCCCGATCGAACGGAGCACCCGAGTGATTGCTCCTGCGGCAGAGATTTTTAAAGAAATTTCCATATATTTTGGGATTTTCCCTAATCATCCCAATTTTCTCTCTGGCCGCCAGCAACTTCCATATATCATCTTTTTCTGTTTTCTCATTATTTTCTACGCTTCTTTTTCACACAAAAACCAGGCTCTAGAACTCCATTGTTGGGATTTGCTACGTTGTAAAGGGAGAAGGATCTCTACACTCTTGAGAAGAATCCTGAACCCTATCTTATTTACTTATTGATTCAGCATGTTTTCTTCATCTATTGTCTCTGTGATTTCTCTGTTTATGGCTGAGTAGTCGCTTGTTAGGTTTAGGGTGTTAGGGATCATGGATCAATGAGCTAGAAACAAATAGAGCTGTTATCCTTTGAATCTCTATCTATTGATGAGCTTATTGCTTCTGTTAAGTTGGCCATTTAGCATATGATTATAGGTTTAATCTAATCATCAAAAGTGTTTTAGGTTGCTAGAAAAAGCATAGATAGGCGATTTGTCCTTAGCCAACGAAAGCCGATGTTAAGGCAAATCGTGAACCAATTGAATCTGAGCTTAATGCTTGTCATCATTCTCTAATCCAAACGAGAGTTTAGGCATTAGGATTGCTTGATAAATTGACACCACGACAGTGGGTTTATTTAATCTTGTTGTTCAAGTTCTAGATTGGCTCGTATTGTCTTCCTGAATAGTTGTGTGGCTCATGGTCCTAAGTATCCCAATGAATCACCCTGAACCTAGCTCTTTTATAATCTGAAACCAAATCAGTTTTGTTACTTGCTAGTTACGATACCTCAACCTTTAAAACCCCCATATTGTTTTAGCTTGATATTGATCCAATAGAAATAAAGTGTAAACTGGTCCTCTGGAATTGAATCTTAAATACTACATCTACATTGTTAGCTTGCAGTAATAAAGACACAGTTTTAGTGTATTAAGTTTTGGCGCCGTTACAGGGGACCAGCTTCTTACCTTTATTTTTCGGTTATTTATTTAGTCTAAGACCTCTAACTTGCTTTACCCTTTTTGTTGCAGCTAATGCTCCAGGTGCATGACCAGTAGACATAATCGAAGAAACGCACAAGGAGAACTAGTTACACTCAACAACCAGAAGCTCGCAAGGTTAGAAAGAACAAACCATCAACAGCCAAGGCCAACCGACACCACTATGGGTGATCACGGTCATCAGGATGATCTCACTGCAGCAATGCAACTGATGCAGCAGCAGATGCTTCAGATGCAGTAGACCATCCAAGCTCAACAGGATGCTGCTCAACGGGCTGCTCTCGCGCAGCAGAAATAGGTGGCGGAGACTGTTCCGATCGGGGAGAGAAACCTTCCGCGTAACATCTCTACTATGCGCATTGCCATTGTTCCTCCACCCTGCACCAGGCCGGACTTCGAGATCAAGCCTGCTTTGATTGATCTGGTGCAGAGAAAAGTGTTCTCTGGTCTCTCTGTAGAAATTCCAACGGAGCATATTGAGAGTATCAAAAAAGTCTTCAGTTTCACTCGCGCGAATGGTGTGCCACCAGACTACATCAAGTGTATGCTACTCCTATTCTCTCTTGATGGAAAAGCTGCATGGTGGTTGAACTCCCTCCCTACCGGCTCTCTCACTTCATGGGAACAGGTCCGATCAGCATTCCTCAGCCATTTCTACTCTAAGGCGAGAACAACTGCATTGAGGAACAAGATCACCTCATTTAGAAAGCTCCATGATGAGCCTTTTTGCGATGCATGGGAGCGCTTCAATGACTACCGCAGAGAATGCCCTCACCATGGATTTGATGATGATTACCTCCTGGGCATTTTCTATGATGGAGTAGACTGGAAATACCAAGGCGCTCTAAACTCTTCGAGCAATGGAGACTTCATGACTCAGACCACTGATGGAGCGTTTAAGTTGATTGAGAACATGGCAGCTAGCTCAGCCAATGAGAATCAGGAGAGCAACCGCTCCAAGAAAGGGAACAGTGTTGACACCCAGAAGATAGATGAGCTGACAGCCAAGGTTGATCAGCTACTAAAAAACAGCCAAGGACACGTCTTCAGCATGGAGCAAAATATGGCCGGGCAGATTCAAAACCAGAACCAGCAATAATCGTAGAGAAACCAGCAAGCTGTTCCAGCCGCGAGTATTCCGCAAGATGAGTTAAAAAACCTTAACATCATGATGCAACAAATGCTCCAGAGTCAGCAGGCTAAGGTCAAGGGGTTGAATCAGGTTACCACAGACATCAACACCAGGATGGAAAACATGTTCACAGATCTGAATAAAAAAGATGATACTGTGTGGTGCCACATAAGGAGGATTGATGTTCAGCTTGCTCAAACTGCTGAAACTGTTAAGACGCAGCAAGAAACTCTTCGGGGAAAGAGTGTGATCGATCCTAGGACTGAGCACTGTAATGCAACAGAGCTGAGATGTGAGGAAGCTGAGGAAAACGAAATGGAGCAGCCATTTGGACTGCTCTGGCCGCATAAGAGATGACAGAGCACTCTGTTAGCTCTGACGTGACTGCTCCCGACGAATCTGCTGAGACTCCACCAGCTCGAGTCTATGTTCCTAAGGTTCCCTATCCAATTCAACCTAGACATATGATGGATCCCATTAGTGAAGGGCAGCTGGCAGGTTTTAACAAAATGGTGAGAAGGCTTCCTAAAGAGCTTGCATTCGAAGATGCTCGGCAGATTCGGCCATTGCATATGTTTTTCAAGAACAGTAGAGAGACCCAAGAGAAAATTAAAGCACTCTAAACCAAAGCACTGTATACACCAGCACTGAAGGTATTGGCTAAGGTTGATGACCCTGGGAAGTTTGCTTTTCCATGTTCCATTGCTAGAGTGGAATTCAAGAATGCTCTTTGCAATTCTGGGTCTAGTGTAAATCTTGTCTCAAGGGCGATTGTAGACAAGTTGGGCATTGCTGATGTTGAGCCTTCTCAGATGACTCTGGCTTAACTCTTCCAGAGAAGTTCCTTATGGCACTATTCGCAACCTTCTTGTCCAAGTAGGGGACTGCATTCTCCATTCTGAATTTCAGGTTGTTGAGATGAGTAAGGATTATGAGATGCCTTTGATCTCTGGAAGGCCATTTATGGCTGCAGTAGGAGCAATCATCGACATGACTAATAAGAGAGTCTCATTCTCTTACATCAACAAGAAGGTTTTCTACAAGGCTGTCCCCACCAGATCTCCTACACTACACGCTTCATGCATCTCGGTGCTCAGTGGAGAACAGCCAAAAGTTGTTCCTAAGAAGGAGTTCGTTTATAAGGGTTAGATCGAAGAAGTCCTGGATGGAGATACTCACACTGATACCAAGAAACTCAATGGGAATTCAAAGGTGAAAAGGAAAGTCCAGAAGAAAAGGGTCAAGGGTGATCCTACAATGACTTTAACACCTCGCATGTGTGATGAACAATCCATTGAGTATGAGGTAAGGTGCAAGGGTACCTCTAAACCTTTCTCTAAAGTTAGAGTTATTCTAACACGTGAGCTGAAAGAGAAAGGAGAAGCTGCTGTGAATGGGTTGTTGAGCAGAGTTTTGAAGTTGAAAATGTCTGATTGTGGAGCTTGTTTTGGAGCAAGCCCTCATGCTTAACCCGACTGATCCCAATCACCAAGTCAAGCTAGTGACTTAAACCAAACGCTTGGTGGGAGGCAACTCACTAGTGAGTGTAAATATAATTTGGTCTTGTTTTGTTTTGCTTATTTTTGGTTTTAGTTTATTGAGTCTCAGGTCAAAAATCAGAAATTTCGAGATACTTCAAAATTCTGGGTTACAGAAACGGAGCACTCTGCCCTCTGAAAAGAGCGGCTGCTCCAAGCGGAGATCTGACGACGGAACACCCAGAATTTTTGTGGAACGGTAAGTATCTCTTCAAGAAAAAATGTTATTTTTGTTTACACCTTCTCTCTGATTTATTTTCACACCGAGACGTTGTGAAGTAAGTCTGAGGGAGGGTCTTTGTTGTTTACTAACTCGTTTCTTTCTTTTGTTTTCTTTTAAGTCAGTTTGAGTCAGCTTTATTGAGTCAAAGTTTGTTGGGAATGAGGATCTTTCCTTGGAACATACCATCTAACTGACGCTACAGTGACAATTCTTTCAGCTATTGATTGCAGACTATACAAAATGGAAAAGCCAAAGTGGATTGATCTGTCAATAACATCCATGCTTGTGAGGGTGTCTGATGGATCCACCTGGCCTCAAACATAACCTACTTGATTCTCTTGTCTTGGGGTTTGAGATACACTTGATCGGATTCCTCGTTCAGGTCTGAAAAAGTATGTCTGTGTGAGAATGGTTCCATTCTCTCTTCCCTTCAGCATCTAAAAAAAAGATTGAGATGATTTCCATTGGAGTAAAGGGGTAGGAAAATTTCCTATGACCCCATTATTTTATTTGAATGGAATGATCACACAAAGCTGGAAGCGAGGGGTAGGAAAATTTTCTATGACCCCATTATTCGCCTACACTTTGAAAAAAAAAAAGACAATTCAGAGAAGTAAGAAAAGAGAGAAGAAAGGAACAAGAGTAAGACTGCTTAGGTAATCAGAATCCTAAATGGGTAAGAGTCCATGTGTCTTGTGATTGATACTCCCTCGATGAGACTGCACTTTAATTTTTAAATGAGGTTAGTAGTGGTGAACTTGGATATCTCTTGCGAGTTGTTGGCTGAAATGGTTAGGTTGCTAAGCAGAGGTCGAATACATGGAGTACCTTCCAGGGTTGGTACTAATTGATGTGGCTTACAACTGGCTGAGGTGAATGTGGTGTTCTAAAGGATAAGTGAATTCTCATTTTTTCCAAACCTTTCTTCCATTCTTTAGGTTCTGACTTTGTTTGAGGACAAAAAAGGATCTAAGTCTGGGAGAATTGATATGTTGTATTTTTGGCACATTCTAACATTGTTTTCTAATTGGTTTTCATGTCTTTATCGAGTCTTTCTAGTTCTTTTCGAGTCATTACAGGTCTGGAGTTGCATTGGATGGGAGATGGACCAGTTGGAGCAAAAGAGGCGAAAAGAATGCAATTTGGAGATTTTCACGATGTGGAACAACCTTGCAGGCTGTTCCCGATCGAACGGAGCAACCCGAGTGATTGCTCCTGCGGCAGAGATTTTTAAGGAAGTTTCCAAATATTTCTGGATTTTCCCTAATCATCCCAATTTTCTCTCTGGCCGCCAGCAACTTCCATATATCATCTTTTTCTGTTTTCTCATTATTTTCTACGCTTCTTTTTCACACAAAAACCAGACTCTAGAACTCCATGGTTGGGATTTGCTACTTTGTAAAGAGAGAAGGATCTCTACAACTCTAGAACTCCATTGTTGGGATTTGCTACTTTGTAAAGGGAGAAGGATCTCTACACTCTTGAGAAGAATCCTGAACCCTATCTTATTTACTTATTGATTCAGCATGTTTTCTTCATCTATTGTCTCTGTGATTTCTCTGTTTATGGCTGAGTAGTCGCTTGTTAGGTTTAGGGTGTTAGGGATCATGGATCAATGAGCTAAACACAAATAGGGCTGTTATCCTTTGAATCTCTATCTATTGCTGAGCTTATTGCTTCTGTTAAATTGGCCATTTAGCATATGATTATAGGTTTAATCTAATCATCAAAAGTGTTTTAGGTTGCTAGAAAAAGAATAGATAGGTGATTTGCCCTTAGCCAACGAAAGCTGATGTTAAGGCAAATCGTGAACCAATTGAATATGAGCTTAATGCTTGTCATCATTCTCTAATCCAAACGAGATTTTAGGCATTATGATTGCTTGATAAATTGGTAGACACCACAACAGTGGGTTTATTTAATCTTGTTGTTCGAGTTCTAGGTTGGCTCGTATTGTGTTCCTGAATAGTTGTGTGGCTCATGGTCCTAAGTATCCCAATGAATCACCCTGAACCTAGCTCTTTTATAATCTGAAACCAAATCAATTTTGTTACTTGCTAGTTACTCTCAACCTTTAAAACCCCCATATTGTTTTAGCTTGATATTGATCCAATAAATAAAGTGTAAACTGGTCCTCTGGAAATGAATCTCAAATACTACATCTACATTGTTAGCTTGCAGTAATAAAGACACAGTTTTAGTGTATCACAGTGGAAGGTGAAACATGATTTCAAACAGTGAAAGGGGAAAGAATCTCTCTAGCTGGCACATTGTCTCCACAATATCTGCTTCTAGTGAAAGCAGCTTCTCTGGATCAATAATGCGTTGACAGAGTCTGTTGAAGTAATTGTATATCCTAGTCACTGCAATCCGAGGTCCTTTTGGAAGTAAACCTCTCAATGCAACCGGAAACAGGTTCTGCATAAGAACATGATGGTCATGTGAATTCATGCCGCCAATACCAGGAGGATCCAGTGAGACAGTTGGATATATTGGCACAATATCCATCAGGGCCTCTGAAGTTGGATAACCTCCTGCAGAATTTCCTTTTTTCTTCCTTAGAAAGCCAATATACAGCTGGAGGCAAGTAAGTTCTCTTCCCCCTTACTTCTGTATGCAAATTGCTTCTAACACCCATGTCTTCTAAATCTTTTCTTGCTTTGAGGCCATCCTTTGATTTCCAACTATGCATCAGAATAGACAACAGCGCATCAGACACATTCTTTTCCACGTGCATCACATCTATGTTATGCCTCACAGGCATATCCTGCCACATAAAGAACAAGTATTTATCAGAAAAGAATATAAACAAACTCTCTATCTAAAACTATATTTCGAAAGTTAGAAGAAAACATACCTTCCAATAAGGTAAGTCAAAGAAAATTGAATTTTCCTCCACCGCCACATATCATCATCTTCTTCGTACTCGTCAGCTGAAACAACATCATCCTCATCTCCTTCAGTCCTTTTTCGCTTACTCTTCTTACTTAACTTTTTTCCAAAGTCGTTTTTAAAGTCCTTGAGACTGTCAAAGATTTCTGCACCACTCTGAATCCTATTTGCAGTACCAACCTCCACCGTGTTGTCAAACCATCCTTTCCTTCGTCTATAAGGATGATTCGGCATGAGCCGCTTCCTGTTCCCCATGTAAACATGTTTGCGACTAAACTTTAGCTACCTATGAGGTATATCCTTCCCATAGACATTAAAGGCTTGCTTTCCCTTCACTATACGCCCAACTAATGTGCCTAAACCAGGATAGTCGGTGATACTCCACATATCTTCTGTCCACAAACTCTTCAAGTCCTCTATCATGGCTGTAGATATACATCAATGTTGTTTCTAGGTGTGGTTGGGCCAGGTATCAACATTGTCAACATAATGTTCTCGGATTTCATACACTGCGTTGGAACCATGTTGTAGTTGACAAAGAAAACAGGCCATGTGCTATACTTGGTGTTCTGGATGGAGAACAGATTCATGCCATCTGTAGAAATACCTGGTCTTAGGTTTCTTGCTTCAGCAGCAAACTCTGGCCATTTCTTGTTTATCTGAACCCAAGTCAATGAATCTACTGGATGTCGCATAGTTCCATCTTCAGAAGCATTAGTGGAGTGCCAACACAAGTCCTCCGCCAACCGCTTTGATCTAAACATTCTTCTGAACCTGTCTTTTATCGGAAAATACCCAAGCACCTTAGCCGGAATCCCTTTCTTCTCCTCACCAGTATGCTTATCCTTCTCCCATCTTGATTCACTGTATCTTGGACAGCTGACCGCATCCTCATACTCTTTTCTATAGGCGTGGATGACAACATAGCCAAAACCAAACTGTTTCAGAAACTTCTTCACCTCATCTGTAGACTTAGGTAGAACATTGTCTCCGGGAAGAATGTCATGAACTAATGACAATAGCTGATCAAAATAGCTCTCAGACATCCCACTTTTGACCTTTATCCTGTAAGTCCCATGATTTCAGCAACCTTCATGTATTTTGAACACTTTGAGTATAATGAGGTTTCTGCATCCTCCAACTTTTTTCTGAACTCAGCTTCTTCTGGCCTGTCAGTTCCCGCAAACGCTTCTGCATTCTCCTGCTGACCTGCTTGATTGCCTTCACTTGCCATGAAATCTGTTCTAAACAACTCGTATGCCTCATTTTCAGACGAGTTGATATCAGATGGCTTATCAGGCCTTGTATCTCTATGTTTAGACCAGAATTTACAAATCTTGTACTTCGGATCCATCCCTCTAATCACCAGATGCTCGAAAACTGTCTCACTAGATTGATGGCAGACATTGCGGCAGTCAACACAAGGGCAGAACATTTCAGCTGGAACACTTGAACGGCTTGATGAAGAAGACACAAACTCACTTGCTCCTTTCTCATACTCAAGGCTATTCCTGTCGGGATAGAACAAGTGAGAAATAAACAGTCAGACTAACAAACTAATGAGATACACAAAAAAGGTATGTAGAAATACATTGAACTGAAGTTAATACCTTGGTAACCATACCCAAGATTTACCCATGTTTCAGCTCCGACCAAGTTTAGATACAAGACATTCACTTTATCAAGCCACAAAATAAGACAGAACGAGATTTCTAAATTATAGAATCTATTGTGACTTATTTTACCTGATAAATCTCTTCAACTTTGATTTGAGTTAGCTACAAAAGAAGACAATGGTGTTAGAAAACCCAGAAAATTACTATGTCAAAAGAGAAACCCGGAAAATCAAATCAGAAGTACCTTAAGCCAAAGATTTGAAAACGAACTCTCCCTGCAACAGAGAGTACAAAAACGAATCAATTGAACATGCAGTAAGCCTATATCACTACTAGGAAAGAGAAACAATTTTCAATCAGAAGGGATAGCAAAGTGATAAAACATGAGTTTACCTTCGGCTGATTCGAAATGGATTTCAATCAGAGGGGACTTGATTTTCACGATTCGGGATGAGTAAAGTAAGAAGCTTAGGAATTGAAAATGAAATTTGATGTGAGCGAGATTCGAACAAGGAAAAGGTTGAGTTTGAGTTTATTGATCGAAATGGAGGCAAAGAGATACGAGAGAGAGAAGAACCCTAAATTTGTTCTGAAATTTGGGGGTTTCTAATTTTATTTTGGACCCTAATTGTTTTTAGGACCCAAAATAAGTCTAAGTGTCGCGGGCATTCCCGCGTTACTCAAACATAACACTTTTTATATTTCTTTGCTATAATACATAAGCGTCTCCTTTAAAACCGTACACTGAATTTTATTTTTTTAGATCAACATTCTAACATAGCGTTTCGAAATCTGCAAACGCTATATTAAAAACATGGGTATCACAAACATAACATAATCGTAAAAAAACGCTATTCCGGTCTGCTAGTAAAACCCATTTTTCTTGTAGTGTATATGACTCTAAATCTTACAATCTAATTTCATCCCTTATATATTAAATCATAATTCTAATCAGAGGCGGATCAATAGTGTATAGGCAGGGGGCAGCTACCCTAATAAAAATTATAGATTGATTTATGTGAATACGAATTAACAATGATTTTCTAGTTCAGATGGTTAAAACATTCATGTTGCCTCCACTGGTGCCCTAATCTGTTTTTTGTGATTTTTTAATTATTTTTTCTGTACATTTATCGAATTTTTTTCCACTTTGTTTTCCTTTAATTATTTTGTTCATTAGTTCTTTATCATTTAAATTTAATTATATTTTAAATATTTTGTTTCTTAACAAATATTCCATTTTTTTAATTTTGTTTTGATAGTGGAATCGTTCTTGTTAAAAACATAATTTTAGTTGTTGTAGTTCGATTTTATTTAATAATATCAATTATAAATATTATTTAATAATATCAAATAATAAAAATATTTGTTTATATTTGATATTATTAAATAAAGATTTGTTTCTTTTATATGTCCTCAGTTAACTATTCTCTAGATTCGCCAATTATTCTAATGACTAAACCCTAATATGAAATAAATATTTATTGTACAATTTTAGTTTTTTCTCATTATTTGCTATTTTGGGGTAAAGGTTATCCAATGCTATTTAAATATATTTTTCTTATATCCAAGTCACTAATAATCAAAGTTGTATTCTTCTAACGTTTATAATTGTGATTGGCTTTAAATGATAATTAATATTAGAAGAATTCAGAAAAGAAAAAATTTATTTATATTCCAAATTTTTATGATAAATTTTTATATTAGTTATATAACTAGGAAATATATAAATAAAATTTACACTTTGTAATTAATATTTGAAAACCAGATATCATAATTTAAATTTCTATGAAATTTAAGAAAATTATTATATGATATTTTAAAAATTATTTCCATATTTTTCCTAGATCATATATATATTAATTTTATATCATAATCTTAAGTCATAAGACTGTTTAACCAAATAAATCCATAAATTTTTTATATATATAATTCTAACAACTTAATTTTAAAAATTGGAACTCTAATCTTCCTAAAAATTTATCGATTAAATTATAGTATTTATTTAGAGTTTGAACTTTTATAAACAAAATAGGCATAAGTATTATACACATAGTTTTCATTACTAACTATATTGTATTATATCAAATTATATAGTCTATTATAATGATATAATTTTAATGTCTTAATTATATAATGTATTTGTATTATTAATATTTTTCTTATTGCTACTACATTGGTTAATAAACTAGTAAGCATTTGCTAACGCTCTTATTTTCAATTTCATCGTATAAATATAATACCCATTTCTTTCGTCAAAAAAAATAAAATAAATAATACCCATTTCTAAGAACTCATGCATGTGCATATATAGATCTGCGCCCGCTAGATTTTTAAAATATATAAAATTGGTTTCAAGTGACTCCGTGTATCTATCGGTGTGGTAGGTAGTAAGAGCAACATTATCACTAAAACTCAAATGAGTATTCTTATTTTTGGTTATTTTTTTCATATTAAAAAAAAAATAAAAACGAATCAATCGCGGATCGTCATGTGTCAGTGGAGCCCGCGAACAGTACAAGAAGTCAACCCAATTCGCTTCTTATTTAGCGATTTTTTCTCCTCAGTTTTGATGTTTTTGTGGTCTTTCCCTTAGAAACCCTTAAAGGACCCACGATAATGTTGCCCTAACGATTTTTTTCTGTAAAGGTATTCAATACGAATTTTCGTACCAAAAAAATATAATTTAATCAAATAGCTGTACGTAGCATATAAACTCAGAATGAAAATGTTGTTGCAAACGGCAGAACACAACAATAAAACATTCATAATTTAAAAAGCTCAAGAAAAGTTGAAGCGGTGGTTCCTTTATCGAGTTCCATGTGGAACGTTGTAATGTTGATTATAGCCTTAGTGGTTGTGAAAATCAGCCACTGGGTTTACCGATGGTCAAACCCTAAATGCAATGGTAAGTTACCACCGGGATCAATGGGCTTTCCGATCATGGGAGAGACAATCGACTTCTTTAAGCCTTCTGGCTTCAAGGATATCCCACCGTTTTTTAAGAAGAGGATGACAAGGTTATTTTTCAGTCCCTTTATAGAAGTAATATATAATTGAAGATAAAAGTTTGGGGGGTTTTACACACTTTAATAAGAAATTTATACTACCAAAATGACTATTCTAATACTATAACTTCAAAACAATCAATTTATTATTATTTTTGACAAAACAATCAATTTATTTTAGTAGTAGTTATCTAATTAATATGGTAAACAATTTAAAATGTTGCATTAAAAACACAAAATTTTCTTCTTTTTTGTGTAAAAACACAAAATTTTCATCTATTTAAAACGTAAAATTCTCAAAACTCTTACATTCGTGGAAGAACGGAGGGATATAAGTTTTATCATATATAACATATATTCCCTGTTGAAATGAAACAAAAAAGAAAGGAAATCATTTGAAAAGATCAAGTTTACCTACAACATCAAAGTAGATACTTTAAGAAATCTACATTGAGCATGTTGATATTATAGGGAAAAGAACAGCTTTTGAAAGAAAAAAAGACTTATTTACAACGCTAAAATGGTCACTTTGAAAAACTTGCATTGAGCCTTTTGATGATGTATGGATTTTGTGGATATTGTTCATTATAGTTTGAAATTCAAAAATAGAAATTTAGCAAAAAGGAAATTCAAAAATAGAATTGTTAAAGCCTTATCTATTTAGAGTTGTTGGAGCTTTTATCTCTTTGTTATCTTTCCCATTTCTTTTATGACTATTATTAAATATATATGTCTATAAAAGATTTCATTGTACACATAAATAAATTATGGAGTATCATTCTTTTCTTTATATATTCTCTTAAACATTCAATCTCTTTTAATTTTCACTAAATTTCTTCTAAACTCTTTTAAATTCTCTAGCTACTCAAGCTAATTTCATCTATTTCAAAATCTCATATGGTATTAGAGCCATGTTTGTTGAGATAAGCTTGAATGAGAAGAAAGCTTAAGATGCAAGAAAGAGTCCTAATCCTACGAAGACATGGAATTAGGTTGTAGAATATATTTAGTAGTTATCTAAATATGTTACATAAATAGGATTAGGAGATATTAAGCTCTATATAAGTAGATGTCAAAGTTGTGGCATACCTTAATGGAGTTTGGAGATTGGAGAGCTTGAATTTTGAGTTAGTTTCTCAAGTTACTAATAAGAGAATCATTCTTATTTACATCTTCGAATTATATATTTGGTATCACAGCGAAGGTTTCGAAATTGTGTCATACAAATATAAGATTCACGAAGCCATGGGAGATCTTGCGGTGGTAACAACTACAAAATCGAAGGAAGAACCGTCCTCAATCAAGTGTCGGATGTTGAACTCCACAAACTATACTGTATAGGCAATTAGAATGAAAATTCTACTTAAAGTCCATAAGGTTTGGAGTATTATCGAAGAGGGAACATATGGAGATTAAAAAAATAACATGGCAATAGTCTTGCTATTCCAAGTGATACTCGAATCTTTAATACTACAGCTTGGTGAGTTGGACACGAAGAAGGTGTGGGATGCGATCAAGGCAAGACATGTTGGTGCAGATAGGGTTAAGGAAGCTAGGTTGCAGACTTTGATGGCCGAATTTGATTGATTGAAGATGAAAGAATCATAGAAAATAGATGACTTTGTGGGCAAGTTATTGGAGATTTCATCAAAATCTGCAGTCCTAGGAGAAGAAATCGAAGAATCTAAGCTTGTTAAGAAGTTTCTTAAGTGTCTTCCCTGGAGAAAATATATACACATAGTCGCCTTGCTTGAACAGGTACTTGATCTCAAACCCACAAGTTTTGAAGATATCATAGGTCGACTGAAAGCTTATGAAGAAAGAGTAACCGAGGAAGAAGAAGCACCAGAAGATCAGGACAAGCTTATGTATACAAACACAGAATCACAACCTTCGAGAGATTATAATGAAGATTATAGAGGATAGAGAGGACGAGGTGGACGAGGATATCGGAGATGAGGTCGTGGAAGATATAGTGGAGGAAGAGACACATCGAGAGTCACATGTTTCAGGTTCAATAAGATGGGTCATTATGCCATGTCATATCCAGATAGGTTTCTGAAGCTACAAGAGACACAAGAAAATGACAAAGACGATACACATGATGCTGACAAGCTCATGATGCATGAGGTCGTGTATTTAAACAATGAGAAGGTTACGCAAAGAAAATATGAAGAGAAGTGTGGAGAAAACAGCATATGATATCTAGATAATGTATCTAGCAACCACATGACTGGAGATCGACGTTACTTCTCAAGGATCAATGAGACTATCAGGGCAGGTTAAATTTTGGTGATGAATCCCGGATAGAAATCAAAGGGAAAGGATCCATTGAGTTCACTGATATGAAACAGAGAGTCAAGGACTAAGACAGAAGTATACTTCATCCCCGACCTATAGTCAAACATTATCAGTCTTGGACATGCAACAGAATCAGGCTGTGATGTTAGACTAAAGGGAGAACACCTAACTATGCATGATCGAGATGGAAAACTACTATGAAAGAAGTTAGGTCCAAGAATCGTCTATACAAGGTCTGTATGGGATTAAAAGAATCAATGTACCTCATCTCTACGACAATCAGTGAATCAAATAGATGACATGCACGGTTGGGACATGTGAATTATGAGACGATGAAGTCAATGGTACAGCGAGAACTTGTGATTGGAATGCCTCATGTAGATGTTTAGAAAGAGATATGCAGCTCGTGTCTTCTTGGAAAACAAGCTTGGCAAGTATTTCCTCAAGCCACTACCTACCGAGCTAGCAAGAAACTTGAATTGATTCACGGAGATTTCTGCAGCCCTATAGCACCATGCACTTTTTCTGGAAACAAAGACATCTTTGCGATCATTGACGACTACTCAAGGTACATGTGGACTATCTCACTTAAGGAGAAGAGCGAGGTCTCTGAGAAATTTAAGAGATTCAAGAAGATTGTGGAGCAAGACACGATGACAACCATAAAGACATTCAGAACTGATAGGGAAGGAGAGTTTGTATCACATGAGTTCAATACCTACTGGGAGGAATCAGGCATCAAAAGACACCTTAAAGCTCCATACACTTCTCAGGAAAACAGAGTTGTGGAGCAAAGAAACAGAACTCTAATGGAGATGACACGAAGCATACTGAAGCACATGTTGGTGCCTAACTATCTCTGTGGAGAAGCAGTAAGGCATTCAACGTATATCCTAAACAGAGTAGCCCGAGAAGCCTTAAGGATCATACTCCTTATGAAGTGTTTAGGGATAAGAGACCAAACATCAGTCACCTCCGTACGTTTGGGTTCATAGGGTATGCTAAGACGGTAAAACCTCACTTGAAGAAGATGGAGATTGAGAATGCTACTGCACCTCGGCACGGAACTGGGATCTAAGGCTTACCGAATGTATAATCCGAACTCTCAGAAGATTGTAGTAAGTCAGGATGTGGTATTTGATGAAACCAAAGGTTGGAACTGGAATCAAAGTGACTCAGCAAAAAACGAGTCGGGTAATTTTATGATTACACATTTGAACTTTGGTAATCATTGCATCACAGAGTTCAAAACGAAGGAGAGTGAGTCCACTGTCACAGTCAGAGAACTCGAGGACAACGAGAACATAGTAAGCAGAGAAGAAACGAGTGAAGACGAACAAAGTCTTGAAAATGATGAAGATCAAGAAGAGCTTGATGAGATCACACTAAGAAGATTAACGAGACAGAGCAACAAACCAAAGTATTTGGAGTATTACGTGTTATATATTTCTGAAGAATAAGGAGAATATTTTCTCATGAGCATAAACAATGAGCCAAGAGATTATGAAGAAGCACAAGAGTCGAAAAAGTTGACTGATGCTTGCGAAGATGAGATATGTTCGATTGTTAAGAATCATACATGGACTCTCGTGGAGCTTCCTCAATGAGCCAAAGCCATAGGATTGAAGAGGGTGTTTAAGGTAAAGAGAAACTCCGATGGAACTATTAACAAATACAAAGCTCGTCTCATTGCCAAAGGATATGTTCAGAGGGGCAGGTCGACTACGATGAGGTTTTCGCTCCGGTAGCAAGAATTGAGACAATCCAACTTCTCATAAACATTGCAGAATCCAAAGATTTGGAAATACATCATCTTGATGTCAAAACATCTTTCCTCCATGGAGATTTAAAGGAAACTGTCTATGTTACACAGCTAGACGGTTTCGTAGTAGAGGATCCGAAAGCAAAGTATACTAACTCAACAAAGCGTTGTACGGACTACGATAAGCACCTCAGGCCTGGAACAATAAGTTGAATGGAATACTAAAGAAATTTGGCTTCAAACGATGTGCAAAGGAACCGTCTGTCTATCAAAAGAGGATGAACAAGAGCATGTTACTTGTTACAGTGTATGTTGATGATTTATTCATTACCAGAACAAGTGTGAAACTCATAAACGAGTTCAAGCGGGAGATGGCAACAAAGTTCGAGATGAGTGATCTTGGGAGATTAACTTATTATCTTGGGATAGAAGTTATTCAACATCAAGATGGAATAACTCTGAATCAACGAAACTATGCTATGAAGATCTTGGAAGGGGCAGGTATGAAAGATTGCAATCCAGTTCAAACACCTATGGACTCCAGTATTAAGCTATCGCGAGCAGAGGATGAGAAAGATATAGATGCAAAAAATTATCGAAGGAATGTTAGATGTATTCATTATCTCTTAAATACGAGGCTAGATTTGTCCTACTGTGTGGGCGTCCTAAGTCGTTATATGCAGCAGCCTAAGGACTCTCACGAGGCGGGAATTAAGCAATTTTTGAGGTATCTTCAAGGCATAACTATGTACGGACTTACTTTCTCGTGCTCACGACTGAGTTCCACAAGATTGATAGGATACAGCGACAGCAGCCACAATGTAGATTCGGACGATGGTAAGAGCACTATGGTTCATGCTTTCTATCTAGGAGAGAGCCTTATAACTTGGTGTTTGCAGAAGCAAGCTACTGTGGCATTGTCATCCTGTGAAGTGAAGTTCATGGCGGGTACTGAAACTACACGACAAGCTATCTGGTTGTGTGACTTACTTGGAGAAATTGATACACCCCTATGTGAGAAGGTCGTCATAAGGATTGATAACCGGTTAGCTATAGATTTGACGAGAAATCCGGTGTTTCATGGACCTAGCAAACATATCCATACTAGATACCATTTCATTAGAGAGTGTGTTGAAGATGGTTTGCTTGAAGTTGAGCACGTCCCGGGAAATCAACAGAAAGCGGATATCTTAACTAAAGCTCTTGGAAAAATCATGTTCAAGGATATGAGGAAGATGATTGGAGTTCAAGAGTTGTCGAAAGTTCAGTTCAAGCTTAAGGGGGGAGATTGTTGAGATAAGCTTGAATGAGAAGAAAGCTTAAGGTGCAAGAAAGAGTCCTAATCCTACCAAGACATGTAATTAGGTTGTAGAATATATTTAGGAGTTATCTAAATATGTTACCTAAATATGATTAGAAAATATTAAGCTCTATATAAGTAGATGTCAAAGTTGTGGCATACCTTAATAGAGTTTAGAGATAGGAGAGCTTGAGTTTTGAGTCAGTTTCTCAAGTTAATAATAAGAGTCATTCTTATTTACATCTTCGAATTCTATAGTGTTGTACTAAACCTTGGGTATTTATTTCTGTTTCAAATATATGTCCTTTCTCTTCAGTTTCTGAGCTCACCCTTATATGATGGATACAAACGATCCAACAATAGAAATGAAGAAAATATCTCTTATTCAGCAACTCTTAATGGGTTTAAGTACTTTTTTTGGTAAAGGTTAGCAAAGGTAATCTTGGAGAGTTATAGACTTTGGAGTAATCATCTCATAAAGGTTAATGATGCAAAGATGATAGATCAAGAAGATGGTCAGGCGGCTGGTCTGATGGGCGAAGAAAAGTGAGTTTAAGAAGACCAGAAAACACTTGGATAATCCAAAGATCTCTCTCAGCATCTATCTTGGAGGCTTGTGCTCATTGTCAAACCTCCAAGGAGTTATGGTAAAGTCTTAAATCTGTTTATGGGAATCTCTCCAGTCTGACTCTAGTCTTTATAATCAAGAAAGCTATCAGTGATTTGGAGCATGAGTATGTATACTTCAGTCAGCATCTTGTAAAGTTTTCTTGTTGTATGAGTTGAATATGCTGAGACCAAATACTATGGATTTGGAAGTCGTAAAGGAAAGACTTGAGCAAAATGATGTCTTTATCCTTCTACTGACTCTAAATTCATCATATGATCAACTAATCAAGCATGTTCTAAGAGAAGACAAGCTTCAAAACTTAGAAGGCATGTGTTCCCTTGTCCAAAGAGAGCTAATAACTCACAAACTTGAAAGAAAGTTTTTTACCTTGTAAAAGATATGCAGAGAAAAAAAGGAAGGATGGTGTTATTACCCAAGTATGAAAAGGTTAAGAAACGACAGGGAAGAAAGATTAAAACATTAAGGATGGTTGACATCAATCCAGTCAGAAGTTTTCTCAAGAAGATTGAACATCAAATGGCTGAAGAAAAAACCATGTACTCGGCCACCACTAGTAATTCAAATGAAGGAGGAACATGAATAAGTAAGTATGGTACGACCAACATTGATGGTCCACTAACCAGGAGTAACTTGAACTCTTTTATCAAAGCTTCCAAGGTCATTATCTCATCCAAAGAGTTTGGTACACATTCCCTAGACGTTAAACTCAATTCAGAAGCTAGTCACCACATGATTAGTGGTAAAAATCTGATTAGTGATGTTAAGCATGTTTCAGGAAAATAATTATAGCAAACAAAGATAGGGTTAAGACAGAAAGGATAGGAAACCTTAAACTGTTTGATAAGAATCATCTGCCTTACTATGCCTCAGTTTATATATAACTTGCTTTCAATAAAGAAGGACACAATTGGTCTTAATTGTTAAGTTGTCTTCAGGCCTAATGGTGTTGTGTTCAGGATCTTAAAACATGGCAGTTGATTGGACAAGGACATAGCCAAGAGGACTTATACCGTCTCCAAAAGACTAAAGTGCTGTTCGTTTGGTCGCCGCAGGTCCGGCGTCTGCGTCTGCGGTAATTTTTTTTCATCGACGCTTGTTCGTTTTATCGACGCGGCTACCTGCGTCTGCGTCTGCGTCCGAATGCAGCGTCGAGCGTCCGAATGCAGCGTCGAGCGTCAGACGCCGAACAACTGCTTCCTGCGTCAACGTCCAGCATCTGCGTCAGCGTCCAGCGTCTTCGAAACGAACAACAATCAGCGTCGGCGTCTGCGTCAGCGTCTACAAAATGAACAACAATCAAATTAAGATGACGCAGCCGCTATCGCCGACGCCGACGCTGACGCCGAAAACAGCGTCAACCAAACGAACAGGACTTAAGACTTCTAAACTATATACTTCTCTTTACATGACAAGTACGTATATTGTGTGTGATAGCAACCCATGTCATGATAGATTAAGACATTCTCTTAAATCTTTAAACTTGATGTTACCTAGTATGGGGTTTAAGAATGATGAATGTTAAGCTTCTATCTTGGGTAAACATTGTACGACAGTCTTCCCAACATTTAGTGCTATCTATGAGAAGTGTCTTGATCTTGTTCTTTCTGATGTGTGGACTGCTTATTTCTTATCCACCGAAAACCATATAAATTTTTCGTCACAATCGTTTATGCGAAGTTTAAATACAGTAGAGTGGAATTTATTCAATCTAGGGACAGAGTGCTTGAAGCTTTTAAGAAGTTTTAGAACTGTGTTTCTAATCATTTCAATGTCAATATTAAGATCTTTATATTGTATAAGGGAGAAGAGTACAAAAGCCAAGCATTCAAGAAATATCTAGCTCTATATGTGATTCTACATCAAACAAGATGTCCTAATACTCCTCAAGAAAATAGAGTAGATGAGAGGAAGAACATGCACCTAATAGAAGCAGCAAGATCAGTAATGTTTCACACTAATATTCCGAAGAGATTTTTGGAGTGATGATGTGATGTCTGCTTGTTACCTTATCAACATAATTCCAACTAAAGACTTTGTAACCAAATGTCTCCATTTAAGGTATTAAAAATGAACAAGCCATCTTTGGTTCACTTATGTGTGTTTGGATGTCTTTTTTTTTGGTGTAAGCTAGAGGCTAAAAGTTCAAAGGTGTGTTTAGTGGCTACTCAAAAATTCAGAGAGATATAAGTGCTAAATCCAGGAGCAAAAAAGGATCTAGTATCCATCAATGTTAAGTTTGTGGAGTTAAAAGGGTTACGAGGAGAAAAAATTGGATAAACTGAAAGATATCTCTCAAACCCCATAAGACAAGGCAACAAACCTCAAGATAATTTTAGAAAGTCTTGGGATCAATCTAACCCAAGATCAAGAACCAAGAAAGGAGTCGCCAAACTAATCACCATATCAAGAAGCTGAAAAAGCTGAAGGAAATGAAGAAGTATCCCACCTTGAACATGGGGGAGGCGGAATAAGTCTGACTCACAAGTGCAACAATAACGACATGAGGATTCAAAAAACCATGACTAAGTTGGAATACAAGAAGAAATTTCTCATAGTGATGAAGGTGAGAAGGAAGAGTACTATGAACCAAAAGAAGTTCATCAACCAGAAGTTCAACCATTAAGAAGAAGCACAAGAGTGAGAAAGGTTTCAAAGTGGTTGACGGATACAAGGCTATAGTGCAATGCAAATGCAGTGCTCATCCATCTCAAGCACTTTTCTCACTTACTCATTATTCCACTGAACACCAAGTGTACATAAGCAGTCTGGATGAAGGGAAAGTTCCAAGATCTCATGAAGAAGCTATGGAGCACAAAGTATGGAAAGATTCAGTAGGTGATGGGACAAATGCAATGGTGAAGAATGATACTTTGTATGAGTCTGAGTTACCATAAAGGAAGAAGGCTGTGCAAGTATATGTATTTTCACTATCAAATATCTCAGCAATGGAAAGGATTGAAGACACAAGTTATGATTAGTAGAAAAAGAATTTCCTCAAACCTATGGTGAATACTTTGTGGATACATTTGCTCATGTGGCTAAGCTACATACACTTTGGATTGTGCTTTCACTTGCAACCAACCTTAAATGGGATTTATGGAAAATGGATGTCAAGAATGAATTTTTTCAGGGAGAACTTAAAGATGAAGTCTACATACATCCTCCTCAAGTTCTTGAGCATCTAGTAAAATTAGGGAGTGTGTTGAGATTGAAGACGAAAAAATATGGTCCAAAGAAATCTCCTAGAGCTTGGTACAACAAGTTGAGTAATACTAAATGGAAGGGGCTTTAGGAAGTCAGAACTCAACCACACTCTCTTCACTATCTCTGGACCATCAATTATCATTGTCAACCTTTTTGTGTTGATCATATCATCATAACATGGAGTGACAAGGCAGGTATCCAAGCAAATAAAGAATTTTTTAAATTTGTCTTTGAATTAAAGACTTGGATGAGCTAAAATAATTTTTAGGATATAAATATATCGATCCAAAGAAGGATCATTGGAACATGGTGGACTGGATATTAAGATACATGAGTGGATCTCCAAGCCAATGTGTTTGGATGAGATGCAATGGAAGTACTAAGACAGTTGGCTATTGTGATGCTGATTGGTTCTGGTGATAGAGTGGAGAGAAAATCAACCACATGCTATTGATCTTTCACTGTAAGAAATTCTGTTACTAGGAAGAGCAAGAAATTCAAATGTTGAAGCTGAATATATGCCAATGAGGAAGCTGACCAAGAGCTAGTATGGGTCAAAGTACTCCTCAAGAGCTTAAGCACTGAGTCTCCAACACCAATCACTTTACACATTGCATCCAGTGGACTGTTACAAAGTGAGGCAGATGGTGAAGCAAGGATTAATAGTTCCATGCTATACAAGAAGTGAAGACAAGCTAGCGGACATCTTTACAAAGACAGCAACAACAAAGGTTATTGAGTATTTTCATTCAAAAACTTGGACTCATTGACCTCTCTCGGACATGATCCTCTTAAGCATGAAGTCTCCATTCTCTTTTTTCTAAATATGGTTTTGTCCCACATGGTTTTCCATACTAAGGTTTTTAATGAGGGATGCCTTCACGATTTCCAAATTTGACCTTTAGACTTTTTATGGTCAAGTTTAAGGGGGAATGTTGAAATGAGAGCAAAAGAAAAAGAAAATAATTTGAAGGGATCATGTTTACCTACAACATCAAAGTTGGCTCTTTGAGAAACATGCATTGAGCACTTTGATGTTGTAGGGAAAAGAAGAGTTTAGAGTAAAAAAAAACAGGTTTGCATGCATGACCAAAGTTGGCACTTTGAAAAAGATGTATTGAGTACTTTGTTACTAAAGGAATTATGCAGGTATTGTTCATCAGTCCAAAATTCAAAAATAGAAATGTTGGAGCCTTATCTCCTTAGAGATGTTGGAGCCTTATCTCCTTAGAGATGTTTATCATCTCCTCTATTTCTTTTATGTTTATTATTAAATGTATTTAGATATAAAAGTTCTCATTGTACACAGAAATGAATTATGGAATCTCATTCTCTCTTTTGTATATTCACATTCAATATCTCTTAATCTTCACTAAATCTCTCATAAACTCTTTTAATATCTTTAGTTACCCAATCTACTTTCATCTATTTCAAAATATCACACTCCCTCTGTTTCACAAAGAATGTCAGTTTAACTTCTTCTTTTTTTGGTCAAAGAGTGTCAGTTTAACTTTTTTTTTACACAATGGTAAAATGCATTTATGTTTTTTTTTGATAAAAATATGCATTTATGTTCTTATTAATACAAGTATTAAACAAATATTATTTAAGACAGATAAAATTATTTATAAAATTAATGCATCTTATCCTTTATATAATAAAGCACAAGTCACTTGGCAAATCAAATAATGACATGTGGAATATACTAAACTAATCTATTGAAAATAATTTTATTCCTAATTTCTAGCAACTTCTATCCTTAATTTTTAAGAATATTACATCCCACGTTCAAAATCCGTTGGCTCAATATCTCCAACTGTTTTTTTCTCCTATATAATTTTTATCTATTAATTTACTCTCTACTTTTTCTCTCTATCTTCTCTGTTACTAATACTGTTGCTTATCAACAACAAATATGCAGTTCAAAATAATCGAGATCTACAGATTAAATGGTTTTGCAGTTATTCAGGTTTAGTTCTCAAATAAAATAAAAAGATGCAGTTCGAAAAAAACAACAACAAAGGTAAGTTATCTGAATTTCCAATTATTTTATCTGTAAATTGACTATTAACAAATATGTGCTTTTGTGGTTTATCCTTGCAAAATTACTACTAATTTTAGTATTTTGCAAGGAACTTCCATCACTACAAGAAAATCTGTAAATACCTACAAATTAGCTACAAATTTTTTGTGGCTATATTTTTCAAGCCACAAATACCAAAAAACTAGTAACAATTTAAAAAAATCAAAATATGTAGTTATTTAATAGATATTTTTGCTAATTAGCTAGAAATTACATTTTGTAGCAATTTGAAGAAAATTATCCACAATTAGCCACAAAAAATATTGTTAAGATAAATACAAAACGGTTTCTCGTTATTTGTGGATAATAGCCACAAAATATCATTGTAGTTAAGTTGTGGAACTTTTGCCACAGATAGCCACCAATGACCAATATCCACAAGCTTATAGTCACAAAATTAGCCACAAAAATAGCCACGAGCTACTAAATTGAGACCATAGCTACAAAAATAATTGTGGCTATAGCAAGTTTTTTTTGCATTGATGGTACTATATATTTTGGGAACACAATCTGTTTGACATAAGTAACACCCTATTTCAACCTGTTGAACAAAAAAAAAAAACACCCTATTTCAACCCAAAAACTAAAGAGAACAAATTTTCATCCCACATACGCTCACAGGCATGAAACGAAACCTTTTTAATATCACTTTTAATATCTTTTAAGTTTACCTCTATTTTAGCCAAGGTTAGAAGTTATCTCATGTTGAAATCTATTTACCAGAACTGGTTTTTATTCATAGTCAGCTTTATTGCCAAACCAAGAGTCTTAAGTAGAAAAAGTCTAAAAACCTTAACTGTTGATGAAGAGGGAGAAAAGGGAAACAAAAACAATGTTTCTCAGAGATTTTTCATAAAATTAGAGAATCATGATTCATCTTTAGGTGTAAGAAAAAAAAAGTGTAGCCATTACAAAAAAAGGATACGGATTTTTGGAACTGAGAAGATGATGAATCGATCGCAGAGAAAAGTGGTGAAGATTTTCTAGCTAAATGCAACCTCTGTATCAATGCAGCCATCTCTTAATAATTGTTTTAGAATATTTGATTAAAATTATATTTTTATTGAAAGTTATTTTAAAATTTCATGATCAAATAATTTAAGAGAATAAACTTAATTGTGCGTGTAGCAGTGGATAACACATGTAACTAATAATAATGCATCTTGTAACTAATAATAAATTTTAAATAAATATAAATTGCCTTGAAATTTTGAAACAACTCTTTTTGTGTAACAAGAAAAATGTCAAATGACACTTTGTGTGATAAGGAGGGAATATGTAAGTCGTATTTGCATGAATCCTTCTAGGTATGGGCCGTTATTTCGGACAAACATTTTCGGATCTAAAACTGTTGTTTCGACGGACCCAGATGCGAACTTCCAGATTTTCCGGCAAGAGAACACGTCTTTCGAGCAAGGTTATCCGGAAATACTTGTCGCGGTATTTGGTAAAGATAATTTGTTCTTGAATGGATTGGATATGCACAAGTACCTTAAAACAATCACTATGCAACTTGTTGGATCCGAGGGTTTGAAGAGAACGATGATAGGAAACATGGACAAAGCGATCCATGACCATTTAAGATTGAAAGCTAGCCAGGGGAGCTTCGATGTTAGGAAAGAGGTTGAAAGTGTAAGTTTAGACATATTCATTTGTCTGTTGAGTGTTGACCAATTGCAACTAGAATTAATGAACTCTTCCTTATTATTACAGTTGGTAATAACGTACATGACACCAAACCTTATAAGTAACCTCGAACAAGAGACTCAGTCAAAGCTTTTTGATCATTTGAAGTCATTCAATCTTGATTGGTTTCAGTCCTTCTTTAGTCTCTCTACTTGGAAGGCTCTCATCAAAGTCATGAAGGTGGCTCAAATCATTTAGTTTTTCTTTAATTTCTGAGAGATTTCTATAGCAGTTATAATTAACTAGCACATACTTTCTCTACTAAACTTCTTGTTATATCCAGGCACGCCGAGAAGTGATACAGTTGATGAAAGATGTTCTCATGAGGAGGAAAGAATCAAGAGAGAAGCAAAACGACTTCCTCAACACTATGCTAGAAGAAATGGAGAAAGATGGTAGCGTTTTCGACGAAGGATCCGCCATAAACCTCATCTTCCTCATTTCATTCGCCACAAGAGAAGGTACCTCTGGTTGTACTGCTTTGGCCGTGAAATTCATATCCGAAAACCCACAAGTGCTTCAAGAACTCAAGGTACATTATATATCGTAACTTTTGTTATACATCATCATAAGAACAAGTGTGGTCCGGATGGAGTTCATAGAGTCATATATAATGTGGCACAGCGTGAGCATAAGGCAATCATTAAGAACAGAAAATATAAGGAAGTTGGAGTTAGCTGGGAAGAATACAAACACAACATGACCTTCACCAACATGGTAAACCTCATATATATATATATATATATATCTTCCAGGTTTAGCCTAAATTATGAGATATTCACAAGTTGAAGATATGACATTAATATGTAGGTTATCAATGAGTCGCTTCGCCTGACAAACACGACACCCTTATTGTTTAGAAAGGCGGTGCACGATGTTCAGATCAAAGGCGAGTACTTCTCTAAAGTTATTCTACATGTCTGGACTTTACCTCTTTAGTCTATTCTAATTTTAGTATTTTTGTGTATCATGTGTATTATTAGTATTGAGATTGTCTGGATTATATAGTGGCAATATTAGAAAACACTAATCCAGAAGTTTCCATTCTTGGCAGGATATACAATTCCAGCGGGTTGGGTTGTGGCTGTTGCACCTTCAGTGGTTCATTATGATCCTAAAATCTACGAGAACCCATTTGAGTTTAATCCATGGAGATGGGAGGTCTTATATACATATACTAACTCTAATTTTAGCTGCTTTTTTTCTTTCTGTCATGTATTTGTAACATATTGATATATAGGAATAATGTGGTTGGCAGGGGAAAGAACTAATGTTTGGATCCAAAACGTTCATGGCGTTTGGAGGCGGAGTGAGACTGTGCATAGGTGCAGAGTTTGCACGGCTTCAGATGGCAATCTTTCTTCATCATCTTGTCACCTATTACGATTTCTCATTGGTTCAAGACTGCGAGGTCACTCGTACTCCTTTCCTTCAATTCACCCAGGGCCTGCTTATAAACATTTCTCAATTGAATCCTGCAGATTCCAAGTCTCAGTAATCAGATTGAAATATGCAATAATAGAAAACGCGTCTGTATGCTCTTTATAATTTTAAGGTATATCCATCTACGTATGATCTGATGGAACGAGTTCAACTTTGTACCATAATACTTGGAAACTTCTGTTTCTTTGATTGATTATAAGTCCAACATAGCAGATGCAAGCCTGTGAAAAGCTAATACACAAGAGCAGATTGATCCCTGTGAAAAGGTAATAAATTTTCTTGAAAACGGTAACTTGAGAAACTAGTAGCTTTGGTTCCCTCTGAATATTTAGGGCATCATCAACGCGGACGCTTAGGTAGGGATTTTAGGCTTAAAAAAAATGAATTAAGCTAAGCCTCGACGCTTAATTAAGCGTTACAAACACCGCATCTTCTTGGACACGTGTCAATAGTCGCATCTATCTCAGAAAAAAGACTTGTCTCCTTCTCTCTTTCTCCCTCGACGACTCCGCTTCTTTCTTCTCTCCCTCGGTGACTCCGTGTTTGTCGATCTCTCCCTCGACAACTCCGCGAGGCCTTGTGAAAGCTCGACAACTCCGGATCTCTCTCTCTCTCCCTCGACGTCTCCCCGATTCTATGGCGAAACCTCGACGACTCCGCTTCTTTCTTCTCTCCCTCGGTGACTCCGTGTTTGTCGATCTCTCCCTCGACAACTCCGCGAGGCCTTGTGAAACCTCGACAACTCTGGATCTCTCTCTCTATCCCTCGACGTCTCCCCGATTCTATGGCGAAACCTCGACGACTCCGCCTTCTTCTCGCGAAACCTCGAAGATGCCGCCTCTGTTTGGTGATCTTCCCCCGTCGATGAAGTAGTCGGCGTATCTCTCGGTTGATTCCTCGTCTTTGTCGCTTTCCACGACGGTGCTGTCCTCTCTCTCTTGGTGGATCTTCTCGAAGGTGACAAACTTGTACCTCTGCAACATATGTATCGGAAGATGGTCGTCTTCGAGGAAATCAAATCGGAAGGTAAACATATGTATTATTTTTTGTCTGAATCCTTCTATATTATTTGATTTGTTTGTTGTCTCGGTTTGTTTTGATGAATTTAATTTGTCTATGTTTTTGTTCTTACAAAGGACGGATCACGGATCAATAGACATGAAGGTTCGCTAAAGAAGATCTCTGCAACTGCAAAACAGGTAAAAGATTTCTCTTTGTCTTTGTTTCTTACCAAGTGCGGATCAATAGACATGAAGGTTTCATTTTGTCACTGTCTCTGTCTCTTGTGTGATCTCAAATGCATTGATTGTTCTTGTCTGAGTTGAATAGATTGTTTAAGAGTTGTTTGAATTGTTTAACTGAACTGAATCGAATTAGCTTCTGTTTTCAATTGAATCGAGTGTCATGAATTTGATTGCTTGATCAATTACTCATTTTTGTTTTTTTCCTGTGTGTTTGTCTGTTGAGTTCCATGGATCAAGGACGCTGAGGAAGGATCGTCAAAGGAGGGGATGGCATTAACTGGAGCAATACAGGTAAATGTCTTCATCTTCTACTTGTGCATTGAAAGTTGTCTGGTTGAGTTAGCATTGATGTTTGTAATTAATAGAAGCGATGTTGCATTGAGAAAAGGATTACGCGTGCTTGAGTTAGGTAGTTGACCTGTTTTTGAAAATGCATTGTACCCGTGTAATAAGTAGAAGTGTAATTAATGGAAATGAGTTGTACGCGTGTAATAAGTAGAAGTGTTTTTGAAAATGCATTGTACGCGTGCTTGAGTTGTTGTGTCTTTGATTATTTGTTCTGAAAGTGTAATTAATGGAAATTAATTACATATGTCCACTCGAATTTGGTTGCTGTTAATGCATCCAATTTCCTTCTCTTCCATCTTCAAAACTCTCTCCTTCTCTTCCATCTTTAAAAAGCTTTCCTTCTCTTCCATAAGTAACAGATTCCCATCTGTTACTTCTCTTCCAACTCTCTCTTTCTCTTAAATTTTCACTTCTGAAATGGATTTAAATCCAAATACCAATTCTGGAAGCTATGTTGATTTGCTTTTCAGTCAAAGCAATGTAGTTTTTGGTACATTATCCGATAGTGTTTCACCATCATCATCGAAAGTTCCCTACTCAGGCACAGAATATTCAGTGTACGAAGACACTCAAACCAGTCGTAGGGAAAGAAGGACGTGGACGCACACAGACGACGTAGTGCTCATCAGCTCGTGGTTAAACACGAGCAAAGATCCCGTGATAGGGAATGAGCAAAGGTCGCGTTCTTTCTGGAAAAGAATAGCTGAGTACTTTAATCAAAGTCCAAAGGTGGCTGGATGTGAGAAGAGAGAGCTATCTCATTGTAAGAATAGGTGGCAGAAGATCAATGACTTGGTGTGCAAGTATTGTGGAGCATATGAAGCTGCAACCCGACAGAAAACAAGTGGGCAAAACAAAAATGATGTGATCAAACTCTCCCACCAAATCTTCATTGCAAAGACTGGACCACTTGGGGATTATGAAGAATCTTTGAAGAAGAAGCTCGTGAATGAGTTGCTTTAAGCACTCCATTAGTTTCCTTGTTAGCTGTTCTACTTAATAATCATGTGCTTTTATTGTATCTGTTTCTGTTTCTTGTGGTCTTGTGTTTCTGTTTCTTGTGGTCTTGTGTTCTTGAATGATATTGTTATATTTAAAATGTCCTTTTATTATGCTTGTTCGTGTGTTTCTGTTTCTTCTAAAATGATATTGTGGTCTTGTGTTTCTGTCCTTCTCACCTTACTGTTTTTCATACTACAGGCTAGTGTCACGGAGGAACAGAGTATGCTACTGTCACGGAGGAACTGCAGGCTCTACAATCACGGACTTGTCTAAGCATCACGGAGGAACAGAGTATGCTAGTGTCACGGAGGAACTGCAGGCTTTACAATGTCCTTCTCACCTTACTGTCTTGTATGGTAGTGTAATTTGTCCTGTATTAAAGTCAAGTGTAATGTATGCATGTGTTTGGGTGGAGACAGAAACAGAAAGACTTGTCATGTCTCTGTGTCTAGTCGTTTGTATGCATGTGTTTGTACAGAAGGACTTGTATTTTGTTTTTTTTGCTTCACGAGTAAACAAAGCGACCTCTCTTTCAATTATAAAATAGCCAATCTTTCTCTCTACCATTCTCATTCTCACCGAGGATTCTCACTCTTTCATTTAAAAACCATTCTCTCTTATGTTCAAACCAAGAAAACCTCTAAAATCAAAGTCAAATTGAAAGTTAAACAATTCTCTATTCTGTCCAACCCATTATCTCATTCTCTCTTTCTTTAGTCACAACTTATCTTCTATTTTAATCACTCTTGATTTCTCTAAAATCACCATATATGGCTTCATCTTCTCAAAACACTTTAGACGAATCATTTGATGAAAAGTTCGATGAGCTCTTTGATCAACATTTCGATCAAGCCTTTGAAATTTTTTCAATTCAAGTTGATCAAGAAGCCCGAAAGAAAAAAAGGAAAAAACGAGCTTATATCGAAAGACATCGTGAGGAAGGACATGTCCGTTTATGGAATGATTATTTCAGTGAAACTCCAACGTATCCTGATAATTATTTCCGACGACGTTTTAGAATGAACAAAACATTTTTCATTCACATTGTGGATCGACTCTCCAACGAAGTTGACTTCTTTCGCCAAAAGAAAGATGGTCTCGGAAGGATCGGTCTCTCAGCACTCCAAAAGTGTACAGCAGCCATTCGTCTATTGGCATATGGTAGTGCGGCTGATACGGTCGACGAATATCTCCGGCTCGGTCAAACTACAAGTCGGTCATGTTTGGAGAATTTTGTGGAAGGAATAATTGATTTGTTCGGCGAGAAGTACCTAAGAAGACCAACAGTAGCGGATCTTCAACATCTACTTTATATTGGAGAGCAACGTGGATTTCCGGGGATGATAGGAAGCATCGACTGTATGCATTGGGAGTGGAAGAATTTTCCGACTGCTTGGAAAGGGCAATATACTCGAGGATCGAATAAACCAACAATTGTTTTAGAGGCGGTTGCTTCATACGATCTCTGGATATGGCATGCATTTTTTGGACCTCCAGGTACTTTAAATGATATCAATGTTCTTGATCGCTCACCTGTTTTTGATGATATAATAAACGGTGTAGCTCTGTGAGTCACTTACTCCGTCAATGGAAGACAATATCGTTTGGCTTACTATCTCACCGATGGTATTTATCCGAAATGGACAACTTTTATCCAATCTATTACACTCCCACAAAGCCCGCAAGCAGTTTTATTTGCTCAACGTCAAGAAGCTGTCCGAAAAGATGTCGAGCGTGCATTTGGAGTCTTGCAAGCTCGCTTTGCCATTGTTAAAAGTCCAGCACTTTTTTGGGATAAAGTCAAAGTTGGGAAAATTATGAGAGCGTGTATCATACTTCATAATATGATAGTAGAAAACGAACGAAACGAACGAGATTTGGAAGAAAATGAAGAAGATGTGGAGGCTCAGTATGATGTTATAGAATTCCAACAAGGAGAAGACACCGTAAGTTCACATGTGGGTTACGCGTTTGATGCAGATACCCCTCCAAGGATCCCCGATACGATGCATGTTCGAACTACAATCCGTGATAGACAACGACATGAACAACTGAAATCGGATTTGGTTGAACATATATGGCGTATATTTGGACATGATGGAGACAACAACTGATATCAGGACAAGATTTTAAATTATTCTCCTTTATTGACTACTCTTTGTTTTTATGTTTTTATTAAAATCTATGTTTTAAATGTTATCTTTTAATATGTTTTATATAATAAATAAATTTTATTTTAGATAAAATTATGTTTAATATTTTTTTAAGAACTCCTAAATAAGATACTTGCATTGGAGACTAGTGTTAAGAGATTGCTTAAGAAAAGTGCTTAAGATTCATTTATTATTGAAAAATACTTAAGCACCCCATTTTGAGCAATGCGGTTAATGATGCTCTTATAGGTCCCACTAAGTAAAGAGAAACATTTTTACAAATTTCAAGTATGCTCTATTATTTTGACCTCAATGGTCTTTAAATACACAAAGAAAACTAATTGATCGACTACCGATCCTACAAATATGGAAACATCATTATGATATAATTGGAAAATGTCTTCTCCAAATAAGAAATGTGTTGTTGTTTTTTTCATTTTTTGTTCTTAAAAAACGTGTTCTTCCATTCTACTTGGCCAAGTATATTTGAGAGTTGTACTTTTGGAATTATATCCTCGAGACTTTTCATGGATGGATAAATAATTAGGATGTAATATTAGCCAGCTTATAGGGAATGTTAAAATGTGATTCTGTTTGATTCAAATCTGCCTCTCACTAGACAAATTTGCCACTCAACAAGTCTGCATATCATTGGACAAAGCTTATTAGACAAATCCTATCACTCATCATTTTATTATTCTTTCCATAATTTGGCATCTCCAATGGTTACCCTTATTTTTCCTCAAAATGAGTTTGACTTTTGCTTCTTTGGTCCTTCTCATTTTTCCTCTAAAAATGTTCCAAAAATATTTTTTATAAGTATTATTAAATTTTAATAATGCATTTTATTTTTAAAATTTACAAATTTTACCCAACAATGATTTTTTAAACTAAATATTTGTTACATAAATTTTGTTTCAAAAACAATATACAATGATTTATAGGAATGTATAATTGTATTAGTGGAAATACAAATAGTTTTCTTAAAGTATAAAACACATATATTTAATATTTTTAGATGTAAACAAAACTATAAATGAAAAAGTTTAAGTATAAGTTTGTAAATAAAAATGTTTAACATCAAAATGAGTTTTTGTGAATTATGTTCTCTGTTGGGATCAAAATCGGTCACGACAAAATCAAACGTCAGAAACTTCTCGAAAGATGTCTTCTTTTAAAAAAGAAAGATAAAAAGAGCACAATAAACCTAACTCGAGTCTCAACTCGACTTCGAAGAGAAATCAGAAAATAAAAATCTTGAGAAAGACTACTCTAAGCCTCAGACAACGAGACGATTACAAAAGTTTGATTGTCCGAACATACCGATAAACTCACCAAACAAACGAATCAAGCCAAGCAAGAAAACCAACTCGCCATTTTGGCGAGTTGGACCCAGAAACAAGGCCAACTCGCCAAAATGGCGAGTTATGTTAAAAAAAGACCAACTCGCTGAAATGGCGAGTTGGACTAAGACGCAAGGCCAACTCGCCATTTTGGCGAGTTGGAACACTTCCAACCCGCCAAAATGGCGAGTTGGACCAAGAAGCATAGCCAACTCGCCATTTTGGCGAGTTGAGTTGCCCAATCAGCCTTCACCCTATCCTCATGGCTTTGTCCTTTGGAATCGGATCGAACTCCTTCTTGTTCCACCTCAATTGAAGCCACCATCGGAACTTTACAATAAAAACCATAAGAAATTGTTTCCGTTTATGGAATTCGAATTGATTGTATAAAATGGCAATGGTTGACTAAACACCTTGAACCGCCTCCACTATACGAAAAATTCGAGTTTTTTGTAAAACAACGTCATCTCTTAAAACACGCTATTTTGATAAAATCGAAATAAAACGCTTAAGTCGGAAAACGGACCGAATGGGTCCAGAACACGGCTAAAAGCTCATTCTCAATTTTGTGGGAAATCAAGCCCAATCGTTATGACGGTTTATCTTTTGTTATGCAGGAGAAGATAAATGTCAAGTTCAGAGGATAAATGTGAAGTTTCCAAAGATAAACAGGAAGATCAGAAAGAAATGGAATATTTCCGCAAAGCGATAAACTCGATCAAGGACAGAAAGGAAAAGAGAAAACCGCCTTAAGAGGAGAATATAAGTATGACAGTACAGACGCACGGGTAATTTTCATTTTATAATCGATAAACATATAAAATTATTTGATAATTTTTATCTAATTAAATATTTGTAGATTGTTCATATGATTTTGGCACTTTGAATATGTGTACGTTGTTCATTCCTTAGCTTTACCGGGCATGTTGTAAAGTTAGAGATCAATGTCCACATGGTGTTGCATATAATCTTGTTTTATACTAATCAAGACGTGAGACTGATATGTATATACATTATATCATGTGAAGTTGATGTATTCATATTTTGAGCTATTCAATTTTGTAGAGGAGTGTCAGTAAAAAAGTACAGCTAGGCAAAGTAGCGTAGATTTATTGGAAGGTTATCGTATTTTGTAATAATAGTTGATGTTTTAATTTATATATTTTACATTTGTATGTAGTATTTCTGGGGTTTGCTGTTTTTTGGAGGAGAAAGTGTGAGGAAGGAAAATAAATAAATGAGGACAAATATTTTATCATATTTTAAAAATAAAAAATAAATTCCAACGTAAAGGCGATAATAAAAGTGCTATTGGAAATTAGAATCCATAAACTCTCATATTTTAATTTTTAAGGCATGCAAACATCATAGATTACTTTTTCTACATACCAGAAAACTTATTTTTGTATAAAGCCACTAATCAATGCAATAAAAATGAAATTATGGCCGCAAGTAAGAGAGCAAATATGGTTTCCATCATTGAATCTCGGAAGCATACAATGCATATATCGTTTATCTCTTCCGTAGTTGGAGGCCTACTAATACTCTTTAGGTCGGTGATGATGAGATCTACGTCGAGTATTGATGTTGCGTTTTGGTTTGTAGTCTTTGATAGTTAGAGTAACTTGAAGATCATTAGCTAAGATATTCTGGTCGTCTCTTACTTCATTCATCACATATTGGGTTGTTTTTTCAATAAAGTATGTTGAATTGGGGTGATGGATGTCATGATATGTTAACATAAATTCAATACTCTCAGTTATTGAGTCATTAAAATTACATTGGCTGGCGATGATAGATGGTAACTTAAAATCAATTACAGATTGTTGTGTGTTAGGTCTGTGTATGTAGATTTGCAGTGTTTGCTTTGGGTTTCTATTTGTAGATCTTGTTTGATGCGAGAGGTGATGAGATATAAGTGGTATGTTACTCATTCTTGAATTGTCTCCGAGGACATTAAGGTTTTGAAGAAATGTATTATATAGTGTGAGCTAAATTAGATTATTTATTTGTCTTTCTTCTAACGTTGGTTCTAAGAATCATTTATTCATGGGAGTTATTTGTGTGGTTTGAATTGACTTTTTTAAAATCGTGTTACAGTTTAACTTTTAGGTAGGGGTTATGGGCGTTTGATTTGACCCGGTCATCTCTCTGGTTAGTTTGGTTTATTTTATCTTTCCTTCGTTTTGCTTTGTAGAATTGGAATTGTAAAATCGGAACTCGAGATCTACACAACACCTGACACAATTTTTTTTCTTTTTGCTGGTGTTGTATATGTTCCTTTCAAATTAAGTTAATAATTTTTGGTTCAATAAGTCTTGCAATTAAAATTTATATTAACTTTTTAACGTTTCAGATTTTTATTGTTTGTAGGTAACATATCAGAAAAGGAAGAGAATTCTGGATTTAATAAAGATTTGAAGATTTTAATATTTATTGGAGATACTAATATATTGTGAGAAAATAAATTGAAGGTTCAAGTTGTTTTAGGAGTCTTTGGTTTAGCTAACCAAAACATTTCTATTATTTATCGTAAGTTTTTATATGGGGTGTCGTTTATAACCAATTGAGTTATCGCTTAGCTTTGCATGAATCTTATATGAGCTAATTTTATTGATTCATGTTTGTAGTGGTATTTTTTGTTGTTTAGTTTTTTCAGACCGTTTTGTCATTTGGTGAGTTATGTATCTGTAAATATTCGATACGAAAGTTTTGATGGGATTGCGAGAAAGATTTAAGGCTATTGTTAGAATGTATTTAATAATTTAGTTGGGAGCTTAGCTTGCTTGTTGGTGCTTTTATATTTGTGGTATGTACAATTGAATTATTGATTATGAAACGGTTTTGTTTCATAATTATTGCTTTGTATTGATATTTTTTTATATGCGATGTAAAATAATCTTTAAGTTGTATAGTTGGATGTAAGTGTTGTATAGTAACATTATAATGCACAAAATGAAATATATTAAGAGAAACTTTATTTAAATTATATTATGATAATAGAGATAGGATATTTTGGAGTTACACAGTTTTGTTTAAATAATGTAAACAAACTTTTTCTTTTGCTTGAAATAATAACATGTTTCACACCGGATAGCAATGATGTGTCTGTGACATTTTATAGGCAATGTTTTGAAAGCCAATTCGGATCCGCGGTTGAACCGGTAAATTCGATGACCCAAGATAAATTCCTTTTGGTTTTTATGAAAATACCAATATTTAAAAATTTAATAAAATCCGCAAAAATTAACTAAAAGCTGGAACCCGGTTACCCGTTAAACCAATAAATAACTTTTACTTGCTATCTGAACCGATGGTTTCTTAGGCTAGTAGTTTTTTGTTGTAAAAAAAACTTTTACATATTATTTTATAGTTTTTATTTGAAAAAAATGAAGCGAATGATGATAGAGAAAATCAAAATAGTTAATTTGATCTGGGGTTAGTTTATTTTTGTTATGAATAATTTATTAATGATTTTTTTTTACTTTTGATTTATTTTAGATTTGAATTTCAATTATATTATTCATATTAGATATTTAAATATTTATGTATTTTTAAGTCTTAATATTTTTTGTTAGAGGTCATAATTATTAACTTGTTACAAAAAAATTAAATAATATAAACTATTTTTTTGATATTTTGTATGTCAAATGAAAATAAAACATAAAACTAAAGTTCAGTGTTTTCTAAATATCCAAACTATTATTTTATGTTTTATAAAATATTTAGAAAATACTTGAATTTATTTCTATATATTTATTTTCATAACTAATACATTATTATATATTAAAATTAATTAATTTATTAATCTACGGTCGATCTTTGTAACCCGGTGACCCGAGGTTCTAAAATGGACTTTGGGATATTTTAAATTCTCTATTTTATGATCGAAATAAAAGTAAAGAAAACACACTGGTTAAATATTTGAGCATCAGTTTAAAGACAATCGTAGACATCGATCCTTCATGGAACTTCTATCTGTACAGAGTCTAGCAAATTATAAAGTTCTCTTTTTTAGAAAATTTTTTTCCTTTTACCTTTTCTATACTTTATAACATTCTATTTCTACAATTACTTCTTTAATTATTTAGCATGCGGATTTGAATACTTTACTATGTCATTTCCATTTCTAAACTAAGTTTTGGCTTTAAAATTATATACTACAGGTAATAGTTCTACAATTATAGTCATAGCTACATCATTTACAATTTACATATTGTAAAAATATATATAACTCTGACAAAAAAACTTTTATGTACTTAAGTAACTTCATCCAATATCCTAGAAAATCACATAAAACTCTGAGAGTTACAAGTCTAATTGATTATCTATATTATTAAAAGAGAAGTACACTTTAAAAATACTTCTTAGTTTTTCAACTTATTTACATTGCCATACCACTGAAGTATTAACTGAACCTATATTCGAGGATACTTTGTCTTTTACACTTTGATTAATGCATTACCTAAATCTATTTTTAACTAAAAAAAGGTCACAACATTAAAATTTCCACGGCTCCATTATCATATTCAACAACCAATACCTATTATTCTTCCATTACTTATTCCTCCACTAATGTACATAGCTTAGTTAATCAAGCAAGACTCCATTTCTCACTTTTAGCTTTTACAAATCGATTTTCTATCCTTTATAAACAAATAAAATCTCAATATACATCAAATCTACAATATTCATACGTTTAGTTTTGTATTAATTCATACAAACAATACAAATCCATGTATCATATATATAATATTAACGACTATAACATTTAATGATAATAATAAACACAAATCGATTTTTTTCCGAAATCATAATGTTAACTTGCGGATCAGTAAGGTTTAAATTTCAAAATTTAATGTATAAAATCTATCCAAAAAACAGCACCTACTTAATTGCGATACTAGATCCTATTATATTTCTATATAAAAATCGTATAACTAACGAGGAATATTTATTATATTAATAAGATTTGGAATCTAAAACACACAAACAATAATTATACTAGGTGATTTTCTCGTGCTCATGCACGGATATAATTATTTGTAAAGTAAATATATATTATAATAATTGATTTCTATTTACTTTTAATTTTAAATTAATTTATAATTTTATGCATAATTTATATTACTTTAATTAGATATAATTTTAGATATGTTATATCTAATCGGTTTTGTTGTTTTTACAATCGGTTTAGTTATCATTTGGATATATTAGGTTGCATATATTTCTCTGAATTCAATTATAAAAAAGTTTATTCAAAATATATTAAAATTTTGATTAATTTTCTTATTTGCATTAGGTTGGTTTTTGTCTTAGATATGTAAATATATTTTAGGAAGATTATTTATAACTTAAGATATATTGTGCTTAGAATGAAATAAAAAATAAACTAAAGTCTTTAGTTCTAAATTACGTAAATTAATATAACGATAATATTCTGCAATCTCATGCATATATATAAATTTTACAAAAGAACTAAATTAAAACCGTTGCTTATTATTATTATTATTATTATTATTATTATTATTATTATTATTATTATTATTATTATTATTATTATTGTTATTATTATTATTATTATTATTATTATAAAATTATATTTTCTTATTACAGTTAAATCTATGATTTTTTATATAAATTGGATTAGTCGAGTGACTCATGTTGTGAGTATTTTAGGTTACATATATTCTTTCAAATTCAAACTGAGGTATAATTATTTTTATTATAATTAAGTCAAGTCAAATTAATTTTATTTATCGTTTAAATATGCACGTATTTTCATAATAAATATATATATATATATCAAATTAAATTTTGATTTAAAAAAAAAAAGAAATTAGAAAATAAAATGATGATCTATAGAAAGTTGCATAATAAGTAATTGATACGTTTTTGGAAGCTCATGAACACATATCAATATTTACAATAACTAAAATATTTTTATAAATTGTAAATGATTTTATGCCTTTTGGTTATGGTTATATTAAGTTCCACAAACATAAAAACATAAAAGTTAAAAGCAAATTTAATATTAAGAAAACATATAATTTAATTAATGCAAAATATAATATATCTACCTCATTAAAGTGTATAGTGTGATTTAAAACATTTTTTTATTTAATCAAAAGATGTTTATTGTGAAAATTTATTTTTTCGTTTTTAATATCTCTTAAAAATAAGCAGTAAAAATTGTGACTGTATTTGAGAAATCTTATTATATAAGTAAAAAATATTTATAGATATTTTTGCTGTAATTGAAAGATATAATGGTCAAATAAATATAAGAAAATACAAATAACATTTCAATAATACTAATTATAAAATATTGTAGTCAATAAAACATATATGAGTTTATGTTACTTAATTATTTTATGTAATTATCTAAAAATAGATAAATATATTAAAAATATTTCTGTTACTGTGAAAATATAAATATAAAGAAAGTATATTAGTATATTTTATCTTATTTAAAAATACTTTAAAATGAAATATTACTATTTTGTGAATTTTCTTTTTTAATGAAATCATATTATTTATATATATATATATATATATTTTAAATTCGCTTTATAAACTTTATAATATTTCCTTTTTATTATATATGTTATTTGGAAAGTATCAAAAAGTAATTTAAATAAAAAATTAATAATAGTGTTTAAATATAACATTTTAATTCATTAAGAGTATCATCGTAATTAACCACTGTGAGAGTTAACGTGAGTGTGACACGTAGAAAACTGACTTCTCAAATAATTTTATAGAGATTAACTATTACTACATCACATAATTAGTTACCAAATAATTCATTCATCTTGACTTGTGGATCAATCAACTATAAAATTTTGAAAATGTAATGTATAAAATCTGTTCATAATTTACACTTTTCATACGAAAAATTTTAGATCATAAATATCTACTATCAAACTATTTCCTATATTCTCGCTAACCAATATTACCTTTAACACAAACTTAAACCCATTTATAATTTTTTTATCGGTTACATCAAGTTTATATTGTCATTTTATTTTCTTACAAATTTAAATCTTAATTTTTATATGTTCCAAATTTGATAGAAGTTTAACAATCAATTTATTTTCTTACAAATGTTATAACTAATGTACCACTTAAAAATACTCATACTAACTCATAATTCTCTATTTTCATATTTTTCATTTTAAAAATTTGTTCGCTATATATGTTAGACATGGATCTAATTATATAAATGTTGGATTTGTTTATAAAATACCCAATATGTTATTACATTTTACGTTAAAATGCAAAAGTAAAAAATTACTCGATGTTATACAACTATATTTACAAATATAATTTTATGTACACACAAAAATTAAAATGTAAAATTACTATCCGTGCGGTTGCATGGTCAAGGTCTAGTGGGTGAGAGCAAACCAAACCTGCAATATCACAGAGAGTTGTTATGCCGCAGAGAACCATGTGATATATATGTTGGGATGGCATTACAATTGACCGACCAATTTTGTTTATTTCTTTTCCTTAATTTAAATTGTTTACAATAATACGTATATATATATATATATATAGATGTTGAGATGGCACTAATTTGTTTATAAACTTACTGTTCGTCGATCATGTTACGTTTAGTAGCTTCCACAACTTGTGTGGTCAGCTTGGCCTGGCTCGCTAGATTTGAGTTAGTTCTATGATTTTCCAGTCTAAAGGTTGTTGAATCATCTTCCCTGCGTCTTGGCCATCTTTCACAGCAGATGCAGCCTACAACCCCCCCAACAGGGAAAACCAAGTTTAACAAAACATAGAATGATATTATGACTTAAGAGTTCTCTGCATTTGGACACTCAATAGATGTAGTTGAGATTGATGGGGGGGAATTATTCAACAAACGCAAATACATATTATAAATACCTTCATAGCTGCATCCATCATTGCTTCTGCCATTGACCTTGAACCACTGACAATTGCAAGCATTTCTAGCTCCATGTCCTGAAAAACCAGAACTACCGATTTGCCTCCTCATGTATTCCAACAGATGTAAAGGCATGCAATCAATGTCCTCCTGTAAGAAAAAGGATTGATTTGTCAAGGTGTAAAATTCTGCAAGAAGTGATTTTTTTTGTGTGTATAGTAGTTACCATAACTAAGTCGATGCCCAATTCATCGAACATAACGTTGCGCTTGTCATGATCCACAGTAAGAATCTTGCCATCACAAATTTCCCGTGTTATAGGATGGATGGCAATGACTCTATCCCCGACTGATAAAGGTGGGACCAATCCTGTAGCACAACCTGCACGTAGCTCTGTATAATGCATTCTCACAGATTCACGATGCTGTTTGAGTTTATCCCGCTCTTCCTCTATGAATCTCTCAGAGAACCTCAGAGGTGTACCAAGAGAACTGAAAAGATACATATATCATGAAATCTTTATATATATATAGGGGGGTAACCTTTTCAAATCTTTATACAAAACTTTTAATGAGGCTCCATTCAAGACGAGTAAGTCTTGGAACGTGACCAAGCCCCAGATGATTTAGATAATCGTTCAACTCCATCTTTGCAAACCAAGGATAGTCAATAGCACTGTAGAACCATTCAAATAAGCACCTTCGACGTGCCAAAGGATATGACAGACAAGTAGAAACCTTCTCCTGTAAAAATTATGGAATAAGCAAATAAGTTGCCAGATTTTTGAATGCGTCGTCTATGGGAGAAATGAAGTTAGAGTCTCCACTTTTAATAGATTATGTTTTGAATCATCATAATCATCATCAGCCACCTCAAGTTGAATATTGGCCCTTTTATTTGGTGGTGTATAATAGCCTTCTCTATCATCCCTCCTCTGGTTTTCACTTCCTAATGCACGTTTACCAGTGGCCCGTCGCTCTATTCCTGCAGCATTTTTTATTAAACATGAGAATTTGTTACGCTACCACAAGACAGATAAACATTGTGAATTACAGAAATTTAAGATGAAAAGCGCTTGTGGTTTATTTTCTCAAGCAGTTTAAATCGCAGAGTAAAAAAGCTTTTATTTTAAACATCTTTTTAAGCCATAGATTTTTAGGAAGGAAAACAGTGAATGTACTAAAAGCTTCTGTCAGGTGCAAATATGAGAGGCCACCTTCCGTTGAGGCAATCGAATGTGGTGAAATAACTTCTTCTCCTTCACTTTCGCTCTCCTCCTCTTACAAAAATGACCATAAGCAGTAAGTCATTTAACATAAAACTAACTTAAAGTGTTGGAAATAAATATGACTCACGATGAGGCTGTAATGATCAGTCATCATTGCAATGAGGCCAGCTATAGACCATTTATACGCCTGGAAAAAGAATAATGCAAAAAATCAAATGGACGAAAAGGTATAATAATGCGTAGAGAAAGTGAGAGATTCTTGTACTACTCATACATACATACCAGATGCATAGAGAAAAGGGCTTCCACCATGTCAACAGACCGGTTGTTCTGCACGGCAGCAGCTACCTAAGCAGTTTCAAACTCTTTTAAGACTTTGAAGTCATACAAAATCTGAGAAAGTAGTCACATGATGAAACCAACACTACAGGAAATTGAAGTATTTATAGCAGTGCATTATAGCGTTTTTTTATGTTGTGCTATGTTTAATATTTTAGCGTTTCGTTTTTTTGTAAACGCTACGAATAGTTCGTCTTAAAAAAAATGGTGACGCGTAGAATACATAGCATTATGTATTTTAAAACGCTATCGAAACTGGGAGCGGAGAGTCATAAAAAAAGACCCGCTTAACACTTAGTGAAATTTTCACTCTCCCTCTCATCTCACTTAGAGAAAGTTCTCTCGATCGAGTTTCATTTTCCATCTCACTTAGAGAAATTGATAGAGTGAAGACGATAAGATATTTCTCAGTTGGTTCGTGATCCATTTCTAATCGACTTTCAAAAGCCGCCAAAGATCTAAAACCTAGATCTATCAGTTCGCGAAGAAAGTGTTCGACTAAAGGTTTGTTTTTGGCTCTGTCTCATCGATTTCTAATAGATTTTGGGTTTATAAACTATAATTGGGGGTTTAGTGGTTTCGATTTCAATTTGTTTCAGTTAGGGGTTTCTAATTTCAATACTTTCTGATTTCACGTTGGTCTGGGAGCTGTTGCGGTATTGTGGTAATGGATAAGTCCTGGGTTTGGCTTCCAAGGTATGAACTTGTCTACAACTTTCTATTTTAATCTTGAACTTCTCTACAACTTTTTGTGCTAATTGTTTTTTTATAAATTACAGGGCAAGAACTGAGTATGAGGAAGGTGCACGTGGTTTTGTGTATGCATCAGCAAAGAGATTGGGTAATCCTCTGCAGATGTTCTGTCCTTGTATCGACTGTCGGAATGTGTGTCATCAAACCGCTGGCACAGTACTGGATCATTTGGTAATTAAGGGAATGGATCAGAAGTACAAGAGAAATGCTTGTTGGAGTATCCATGGAGAGAGGAGGTCTGAGAAAACAGTTGACGATCAACGTGCTGAGTTAGAAACATACGAGTTGTTTAGATCTGCCTGCTTTGAAAATGGTTCAGAATCCTCGAATAAGGATGGAGAACAGCCTGAAGTTGTTGGGAGTGAAGAAGAACTTGAGTTTAAGAAGAAATTAGAGGATGCAGAAACTCCTCTATACTCGGAGTGCCCAAACTACACCAAAGTTGCAGCAATTATGGGTCTCTACCGCATCAAAGTGAAGAGTTCGATTTCAGAGAATTACTTTCATCAGCTTTTAAGTATGGTTCATGACATGCTTCCCAAAGGTAATGTGCTTCCAACATCAACATCTGAGATAAAGAAGTTCTTGAAGATATTCGGTTTTGGATATGATATCATCCATGCGTGTAAGAATGACTGCATTCTTTACCGGAAACAGTACGAGGCGATGAGTAGCTGTCCAAGATGTGGGGCTTCAAGATGGGAAGTTGATAAGCATTCTGGTGAGACAAAGAATGGGATTCCAGCAAAGGTACTCAGGTATTTCCCTATAAAAGAAAGATTCAAGAGGATGTTTAGATCGGAGACAATGTCTAAGGATTTGCAATGGCATTTCAGTAATGCTTATGAAGATGGAACAATGAGACACCCGGTTGACTCATTGACATGGGCTCAGGTCAATGCTAGATGGCCACTTTTCGCAGCTGAACCAAGAAACCTACGACTTGGTATATCTACAGATGGGATGAACCCGTTTTCTATCCAGAATACCAAGTACAGCACATGGCCAGTTATGTTGGTGAACTACAATATGCCTCCGACGGTGTGTATGAAGTCAGAGAACATAATGGCAACCCTTCTGATACCTGGTCCAACTGCCCCAAGTAACAACATCGATGTTTATCTTGCTCCTCTGATTGATGATCTGAATGATTTTTGGAATGAAGGTATCCAGATATATGACTCATTATCCAAGGAGAATTTCACACTGAAGGCTATACTATTGTGGAGTATCAGCGACTATCCAGGTTTGGGGACCTTGTCTGGTTGTAAAGTAAAAGGGAAACAAGGATGTAATGTATGTGGGAAGGATTCACCTTCTAAGTGGTTGAAGTTTAGTCGTAAGAACGTCTATTTGGGAAATAGGAAACGACTCAGGCCTGGTCATCCTTACCGACGCCGAAGAGTTTGGTTCGACAACACTACGGAGGAAGGGACTGCTAATAGAATTCAGACAGGAGCTGAAATATTTGAGCTGCTTAAGGATTATAAGAATGAATTTGGAAAACCTTTGGAGAAGAAAAGCAAAAGGAAAAGATCAGGTTTTTGTGATGTTGAGGAGCTTAGCCATGAAGAATATGAAGAAGACTCTGACCAATGGAGGTGGAAGAAATGTTCTATTCTATTTGATTTACCCTACTGGAAGGTTAGTACTCTATCAAAATAAAAATGTGTAAATTGCTTATCATTTTCTGTGACTAATTTCTGTTTTTGTTTGTTGAGTTAGGATATGCCGGTGCGTCACAGCATCGACGTAATGCATGTGGAGAAGAATGTCTTTGATGCTATTCTATCCCTTTTGATGCACAATGCTAAGTCAAAAGATGGTGTCAAAGCACGACAAGATTTGGAGGACATAGGGATTCGACGTAACTTACACACTCAGCAACGTGGGAAGAAAACATACTTACCTCCTGCTGCTTATTGGCTGAGCAAGGAAGAGAAGAAGAGATTCTGTAAGAGAATATCAGAATTCAGAGGACCAGATGGCTACTGTGCGAACATTGCAAATTGTGTCTCACTTGATCCTCCTCTTATTGGTGGTCTGAAGTCTCATGATCATCATGTTCTTCTGCAAAACTTGTTACCAGTTGCATTGAGAGGGTTGCTGCCAAAAGGACCTAGGACTGCAGTTAGTAGATTATGCAACTTCTTCAGTAGACTATGTCAGCGTGTAATTGACCCAGAGAAGATAATAACACTGGAGACTGAGCTTGTGGAGACGATGTGCCAAATGGAGAGGTTTTTTCCTCCATCTCTTTTCGATATAATGTTCCATCTCCCAATACATCTAGCTAGAGAAGCACGTTTGGGTGGCCCGGTACACTTTAGATGGATGTATCCATTTGAAAGGTACATAGTGTTTTCTGGTTTTTCTTTTCTGTTGTTATATTTGTTATAAGCAAATATCTGACAAAGGTTTCTTATGATGGACACTTAGGTACATGAAAACACTAAAATCGTATGTTAAGAACTTCGCTAGGCCAGAAGCATGTATGGCAGAGGGTTATATGGCAGCTGAATGTATTGCTTTTTGCTTGGAGTTTCTCAAAACATCTGTACCAGTTCTAGAGTCTGCAAATCGTAATGAAGATGTTGATTTGGATGAGCATATACCTGAAGGGCGTCCAATTCATAAGGCTACAGAAGTTACACTATCTGACAAAGAGCTTGACATTGCTCATTGATATGTGTTAATGAACACGGGTGTTGTGAATCCATATGTTGAGTAAGTTATAATTTATAGTTAATATATGATAGGTTTAGTTAATTATTCTAACTCTTTGGATTTGTAAATCAGAATGCATCTTGAAGAATTACAAGAAAAGGACGTCCGTTGCAGAAGAAATCAAACTCTTTTGTGGAAGTTACATGGGGAACGGTTTTCACAGTGGCTAAAAGAAAAGGTATTTACAAAGTTCTCTATACATCTCTTCTATTTTACTCAGTATTGATATTAACACTAATATCATAATGTTTTTGTTTATATCAGATCCCTACTAATTCGAAAGAGCATTCGACCCAACTAAGATGGTTAGCATTTGGTCCAAAACATAATGCTCAAACCTATAATGGCTATATCATCAATGGACATCGTTTTCATACTGAATGTCTAAAGCGGAAGACTCAGAACAGTGAAGTAGCATATGAAGGTTTTGCTATGTGTAGATCAAGTGTGAAAGATACCAATCATGTTGCAGATGTCATTTCTTACTTTGGGTGATACAAGAGATAATATTGTTGGACTACCACATGTTCCAGGTTCCATTATTCAAGTGTAAGTAGGCCAACAAAGGGAATGGTCTCAAGGAGGAAGATGGCTTTATGCTTGTGAACTTCAGCGTTAACCAAGCAACATTTCTCCAAGATCCATACATTATTCCTTCTCAAGCAAAACAAGTGTTTTACTCCAGAGAAAATGACTCATCAAATTGGAGTGTTGTAATGAGGACACAGCCAAGAGGGTATCACGAGTTAGAAACCGAAGAAGAATTCGTAGCTGCGCCAATATCCATCGAAGACAATGATGATTTGGGGAATGAATCTTCTGATGATGATAGTTTCTGTGTTAGGGCTGATTGTGATGGGGTCCTAGTAGTTGAATAATTGGGCTAGGTCGTTAGTTAGTAGTTAGCATTATTAGGTAGTTAGTATTATAAGGTAGGTAGTAGTACTATATAATTAGGGATGATAATTCAGATGATTATAGTTTCAGGTGAAACATCATGAAGGAGAAGTCTGATGCACCTATAGTACGTCGCAGTAAGCGCCAGAAAGGTGAAGATGCGAGTGTTGAGTCATTGAAAACTCAGAGAAGACCCAGGAAGCTTACTGGTGAAACAGCAGAAGAAACAGCAACTGATATGCAGATCGGTACTCAGGAATCTGCATTGGAAGAACATCGTCCTGAAGAAGTAGTATCACCAGAAAAGGATATAGAAAACGAGGATCCAGAAAACGAAGGAGGGTCTCAAGAAAAAGATATAGAAGATCCAGAAAACGAAGGAGATTCACCAGAAAAAAGATAGAAAAGATCCAGAAAACGAAGGAGAAGCACCAGAAGACGAAGGAGAAGAACTAGAAAAAGGAGACGCAGATGATACGCAGCATCCAAGTGAACCAGGCCAAGGTGAGAAGCCAGAGACCAAGACAAAGAGACGAAGAGGGAGTACTAGGATGAGTAAAGTGGCTAAAAACATTGAAGACAAGGTTGAAGTTGAATTTTTATCTCTCGGTGAACATGTAGGGGATGGATCAGTAACACTTTCCTCATTTCTTGGTCCACTTGTGAGAGAGCATGTACCAGTCCTTCTTGGAGATTGGAGGCACCTTGATGAACAGATCAAGGATACAATGTGGGAGGAAATTCAGGTATTTTCTCACCTGAAAATAGTAAAAGAACTCTCATTACATAACTTCTAGCATTGTATTAAGTTCTGAAACTCTTGTAGGCGAGGTTCAAACTGACAGAACAGTGGCAAAAAGAAGCTGTGTTAAAGCAGATGGGGTGTATATGGAGGTCTTCAAAGTCAAGGCTTGTAAGCCTTGTGCGAAATGTAGGGAGCATGGAAGAACTTATTAGATTAAAACCAAGCAATGTTCAATCTGCGTCAGCTTGGATGAAATGGGTGAAGATGAAGAAAGGCAAAAATTTTAAGGTTGTTTAGGTTTAACCAATCTTTCTGTTTGGTTTTATTTGCATATATGTCGTATTCTAATCTTACTGTTTCGTTTTATTTGAAGGTCCAAAGTGACAAATTCAGGGAATTGAGGAGAAACCAGATTCCTCACACAACTAGTCGCAAGGGAATGGTTCGCTTGGCTCATGAAATGGTATGATTCTACTTATAAAATATTCCAGGTACTTGTAATAATGTAATATCCTTTTGTCACTTGTAGAAGAAAAATGTTCAAATCCCACGCAAGTGACTAGGAGTAAGGTCTGGATAGCAGGACATACACATTCAGATGGGAGACCTGTGAGGCCTGAGTTTGAAGATACTATTGTAAACATTCCAAATATTTTAATGAGTTCTTGTTGTCTAAATCTTCAGTTTCTTATGCTATTACTGTCTTATTCTTTGAAATCAGGAAAAAATCAAAACGATTGATACTGAAATGGAATCCACTGCCAGTACGGGTGTTAACGACGATGCTGTGAGTCAGGTCCTAGGAAAAGACAAACCAGGAAGGATTAGAGGAATGGGCAGAGGAATAACTGCTACGAAGATAGCATTCATGCAGGCCAGAGACTCACATGTACTGAAACTTGAAGCTAAACAAGCTGAATTGCAGGATGAACTTCGTGGTTTGAAGGACGTGGTTCGTGGATTAACTGCATCAAAAAGTGTAAGTTTAACTTTTCTTTTTCGTGGATGAACTTCGTGGTTGGCCAGAGACTTACATTAGTGTTTAACTTTTCTTTTTCTTTTTCTCTCAGAATCATCTTGACGGTGTCTCCAATTCTGAGGTCAGTGATCTGAGCAAAGGACCTAGGTGTCAGATTTTAGACTGGTGTTCAGTAGATGATGTTGTCATCGGAGAAGGAGAATTCTGCTCATCTGAACCAACATACAAAATTGGACGAATTCCACTTGGTATGCATGCTGGTGCTATTTTAGTTAAGTCTGTTACAAATGAAGAAGCACCTATCTGGAGGCCTACGACATCTGTTACCACACTTGGCCAAGCTATTGGACTGAAAATAGCATGGCAACTTGATAAGCTCATTCTGGATGAAGACTACTCAGAATATGTAACGGTAAGTAAATATGTAAAGATGCTGCGGAATCATGTTGATAACTAATCTAGTGTTGGTTCTGTAGGCTACAGAGGGAGAAGGCGATAGAATCCTAATCTATGATTGGTCAAAGGAGGATGTACTTGTTGCTGAGGGTCGTCTTCAGTCAACTGACCCAAAAAACTGGTTAACAACATTCCTTTGGGTCCTAGTGCTGCTATTGTCAAAGTAGATAGGGTAGTTAATGAAGATGGTTCTCTATGGAGACCAAATGTGGAGAAGTTGATGATTGGTGATGCACTCGGTGAGAACATCCCATGGCCTATCCATAAGATTCTTAAGGCTACTGTACAAGCAAACAGAGATGAACTGATGTCAAAAAGTAGATCACATGCGGTAAGACTCTAAACATTCTCAGTCTTGATTGTGGTTGGTAATTTTCTGCTGTGCTGAATGATTTGTTGTGTGGATTTTCTGTTTAGAGTGCAAGTAACAGCTCTAACACCAGCAAGAATGAGAAAAAGAAGTGCATCCTCTTAGATTGCAAGGGATCAGGAAAAAAAGTTGCAGAAGGTCGAGTTTCCTCGACTAATCCAGATGATGTCGTTCATTTTGTTCGGTTAGGCCCCAATGCAAGTAAGATATGGGTTGATGTTCCTCTGATTGAAGATGCACCACTTTGGAAAACTAATTCAGAACTTCAAATCATTGCTGATGCTCAAGGAAGTATAGTTGCTTGGCCAAATGACAAACTCCTTTACATATGAATGCTCAAGGAATGTCGCACAAGAAATCTACTATGTTGTTGTTCTTTTAAAAACGTGAATGCTCTTTAGTACTTTAAAAAACATAAGCTTATGTCTGTGTTGATTTGTATGATTTGTACCACCTTGAATATTTAGTGTGTTAATAATAATACATTAAATAAATTAAATAAAAACATTTGCATTAATAATAATACAAAGTAATGTTTCAAAAATTTAAATCGAAAACCCTAAATGGTTTAGGGCATATTTAGGGTTTAGTGTTCAATCTTGACACAAATTTCATAATCAAATTTATTTAAAAATATATTTTTCAAAATAATAATAGCATAAAAATATTATCTTCAAAAATGTTTCATCATTCACAACTTGAACTCTCAACCCAATATAGTTTGAGGTATAGAGTTTAGGGTATAGTGTTCTAATCTTGAGACATAATTTATACAATTTATTAAAACTAAAATAAATTTAAGTTTAAATTAAATTCTGTATCAATAATATCACGAAATCTAATCTTACAATATTTTTCAATTATTCGAAACCTAAACTCTAAAATCAATACCCTAAATGGCTTTGTATACATTTTTGTGTCAAGTGTTTCAATTATGACATGTATTTCATAAATTATAAATAACTAGTCATAAAAAGAATTTTAAGATGATCTGTAATGTTTTTATGATTGTTAAATAATTACTAATTAATTATAACACCTTTTATTTTCATACAATTATTTAAAAAATATTTTAAATCACCATTTACTCTTAACATGCTAAATCAGCCAATCATATTATATCACCAAGATAGCTATTATAAACCACACGATCAGATTAACACCTTCTCACATCTCACTGTTAATCCCTTGACTTGCTAAGAGCCATTATATTATATCACCAGGATAGCTATTCTAAACCACACGATCTGATTACCTACTCACATCTCACCGTTAAATCACCTTCTCACATCTCACTCGTAACCCTTTAACAAGCGCACATCTCGATATCTCTCTCTCTCTCGTTTCCCTCAAAAGAAAGCTCATTTCTCTTAAGCTCCACGATCTCTGCAACCCTCTCTTATGTCTTACGCTCCAAGATCTCTGTAACCCTTACCCTCTTTGTCGATATCTGTAACCCTAACTTTTTCCGTCTTCTGTGAAGAGATTTGGGTCGTAATCAGATACAGCCACGAGGTAAAAGTAATCGTCTATTTTTTTTTATCCAATACTGCTTCTGATACTGTTTCTTTTTGTAGTTTTCCTAAAGCTCGAAGGAGCAAAGGAGGCAGGGACTCCTAAAGGTTAGGTCTTTCTTACATAGCTAATTAGATGAGACAATTTCTACATAGAAACTGATGTTTAGGTTTCTCTGTTTGCAGGTTTCTAACTGAGGATTTCATATTACGGTAATCTTTTTTCTAATTGACAATTTCCTTTAATTGTTGTTAAAATATTGTTCAAACATTTATTTGTTGCTTTGATTCAGAAATGCAAGCTAGGAAAGAAATAGTCTTAGCACTTTCGGCACAGGGGATCATTCCACCACGCCACCAACAGCCACCACGCCACCAACAAGAAGCATCTCATGTTCCACCACGCCACCAACAGCCACGACAAGAAGCATGTGATGTTCCACCACGCCACCAACAGCCACGACAAGAAGCATCTCATGTTCCACCACGCCAGCAACAGCCACGACAAGAAGCAGATGATGATGTGGTTGAGCTCACAAGACGACAGTACCAGAGAGCACGACAAGAAGCAGATGATGATGTGGTCGAGCTTACAGAAGGACAGTATCGGAGAGCTCTTGGATACTTGATCCGCATTGAGGAAGATGAAGAAGACATCGATCCAATGTACCGAAGAGTTATGACTCGGCAAACTTACAAGGCAGCAACCTCGTCTCAACGGAGACACCCGAAACAAGAGAAAGGAGAGTCTTCCAGAGGCAAGGGTCGGCGAACTTAAGGAGGGTTTGCTGAATGCTGTTCTTTTTTCCATGTAGCAAAAGCTGAAAGTAGTGAATTGATTATGCTAACCTGTATTTTGTATTTTGGATTGGAACTAAATTTTCATATATAAAATGTAATATATTAATTTCAGATTTGATATTTAATTTAATGAGAATCAAAATTTAAATTGTCCGGGCTATGATCAAAATTAAAATTGTACGGGCTCTGATCAAAAATAATTTGCAAAATTGATTTTTTTATTTGTATATTAGCCTATTGCACAATAAGAAAATGCTGTATTACAAAATAATAAATAAATAACGGTTCATAATATGTTATCTAAAATGTTGTGTGACCAAAATTAATTACATTTAAGAAACCGCTACTGTATCACAAATACATATCAATAGCATATCAACAAAACGCTATTAAAAATGTTGTATGGTCTGATACGAGTACCAACTATAACATTAATAATAATAACAATGGCAAAATGAAAACGCTATTGTAAAATTAACAATTGCAAATAAAAAAAACGCTATCATAAAAGTAACTATTGTAGCATTAAGGAAAAGCGCTACAATAGCTCTCGGACCTATTGTCGCGGTCGAAGACACAGCGTTTCTAACAACGCTACGATACTTATAGATAGCGTTTATTGGACACTATCAATGCGCGAATTTCCTGTAGTGCAACAAAGTTTTTACCATTTTCCAGTCTCTGCCATGCTTCCGATAGGCTTCATAGAAACGCTCAAGCTCGACTTGCGTCCACTGAGGTCTCAGTTTGTGAGTCAGTTTCTTCTTCTGCGGATGAGAAAGCAAAAAGAGCATCCAAGATATGAACCTTAATTCAAAGAAAGAGCATCCAAGTGATAGAGCATCCAAGTGATTATTATCCCAGTGATAAATAAACAAAACTCACTCGTCTCTTGAATTTGCTTGAGTTTCTTTCCAGAGAGGCTTCTTTGGTTAAGAGCGTGTTTAGTTTCTATGAAACTTTGAAGGTCAAGAATCCGCCACTAGAGGAAGAACTAAGAAGAACCCTAGTCTTGAAAGTTAATCAGCATCTGAGCTTAAGTGGGCCTAGGTTTGAAACATAAGAGCATCTTTAACGCTAAACCCCATTTGGGGTTTCTATTTTTTTATTTTTTTATTTTATAATTTTTGTCCGATAAAAAAAAATTAAAAACGAATCAATCGCGGGCTGTCACATGTCAGTGGGGTCCGTGAACAGTGCAACAAACCCACCGAAAACGTGTCTTATATGGGTGCTGCTGAAGCCCGTTTTTAACTTTATGTGGCTTCCCTCCTCTTTAAGAAATGCGGTAAAACCCGCCATGCTGATGGTCTAAGTGAAACCCAAAAGGAGGAAACATGCGAATATACGGGACGCACGCGACCAAAAGAAATACGCATGGAAACAGCAGTATAAACGGGACGCGCGCGACAAACCAAAACGCGCGACTTTCACCGCCGGCTTAGCGCGACGACACGTGGTGCGAAAGCCCTTCTCCTATAGAGCGACGTGGACAGCCTAATTATGCAGATAGCTCAACTTTATTTATAAAGATGTCAAAATAATCATTTCCTTGCTTTTATAATTCATATTTTCTTTTAGAAAATAAAAGATTATAATATTTTACATTAGTCAATTTGGTGTAACACATACAAAATTTAAGGAAACAGATACTTATTATGTGTTTTGTAAAATAATTTATTAACTTTAATTATGGTTAAGACTAAAAAGGGGAGTGGCGTTAGAAGTAACAAAAATATTTTAAGGGTTAATTCATATTTTTACTTTATTTTTAATAGTATAGATAGATTGATAGATGGGCCAGAACAACCTATCATTTGATGATTGAAAAGTGTTGATACTAAAACCTATAATTGGAAGTTTCATGGTAATGTCAAGTTAGCTTATTTCACTGAATCTTAGCAACAAACCAACAATTGAATCCGAAAAAAATAAAAAAGGAATTCCACTCCTTCAGCAAGCAAAGATATAAATACAAACAATGATTATTACTCTCTTCATTTGAAAAAATACATGTTAAAATTTCTTTTTTCAAAAAATACTTTTTTATTTTATTAAGTAATAATGGTAAATTGTGAATTAAAAGAATTTTTATTGAATTTTTATTAGTTAAAAATTATGGAAAATATATTTATAATTAAAATTTAATATATTTTATTAATATGTGTGAAAATGTTCAAATATTGATTATTTTGAGACGATTGGAATATTTACTAAACAATCATATCAAATTTATATAAATTTAGAAACAATTTTCTCAAAATGAGTTGAATAGTTGTTGTTCAAGTTTTCTCCAGCTCCAGTTATTTTAATTAAATAACATAGATAACAATATTTTTTCTAAAAAGCATGTATACTCAAGTTTTTTTGGTGGGCTGGAAATTGATGCTTGGTGTTCTCCTCATCATGGTTGGGCACTATGGAATATAAGTGAAAACTTATTGTACTTTTTAAAATGGGTATTAGAACCCAAACAAACTTACAAAGATCCAAATCAAAATTAGATTTATAAATATTTGAATGAATTTAAATTTTAAATTTTATAAATTCAAAATATGAATATATCCAAACCGAACCCGAAAATCACACATGAATATGGATATACAAAAGTAGTCGTTGACATTAGAAATCATGTATCTTAACTTTGAACATCTATTATTTTCTAAACATGTTATTCACGTTACATGTCTCTACAATATCAAAAAAATATTATTATGGGAAATTGATTTAGGTAGATTCATATATATAGTCAGAATAATTAAAAGATATGTAGCTTAACGATGAAATTTCAAATTTCATTAAGTTATGTGTGTTTAAATATTTATGGGACGAAGATATTCTCTAAAATATCCAAAATTTATATATGATTCGAAAATATATTTTGTCGATAAAACTAAACTATATTTATTTGAAATTTTGAACAGTTCCTAAATATATGGTCAAAATAATTTGCCATAATATTAGTGGGAACTATATTTCCTCTGATTTTTGAATGTATTGGTAGAAAGAGAATTATATATATTTTCAATGATTTAAATTTGATTCTAAGTTTATATATCTACAATATTTGAAAACCATATAAGGTTTTTGCTTCTATCTAATCTATTAATTTAGGATTCTATTTTTTTATCTACCACTACAAGTTGTATTTAAGTTTTGGACTCTTTCAAAAAATTACAATCTAATTACACACTACTTATATAAATGTCATAAAAACTACTTAAACTAAACCGTACTTAAACTAAACCGATGTGGTAACCTAAAACTAAACCAACGCCTTTTTAAACCCACGCCAAACTAAATTGCAATTGGACCTGATCAAAGAATGATTATAGTAATTATTCCATTATGAATCTAAATGGACATCTGGGTAGTATACAAAATCGTGTACCTAATACTTTTATACAGCATGTTTAATTGTATATCTACAACTATATATTTCTTTCTTTTTATTTTGAAATTCACAAAACTATATTACCTAAAAATGATAATATACAAAATATAATAGTATATAACAACTTTTAATTCATGTGTTATTTTTAAAATATGCTATTAGAGATTTTTTTAATTATTAATAATTCATTAAATATATTAATGAAAAATAATTTGTAACGATAAATTTTAATTGTTTAGCTATAAAAAATATGTTAAGAAAAATTTAAAAAATCTGATCAAAAATTTGTTTTTTATTTTTTATTTTTTAAAATAATGCATTAATTGTAGATATAATAAAATCCAAAGTCATATATTCTTTGAAATTCAAAAATATTTTTGTTATTTTCCAAATTTATTTTGACCAAATATACAATTTTAAAAATAAAAATTTCAAACTCAAAATGATAGTAGTCCAAAATTTTCAAAAGAGAAGTTATATACACTAAAAAAAAATTATAATGAAACATGTAAAAACAAGTTATGTGGCAACAATTAATAATTTTTTTTGCTTTATGAATTTATCATATTCAAAAATATATTAATATGTAATAAAAATTAATAATATAGTAAAATGTACAAAAAATCATTATATATTAATAGTGTCGAATAAGAAATATAAATTCCCTAGGATAGCTCTTTTTAGTTTATTTTCACAAAATAGCCTTCAAGAAAGAAAATGACCAAAGTAAGCTTTTTCAAGGGTAAATATATACTTTTACCTCTTAAGTTAACTAAGATTTAGGGTTTATAGTTAAAGGATTTTGTTTTGGGGGTGGGTTTCAAATTTTAAGAACTAAAAATAAATATTAAAATTTACAAAATAAAAGGGCTATTTTGATAGTTTTAGGGCTATATTGGTGACAAAAACTTAAAAATGACTATTTGAGATAATTGCCCCGAAAGAAACATAAAAATAAAATTATAGAGTTATATGATAGGTAACACTGAAATGTGAATCATATATTTAAAACGTTTACGATAATATCTAAAATATTTTTTTGATATATCCTATTGGCTGATTATGTCAGTTTCGGGGAAACACACGTAGTGTTACAAAGAGGATTGGCTACCACACTTTTTGATCCAAGTTTGGAATATCTTCCAACTAATGCCAAAGGGTTGGAGTGATTGTCTGTTACTATTCACCATGTTAACCACTTGAGCCGAAACCCAAGTCCAAACTGACCACGTAGTGATAATTTAGTTTTTAGAGAGAATGAAACCCAAAACTGATGTGAATATACACCAAACCTAAAAAAGTTATCAATAAATTATCATTACTTAGTTTTAATATTTAAAATATACATTTATACAATAAAAAAATATATCCGCACGAACGTGCGGGTCAAAATCTAGTGAAATGGTAAAGTCGTGCATATAAATGATTTTTTTTCCACGATGTATGTGTTAGAAGATGAATTTAGTTGAAATAATGAAAATATACTAGTATACCAATGAGTTTTCGTATGTAAATTTATGATGTTTGGTTCTTTATGCACATTGATGTAATAAAGAAAACTATTTTCAATTTAATATTTTGTCTTGGTAAAATTTTTTTTTTAATGTAAGATATGTGCATGTCAAAGTACATATGATGTTTCTGCAGATATATTGGGGATGATTGGTAAGGGTTGTAGCTTTATGTTTTTGGCTGTAGAATTTAGTCTATAGAATTATTTGCTTTAACTTTTTTTGCGGTAGCTTTCTAAAGCACTATTTTTTTGCTTTGGAAATAAAGTTCTCTATAGCCATATTTTGATTTTGTAGAGATATTTTTGCGGTGAGTTTTTTAAGGAAAGGAAAGCTTGATTGGTAAATTAAAGTGGCTGTAGAAAGAAAATGAGCTCTAGAGAGCACTCACAGCCAGGAATGTCCGATAAGGTCATAATTATTTGTTGTAGATTACGGTAAGATACATTAGTATGGGAGAGAAAATATAGGTAACGTATTTTCTTTTAATGATGTGTTATTAATAGGTATCATACTATCATTGAACGAAAAATGTCCATAGTACACTTGTTTTATATTTAGTAAAGAAGTGAAAAAAATCTAAATTTCTTCTTCGACCATCTCAAACTCCATCGGCTCCGATTCTCTTCCGTCGCCTCCAATCTCGTACTATCATCTCCGACGAAGAAGACTGACATCATCTCCGACGAAAAGTACGAAGATTCGACTCTCCAACGACGCCATTTCGGTATGATTCCTCTTCTTAGGGTTTTCTAAATGAAATTTGGGAAATTTCGATTTGTTGTTCTTCATATAATAGATGTCAGTTTCTTTTGTTGTTCTTAGTTCAAAATTAGAAAGAAGAATATCAGGAAAGCTTCATTCGCAAAGAGTTTGTGACCTGTCATTTTGGTAAGCATTTTGATTCTTTGATGTTGTTATGTCTTTTTGTTGCTAATTTGTCCAATATGACATTGCTTCAAACCTGTGTGGTGTGTGATGGTGTTTTAGTTCTCTTGTTACTCTAAAAGTTATAATTTTTTCTAGTCAAGAACACACACAAAAATTATAGTTTTTTCTTGTTTTCGTTAATCACTAATGTATTGTGTTGACTCCTTAGACTTCTAAAGACAAAGTTCTCTTGCGTTTTTTTCCAGCGTTTGAAAGGTCCTTGGAATTTGGGTGATGTAGTGTGTGAAACTTTGTAGTGTTTTCAAAGTTTCAGCAAGGCTTTTGTGTGGTTTCAGGAAAGCTTTCCCGGAAAACCGATGGTAACTTAATTGAATTTTTATGCTTGGTCACGCACGATAGTAAGTAACGAGATGGGAGATTCTATACCTGTCAAACTAGCACTGCCTAAGCTGAAGTACCCTTTTGGTTCAGAGCCAAAAGAAAGATCGTCAATAAACCAACATTCAAGCCATGCTTATATAAAGATTGTTGATAATATTCTCACAAAAGAAGAGTTCGACAGAGTCAGAGAGTCTTTCATGGGATCTGTGATCAGGCTAAGTGAGAGAGATATGAAATTACCAGAGAAGATAGTCTACTGCATTCTCACAAAAAGCATCATTACCGTGAAGGAAAATGAAGTTTGGTTCCATTTTGGTGCTCAGCCACTGAGATTCTCTATAAGGGAATTTCATATGCTGACAGGTCTGAAATGCAGTGGGGAAGAAGAAGAACCAGAAGAGGATATAGAAAATCAGGAGTATACGTGGGACTTGCTAGAGGGTTCTCATACGCTACAAGATGTGGAAAAGCAGCTCAGAGAAACAGATGAAGACTCTTTTGATGAGAGATTCTGACTCGCAATGCTCCTTATGATTGAGAGCATACTGCTGCAGAAGAGCAAAACAACGAGTTTCCCTTTGGATTATGCGAAGAAAGCACAGAATACCGATGTCCTGATGAAGTATCCATGGGGAAGAGAAGCTTATAACTTGCTTCTGAAATCACTTAAAAAAACGGTGGACAATCATCTGGAGAAGAAGACAAAATTTGAGTTACAAGGATTCCTCTAGTCTTCCATTTATGGATACTAGAGTCGATTCCTCTGCTACAGTCTAGCTTCAGTTGTGTGATACCTATTCTTCAGGATCAACACTCTCCACCGATTAACTTGTGTGAGAAATACGTTAAGGTAGAGTCCCCATCACTGGATCAGGTTCAACAGATTGAAGCTGATGAAAATGTAAGTTTTTTCAATTTCCTTGTTTTGTTTCAGTTTCTCTGTTTATTTCGTTTCTTCTTTTTTAAAAGATTATTGATTGGATTTTTTTTAATGCTTTAGCTCAAGGTCACATGCGTTCTACGTCCAATTCCAAATGATCCAGAAAGATCAAGTTTCAATGGAAGACAAACCTAGTGAAGAACTGGATTGCATGCAAGATATATCCAGGAAAGGCTATAAGTTTAAAATTGATGATTGGATAAATATGTGTGTAGACACATATGATGTTCTTTTTGAAACGACCGGAGCATCACTTGTGTTCGAAAATTTGGAGACTGACCAAGGTTCTGCTCCGAATAAGGAAGAGTCTATAATTTCAAAACTGAACAGGATGGTTGAAGTAATGGAGAAGAATAACAAGAGCATGGAGGATCGAATGTCTTTCCTGGAAAAAGAGAACTTGTAGCTTAAAGCTCGTGTGTCAGAGTTAGAAGGAATGCAAAATGTTGCTTCAAGAGAAACCCTGTTCAATGAGGTAACTTTATCCTCATTTTAAAATTGTATGTTTTTCTCTATGTAATCTCATATGGTCTTCTTTTGAATTATAGGCTGCTCCACAAACTAAAGTGACAGAACAACAGGTAAATTCTCAAAAAAATTGTTTTACATTTGTACTTTACAAGTAATTGGGAACTCTTGTACAAAATCTTGAATGGCTTCCTGATTTTTGCAGAATGACACGCAACCATCGAGTGGGACACCTTTATCTCCAATGTCTCAACAGACTGAGACTCAAGTTTTCTCCCCTAATGTGGATAACAGGTATGTGCTCAATAGTATTGATTTTTGCAGGAGACATGTTCTTGAATGCCTTTTTAACATTTTTTTTTTTTTTGCAGATTGAGCAAGAGACATTAACGAATGAAACACCTGATGCTCAGAATCAAGTTTTGTCCCCTAATGTGACACAACAGGTATATGCTTAAATGATATTGTTTTACATTTGGACTAAGATTTTATATATATAAAGGCTTTTTTTGATTTTTGCAGAAAAAAACAGAGCAATCATTGGATGAGACGCCATCCAATCCTAATTGTGCAGAAGAAAACCTTGAAGATGAGGTTTTGAAGCAATTTGTGTGTTTTGAAGCAATGTTTGGAAGCTTGTGTACATATTCATGATGGTCTTCCTGTTTTTTTCTTTTTTTTTTTGCAGATTGAGAAAGAGCCATCGAATGAGACACCTCCTGCTCAGAAAAACTTGTTTACATTTTGACCTTCACATCTAAATTTTTGGAAACTTTTGCACCTGTTGTGGAATGCCTTCCTGATTATTTTGCAGGAGCCATTAATTGATGAATCACCTGCATTTCCAGCGTCTCAACAGATTGAGACTCAGGTTTTTTCTCCTAATCTGACACAAACACATATGTGTTTTACAAATTTGTGTTTTGGATCAATATTTGGTAGTTCTTGTACATATTCATCATGCCTTCTTGATTTTTTTTTTTGCAGATTGAGCAAGAGCAGTTATCGAATAAAACACCTGATGCTCAGACTACTACAGATCCTTTGATTGAGCTCATTTCATCAATTGCTGGTCAATATAAGAATTATGATGTAAGAAAGCATCTTTAACTCTAAAAAATCTTTCATAACTACAACTTAAATTTAAAATTTCTTTCTGCAGGAAAATACAGAAGCTTTGGATAACACACCTGCCTCTAGAATGTCTACACCAGTTGTTGATCAATATTAGAAGAATGTAAGAAATATCTTTAATAAAAAAAACGTTTATTTTTCTACCTAGATGTCTTACAGTTTTTTTTTTTTTTGGTTTTTAAGGACGAGACACAGGCTGGAACTCAAGTTCTTCCACCTAATGTGACACAACAAGTATGCTTGTTTTACATTTTTTGGAATTTTCAATTTATTTAGGAAGCTACTGTAACTATTCAGGAACGTCTTCCTGATTGTTGCAGCAAGCATGTTTTGATTTGTTGTAATTGTTGAATTTCCTTCATAACTCTTACAGGAGAATACACAGGTTGTGGCTAACACACTTGCCTCTCCGAACTCTTCACTAATGCTTGATGAAAATCAAAATGCTACTGTGGTAAGAAAATATATTGAAAATGTTTGTATAATATTTTTCTATTTAACTAACTATTGCAATTTCCTTTTGTCTTATAGGCTGAAACCCATGGTACTCAAGTTTTCTCCCTTAATGCTACACTACAGGTATATGCTTGTTCTTCTCTTACACTTGGAGTTTTTCAAGTAGTGTAGGAATCTTTTGTACATGTTCTTGAAGGCCTTCCTGAAATTCGCAGAATGAGACACAACCATTGTCGGATGAGACGCAGTCCAAGCAGAATCAAGAAGAAAAAAATCCAGCTGATGAGGTAAGATTTGTTCTGAAAGGTGTAATTGAATGTATTTTGGAAGAAAAATCTTGGAATTTTATGTCATTGTGAACATGTTTTTACAGGATACTTAAGAGCCTTTGACTGAGATCATTTCCACATTCATTTCGGAGACAATGCCCCTTAGTCAACAAACACAGCCTCTAACTAAGACAAGTCCTATACATTTTTCAGAAACAAAGAAGGTATGCCTCGATTTTAGTTAATCTTTAATTATTATTCGGCTAATATCAAACAGTTGATGTTACTGAATCTACATTTTCATAGGCTGAAGAAAGCAGGCTTCCAACTCTCTTTGAAATCGCCGCAGATGTGTAGATTGTGTCTACTGATGACACTACTTGTCTATTATAGTATCCAGCAAAGGTGGTTGATCTGAATGGAGTAGAGAATGTAACAGTTGAGTACTACTGTACACTGTTTGCTGAGAAAAAGAGAATTCAGAATACTATAACCACCGACAAAATTTGTCTAGCACCACCACCAAGTGACCAAAAGGCTTTTGAGATGAGTGATAACATTGAGGGGTTTTACAAAAACGGATGGTGCAGCGGACAAGTCAAAATGGTACTTGGTGATAACACGTATTCTGTCTATCTCAATAGCTCTATGGAAACAATTCAGTTCGAACCGTCCCATTTGCAAATTCATAGAGAATGAATAGATGGAGTCTGGAAGATGGCAGATGAGGTATAAAACATATTACTTAGATAAACTTGAATTGCAATTCACGTGAATTGTTTGATATACATTTTCTCTTTATTTTTTTCAGATGGAAACAGGTTACTTCAAAGGACCAAAGACACAAAGCCAGAATCTTAGCCAACAAGATCATGTAATAGAGGTAAGAAATCAAATACAGTATAATACTTCCACATTAATTTTGGAACGTGTTCATGAATAAAGAGAAAAGGTTCCTAACTTCTAACTTTTTTGTATTTTTGTTGGTTTGACTAAAGGAGAAGCCTAATAAGAAAAGGAAAGCTACTGGCTCATCACAAGAATCAGGAAAAGATACGGCTGTCGCTTTCCTAAGACGGAGCGAGAGGGTGCCTAAACGATCAAGAGACACAAGAACTCCATTCAAGTCAGAGAGGAACCCTGCTTTAACTGTAAAACGTGAGAATATATCTGCAGTTGATCCGTTTTCAACTCCTGCGGTCCATAAGCTTCAACGACTTCAAAATGGGTTTACATCAACAGAAGGCAAAACATGGAGTGTAAGTATGTTTCTGTCCTTGTTTATATATTCTTAATTTCTTTTATAAGAGTTTAGTTGACACTTTAAATTTCTTTTATCAACTACAGGACGTTATTAATCAATAAAGTTGTCATAAGAAAAAATTTCTTCCAATACATTGAAAACGAAGGAAAAGATCTCAAAGCCGTGGTAATTTGTTGAAAATATACTTCATTACACTGAATAATTGTTTGACAGATTGTATTTGGCTGCAGCACATAGATGGAGCGTTTGCAATGCTAAATTGCAGAAGAAATGAGAATGCTGCTTGGTTCCATAATAATAAGATTCCAAAAGCGTACTTTCTACCAACCACATTCTTCCCGACGTTGGGGTACTACGTTCATTTTATCGACACACATCAAGCAGAAGGTAAAAAGATATTTGCAGATGGTCAAAGAGAATTTGTGAGAGGGGAAATCTATCCAAAGAAGAAATGGGGGGGGGGGGGAAGATGTTGAAGTTCTCTACGATGTTATTCCTGGAAGATATGGAAAACACTGGATTGGAATGGCCGTAGACTTGAAAAAGAGAACAATCACTCTCTATCATTGTGGTCTTCCAACTGAAGATAAAAACAATGATATTTCTCAAATAGAAGAGTTGGCAGGTAAAAATCTTTGTATTTGATTAAATTTTTTGTTCTGATGTATGCAATTGATTAATGTTTGGGGTTCTGTTTTTGTATTTCACAGTGTTACTTCCTGCCTTGATGATGGAAGCTTTTGGTGAAGAGGTTAACAAAAAATAAGTGGTTCTATAGAAGATTGAAAAAGCAGAAGGTATACCAAAGACACATTTTCGTTTCAACAGTGATCTCTTTGTTATCAAGATACTCGAATGCCACTCATTGAAAATAGAGGACATGTCAAAGATTAACGATGACAATGCACTGGAGTTAAGGAGAAGCCTGTCATGTGAGATCTTCAACCAGTTTGTGGATGAAAACTTTGGAAAATGATGAAGATGTAGATGTGTGAAACAGATTTTGTTTAGTTATGACTATGTTTTTAGAAAACTCTTTTGTCATGAATGTTAACTTGGTTATGTTCTTGAAGTCCCATAAGTAGATTGCAAGGAAGTCATTTATTTCATTTCTTTTACTTGTTTAAAATTTTCAGGTTTCTGATTCAAAGATCAAAGTTTAAAATAAAAAAATGAAATGAGACTAACAACTAAGGGTTTGAATCTCTATCTCGGAAATTTCAAATTTGTGATGTTTTCAGACAAAAAAAAATTAACTTTTTTTTTGAATCCACCAGGGATCAAACCAGGGGGGATAGAGTCTAAATGTTTCTGGAAGGTATGCAAGTGAAGCCGCTGGGCCGAGGGGTGGTAATTGTTAATTTTCAACACATAATTATATTTAGCTTCTAGATTTTGAGTTTTCTGGATGGGTTTCCATAATGAAATGCTAAGAGTGTTCCTTGGTAGCAGAGTTTAAAATTAAAAAAAAAATGAAATGAGATCAACAACTAAGGGTTTGAATCTCTATCTGGGAAGTTTCAAATCTGTGATGTTTTCAGACAAAAAAAATTTAAATTTTTTTGAATCCACCAGGGATCGAACCCGGGGGATAGAGTCTAAGTGTTTCTGGAAGGTATGCAAGTGTAGCCGCTGGGCCGAGGGGTGGTAATTGTTAATTTTCAACACATAATTATATTTAGCTTCTAGATTTCGAGTTTTCTGGATGAGTTTCCAGAATGAAATGCTAAGAGTGTTTCTTGGTAGCAAAGTTTAAAAAAAAATGAAATGAGATTAACAACTAAGGGTTTGAATCTCTATCTGGTAAGTTTCAAATCTGTGATGTTTTCAGACAAAATTATTTTTAAAATTTTTTTGAATCCACCAGGGATCGAACCCGGGGGGATAGAGTCTAAGTGTTTCTAGAAGGTATGCAAGTGTAGCCGCTGGGATGAGAGGTGGTAATTGTTAATTGTCAACACATAATTGTATTTAGCTTCTAGATTTCGAGTTTTCTGGATGGGTTTCCAGAATGAAATGCTAAGAGTGTTTCTTGGTAGCAAAGTTTAAAATAAAAAAAATGAAATGAGATTAATAACTAAGGGTTTGAATCTCTATCTGGAAAGTTTCAAATCTGTGATGTTTTCAGACAAAATTTTTTTTAAATTTTTTTTTGAATCCACCAGGGATCGAACCCGGGGGGATAGAGTCTAAGTGTTTCTGGAAGGTATGCAAGTGTAGCTGTTGGGCCGAGGGGTTAATTGTCAACACATAATTGTATTTAGCTTCTAGATTTCGAGTTTTCTGGATGGGTTTCCAGAATGAAATTCTAAGAGTGTTTCTTGGTAGAAAAGTTTAAAATAAAAAAATGAAATAAGATTAACAACTAAGTGTTTGAATCTCTATCTGGTAAGTTTCAAATCTGTGATGTTTTCAAACAAAAAAAAATTAAATTTTTTTTTGAATCCAACAGGGTTCGAACCTAGGGGGATAGAGTCTAAGTGTTTCTGGAAGGTATGCAAGTGTAGCCGCTATGCCGAGGGGTGGTAATTGTTTATTGTCAACACATAATTTTATTTAGCTCCCATTTTTGAATCAACCCAAATAATTTAATATGAATGTAAGCATTTTACATCTTTTGGATAGGTTTCCAAAACAATACATTTCGATGAAAAAAACAGAACACTCTCGCCGTCTCGACCTCTCGAATCTCTATAGACGTCTCCGCCTCTCAAATCTCTATCGACGTCTCAGCCTCTCGAATCTCTATAGACGTCTCCGCCTCTCAAATCTCTATCGATGTCTCCGCCTCTTGTATCTCTCTCGACGTCTATGCCTCTCGATTTCTCTCTAAGTTATGCGCTTTCTTAAAGGATTTACCTTGTTGTGAGTTTATGGATCTGTAGTTTTAAATAGTATTTTCAAAATTTAAGGAAAGGATTTGTGTATTTTCAGCAATGTTTTCCCGAAATTCCGATGGTAACAAATTTGAATTTTTCTTTGCTTGGTTACGCAGGTAAGTAACAAGATGGGAGATTCACTACCACTGCCTACGCTGAAGTACCACCTTATTGGTTCAGAGCCAGAAGAAAAAATGTCAATAAACCAACATTCAAGCAATGCTTATATAGAGATTGTTGACAGTATTCTCTCAAAAGAAGAGTTCGGCGGAGTCAGAGAGTCATTCATGGGACCTGTGATCAGGCTAAGTGAGAGAGATATGAAATTATCAGCGAAGATAGTCTACTGTATTCTCACAAAAAGCATCATTACCGTGAAGGAAAATGAAGTTTGGTTCCACTTCGGTGCTCAGCCACTGAGATTCTCTATAAGGGAATTTCAGATGGTGACAGGTATGGAATGTAGTGGGGAAGAAGAAGAACCAGAAGAGGATGTAGAAAATCAGGAGTATACGTGGGATTTGCTAGAGGGTTTTCATACGCTACAAGATGTGGAAAAGCAGCTCAGAGAAACAGATGAAGACTCTTCTGATGAAAGATTCTGCCTTGCAATGCTCCTCCTGATTAAGAGTATACTGCTGCAGAAGGGCAACACAAATAGTTTCCCTTTGGATTATGCGAAGAAAGCACAAGATGTGGATGTCTTGATGAAGTATCCATGGGGAAGAGAAGCTTATAAATTGCTTCTGAAATCAATTAAAAAGCTGTGGACAAACACCTGGAGATGACTTCCAAATTTGAGTTGCAAGGATTTCCTCTAGCCTTCCATATTTGGATTTTAGAGTCGATTCCTCTTCTTCAGTTTAACTTCAGTACAGTGATTCCATTTTTAAATGTTAAACCGTCTACCCCTATATTTATGTGTGGGAAATACATTGCTCTGAAGGCTCCATCGCTGACACAGGTTCAAGAGATTGAAGCTAAAAATCATGTAAGTTTTTACAGTTATCTTGTTCTCTATCTCTCTTTAATTTGCTTCTTCTTTTTAAAAGCTTATTGATTGGGTTTTTTAATGCTTTAGCTGAAGGTCACATGCATGCTACCTCCAATTCCAAATGATCCAGAAGATCAAGTTTCAATGGAAGATAAACCTAGTGAAGATCTGTGTAAGATGGCAGTTTTATCAAAAAGAGGTTATAAGTTTAAAGGTGATGATTGGAGGAATAGGTCAGTAAAACTACACGATGCTAATGAAGAAATAGCAAGAAGATCTTTCCGATTTGGACATGTGGAGATGGGTCAATCGCCTTCAAATGAGGATTTTGTTTTATCAAAGATCAATAGTATCAACAAGATAATGGAAGACAACTTCAGGATCATGAATGCTCGTTTATCTTTGGTTGAAAAAGACAGCAGGGAGATTAAAGTTTGTGTGTCAAAACAAGAGCAATGACATAGAGTTACCTCAGATAAAAATCTTCACAATGAGGTAATTTTCTTTTCCGAAAAAAGTATATGCTCGTTCTAGTTTTACTTTTTTGGTTTTAAAGTAATTTAGAAAGATTTTTTAGATATTAAGGACTGTCTTCCTGATTTTTCTTGTACTTGAACAGACTGACAATGAGCAATTGAATGAGACGTCTTCCAAAGGCGGTGACGCCGATCCTGATCAAGCAGATGGAACATTTGACAATGAACAATGGAATGAGACGTCTACCAAAGGTGGTGAAGCTGATCCTGATCAGGCAGATGGAACATTTGACAATGAAGTAAGTTTAAGTCTGAAATTAAAGTTGAATATACAACCACTATCAAAATGACTTATATCCTTGAATATAAATCATCACAGACCGAAGGAAGCAGAGTTCAAACTCACTTTGAGATTGGTGCTAATGTGGAGATTGCATCACAAGATGAAGACAGACATGTGAAATGGTATCCAGGAAATGTGTTGAAGACAGATATGCCAAATGGGGTTGAGTACTCAACACGGTTTCGAGGCAAAAATAAAAGGACAAAGAAACTTCAGGAAGTATATCCAGTGACAGAATCCGTCCTCAACCACCACAAGATATAAAAATTTTTGAACTGATGGATAAGGTGGAGGCGTACCACAATTACGGCTGGTGCAGTGGACAAGTTCGAATGATTTTAACTGATGACAATTATTCTGTCCATTTCAACAGATCTACTGAATCCCTTCAGTTCAACCTTTCTGATCTGTGCATACCTAAAGAATGGGTAGATGGTGTTTGGAAGATGGAGGTAACACAAATGCCTTAGATATCTTGAATTGAAGTTCACGTCAATAACTGATATATCGATTTTGTTTCTCAGATGGAAGTACAGCAGGATCAGAGTGTGAAGCCAAGTCAAGAGGATCGTGCAAAAAAGGTATGCAATATTTGTCCATCATGTTAGGAAGGCTTTCCTGAATAAAGATAAAATGATCCTGAATTTTTGTCTTTCCAAGATTATATACTTTGTATTTGTTTTTAATTAAAGGGGAAGGCTGCCGTCGGTAAGAAAAGGAGAACAACTGGTCCACCAGAAGATGGTGTTGGGAAAATGGCAAAAGAGGTAAAACAAATGCCTAACATCCACTTGAATTGAAAGTTCACGTCAATTGTTTAATATATCAGTTTTTTTCTTTCTCAGATGGAAGTACAGCAGGCTCAGAGTGTGAAGCCAAGTCAAGACAATCATGCAAAAAAAGGTATAAAATTTGTACTTCATATTAGGAAGGCTTTCATGAATAAAGATACAATGATCCTGAATTTTTGTCTTTCCAAGATTATATACTTTGTATGTGTTTTTAATTAAAGGGTAAAACTGTTGTTGGTAAGAAGAGGAAAGCAACTGCTCCGCCAGTAGATAATCATGCTTTTCTACAGCGAGAAGAAAAGAGGCCAATAGAACCTAGAAACCATCCTATACCTGTAACACCTGAGGTTATACTCCCAATGGATCCATTTGTGACACCTAAATTTCCTCGGTTTTCAAGGCTTGGATATTGGATGGGACTACGAGGCATACATTGTGTGTAAGCAAGTTTCTGTCCTTGTATAAATATTCTTAATTTTTTTGAAAGAGATTTGATTGATACTCGTAATTTTTTTTAACTACAGGCCGTTCTATATCAACGAAAGAGAAAAAGAGAAAGGTTTCTTTGAATACATGGACGATGCAGAAAATAATCTCAATGAAGAGGTAATGAACTGAAAACTATTATTTGATAAAATTGAAAATTGATTGAGTTTTTTATATAGACACACTCTGTTTTGCCTTTTATTATTTATTGATTGATAATAATAATTGTGGTTCTGGATGATGCAATGTGTTTAGGATGAGGATACCATATTATCAAAAAGTCGTGATTCAGTTTTGTATTTAGAAACACCCTGTCTCGATTCTTATTGAGTGGTAATAATGCTTGTGTATATTTGATTTTTTCATGTGTTTAGGAAGAGGTTAGGTTGAGCTATACTATATGTTCTTGTTATTGCAATTGCCTATGAAATCTTCTAATTATATTGTTACATTGGCAGCATATAGATGCTGCATTTGCAATGCTAAATAGTAAGCGAATTGCAATCTACTTGGTTCCGCAACAAAAGTCTACCAGAAGCTTGCTTTGTACCAGTCCAGTTCTTAGAATCGGTTGGTTACAGTTATGAATTTCTCAAGAAGCCACCTCAAAAAGGAATACATATATTAAAAGGTGATGTAGGCGAAGTTTTGAGAGGTTTAAAAACTCCAAGGAAGATATGGTTGGAAGATGTTGACATTGTCTATGGTGTTGTTCATGGAAGAAAGAGCGATCACTTTATTGGGGTGGAGATACACTTGATGGACAACACAATCACACTATTTCATTGTGGCCTTCATCAAAAAGGAATCATAGTTGAAAATACTCCTCTAATCCAAAAACTGGCATGTAAAAACAAACTGTGTGGTTCACTTATTTTATTTTATCATTTGGTTTAGAAAAAAAACAGTAGAATAAATTTTTTTGTACTTGACAGTGTTGATTCCTGCCATAAAGTTGGAACTTATGGGTGAAGAGATTAACTACAAAGCCATCGTTCCATTTCAAGTTAAGAAGGCATAAGGGCTTCCAAAGACAAGGTTTCCCTTCAATTGTGGTATATTTGTTGTCAAGATGCTGGAATGCAAGTCATTGGGATTGAAGAACATGTCCAATATAAATGATGATAATGCGATGGACTTAAGGAGCAAGCTATGTTGTGAGATATTCGACCAGTTTATGGATAAAGATTTCCAGGAAGGTTGCATAAAGTGATCATCAGTTTCTGTTAATGTTTGTCTTCTTTCATTGACGTTTGTTAGGATTGTGCTCTGTTCTGATGTCTTATTTCTCTATGTTAATCTACGGAGAACTGCTTTAAGTGTTGACGAATGATGTTTGATTTGTTCCAAACTTCGAGCTAGTAAAGAGATCATGCTTATGATTGGACAAAGTTTTATTCTTTTATAGATTTATGCGAGATTAAGCTGAATATGAGTGTGAATGGATTGAAAATACATTTATCATTGAAATGAGTAACCATAGGATATCAATTGTCGTATTCAGGATGGACTTACAGAAAATTAAAAACTACTAAGCCATTGCTTTAAAAAGGTAAAAACAGTGAAAGCGAAATGGATCGAACCCGTGAACTTTTGGAAAGGGAATCAAAGTGTGCAGCCGCTTAGCTAAGGGTGTTATACTTGTCAAGTGTTATAAGCAAACCTATATAACCTATTGATTTAATTAAAAGCAAACATAAAGTTTTGTTGCCAAAGAGATTCAAAAGCGGGTTATTGTTAGATACGAGATGTGTTAGAGTAGGAAGTTAGCCGTTAGGCTACGTGAGATATTCGTTAAGTAATAAATTGTGAACTTATTTATTCACAAAGATAGATACATCTTATCCAGGATATTATTTGTCATATTCAGGATGGGCTTACAAAAAAAATTAAAAATATTAAGCCATTGCTTAAAAAATGGAAAAATAGTAAAAGAGCAAGGGATCGAACCCGAGATCTCTCGGAAAGGGAATCAAAGTGTGGAGCCGCTAGGACAAGGGTGTTATACTTGCCAAGTGTTATAATTAAGCCAATATGTCATGCCAATATTTATTTAAAAACATAAAAAAATAAGAAATTGTTGCCAAAAGGAATCGAACGCGGGTGATTGTGCGATACGAGATGTGTTAGAGTAAAGTGCTAGCCCCTAGGCTATGGTAGATGTTCGATATGTGATGAATTGTGAACTTAATCATTCACAAAAATAGATATATCTTATTTAGGATATCATTTGCCATATTCAGGATGGACTTACAAAAAATTAAAAATGACTAAACAAAACCAATTACTTAGAAAAAAAAGATAAAAATTGTGGAACCTGCAGGGATCGAACCCGAAAACTCTCGGAAAGAGAATCAAAACGTGCAGCCGCTAGGACAAGGGTGTTATACTTGAAAAGTGTTATAATTAAAACGATATAACATATCAATATTTAATTGAAAACAGGGAAAACATTAAGTGTTTTCAAGGGGAATCGAACATGAGTTATTTTGTGATACGAGTTTATTAAGAGTACATGACTAGACGCTAGGCTATTATAGATATTCGTTATGTCATGAAATGTGAACTTATTTATTCACAAAAATAGATATATATTATTTCGGATTCCATTTTTCATATTCAGAATGGGTTTCCAAAACCGAATATGAAAATGAGATAAAAGATCACTGGGCGAAGGTGTTATATCTCAATTCTCTTCCTGATTGATACAAGTTTTTCTCTTGCCAAGTAATACACAAATTTTTTAAAAAATACAGATTCCATTTAAAATTAAAACTGAAATTAAAACATAATGTGGGTTACATAGTACATAAAAATGTAGTCTTAAAACATAAAAGAGAAGGATAACATGAGACTAATCATCCAGCATCCATTTTTCATCAAACTTAATCCAGTCTGGTACTTTCACCTTCACATCACCCAAATTTGTTTCTGCTTCAATGTGTTCTTTTGTAAGTTTTTCCAACTCAGCCACAAAGTGAAATTTTCCTTCAGCCTTGATAATATCATCAAGCAAGTCAATTTGGGCAGCAATAGCATTTGCTTTGCTGGAAGCCACATGCCATTCACATTAAGATTTCCTGTGTTCATTGGCCAACCGGAGAAGCACCCTGTAATGCTCCTCAGTTTCCTTTTTCCCTTTGTTAAAACCTTCACAAGCATTTTTTCCATAGACATCCTCCATAGGACGCTTCATCATCCTTTTTGATCCATCCATTGGCCCTTGATTCTGCATCAAAATCAAAAACATGATGTTACTATATAACATAATTAGAGAAACAGAACAAGTTGCTTCAGTTTTGTAAGAGTGGGGTTTTAGCCGCTAGACCATTAGATGTGATGATGGGAATCAAATTCATAATTGCAAATAAAACATTAATCGAAAAAGTTAATAGAACGTAATTACCATAAGAGTAAAACCACTATTACCTCTGGTGTATAGAGAGCAGATTCGATCGGAAACAGAACTGTACTCGTGACGGACAAGAAGTTGTAATTTGAACGAGTCAGAAAAATTAAAGACGACGAAGTGAAAAATGAAGGTGAGTGATCCTTTGATTAAATAAGAAGAAGAACTCGCAGAGAAGATGTAGAAAGTTAGAACTCTTCGGAAAGCAATTCTTCGGAAACCAACTATTCGGAATAGAAACTCTTCGGAAACCAACTCTTCCGTTAATGAAATATATGCATGAAAAAAAGGGTTCGAAAGGGAATCGAACCCGGGACTAGTCAAGTGTTACAGATTCGTAAGAGAGGGGGTTAAGCCACAAGACTAAGGAGAATTATCTGATAGATGCTTCAACATAAATGTATTTAACCATATAACTAATATTATAAACGCTGGAAAGCACTTTGGAATTTCAGGATATGTTTCCAGAAATAGTTGAATATTACTGTTTAGCAAATAAGTTTACTAAGAATTGAGATGAGATAAAAAAAAAAACTGAATTGATATCTTCATACTTGAGAAATTTTAAATTGTGATTTGGAATTTTCAAGAAAAAAAAAACAAATATGTACATCTACCACGATTCGAACCAGACTCTCTAGGAAAGGAAGAATAATGTGTAGCCACTAGGCCATGTGAGTGTTAACTGTTCAGTAATTTAAGTAAAGGAATATATTCCATGTATTTTTATTCAACAAAAAAAATAAAAAAAGATGTATGATTCCAAGGGGAATCGCAAGGAAGGTGGTTTAGCCGCTAGGCTGAGGAGAATCATCTGCTAGATGTTTCCACATAAATTTACTTAACCGTAAACGTTATGTTATAAACATTGGAAAGAACTTTGGAATTTCAGGATGGGTATCCAGGATAGTTGAATATTAGTGTGCTTCTTTCATAAACTAGAAAAAAATGAAATGAGATCAAAAACTAAGGATTGATATCTGCATATTTGGGAAATTCAAATTGTGATTAGAAAATTTTGGAAAAATAAAAATAAAAATATACACATACACTAGGATTCGAACCTGAGATGTCTAGGAGGGTAGGGGAATAAGGTGCCACTAGGCCAAGTGTGTATCAATCGTTAGGTTGTGTAAGTAAAGGAATATATTTTTTTTTATTCAACTAAAAAATAAAAAAATTCTAACTTCAAGGGGAATCGAAGCCGGGTCGAGACAAGTGTTTAAGTTCCGAAAGAGAGGTGGTTTAGCCGCTAGGCTGAGGAGAATCATCTGATATATTGTTCAACAGAAGTGTATTTAACCGCAAACATTATATTATAAACGTTGGGAAGAAACTCATAATTTCAGGATGGGATTCGAGAATAGTTGAATATTACTGTGTTTCTTTCTAGCAAAGAAGTTTAAACTAAGTATTGAAATGAGATCAAAAGATAAAGTTGTATATTACAAAAACTAAGGAAATTTCAAATTGTGATTTGGAGTTTTGGAGAAAAATGCATTTAAACCTAGTTTGAATATTACAAAAGCTGGAAGATATCATACTTATTCAGGATTGGGTTCCAAATAGCAAATGTATATATGGCCTGGTCCATATCATGTAACCATCAAATAACCAACTTCAAGAAAATGATCAATAAAAATGTACAAAACATGTAAATGAAAAAGAATAGAGCAAAGATGAATAGGGAACTTCATCCTATAGACCTCTGGCATGTGCTCTTGTTGTGCCCTCCTATGCCACATGTGCTGCACTTGTGGGACTGAGATTTAGATCCAGGAACCCCAAACTCACCAACGGATCTCTTTCTCTTTGTAGGAGGACGTCCACTTTTCTTTTTGGTAGCTGGAGGTGGGCAAGACAGTTCGTCAATATTCACTGGATAGATGGACGTTGATAACTCTCCACCAGGATGAACGCTTTCGGCATAAGCTCTTGCCCAAGTTTCCATCAAGTGAAAAGCATCAACATAACGGTTTTCATCCCTCTTAGAACTCTTAGCAGCAGCAATTGCATGAATGCAAGGGATCTTGTCGATGTCGAAAACATTGCAAATGCAGTGTCTCTTCTCCAGGTCAACAACATACTTCATAGTCTCATCCTTCACCTCAAACTCGCTTTGATCAACTTGGTACACATTCAGTACCATTGCAGCCGCAAACCTGGATATCAATTTCTTCACTACTTTTGGCGTAACCAGATGCTTATGTTTTGCAGCGGCTTTGCGTCGCTCAAAAAACCTGGTGGTGAGAGTCAATCTGATCGTCTCAAGGAGAGAGATCAGTGGCAACTCGCGAGGAATCCTCAACATAGAGTTGAGAGACTCTGCAATGTTGGTTGTCATGATATTGTACCTTTTCGCAGGCGCAAAGCAGCGTGTCCACTTCCAGAAATCCGAATCTTCAAGATACTTAGCCAGTTCAGGGCATTTATCCTTTATGTCCCTGAAGATTGACCAAAACTTGTGAGTCATGTAGGCATCTGCCGCGCTTTCCACCAGAGGTATCAACCCTGTCTTGGAATATGTAGGAGTGATGTTCCGGAGCAGATGGATCCGGCAACATCCATGGTGAGCCAACAGATAAACATCCTCCAATGCTGAACAGTGGAGTTAGCCATGTCTGATAAAAAAACAAGATCCGTAGCGTCTGGGATCATCTGTGTCAACGCTCTGAAGAACCAGTTCCAAGAGGCGGCATTTTCTGCGTCGACAACTGCAAAGGTGAGAGGATACAGATGATAATCCCCATCTTGAGCACAAGCTGCAAATAAAGTCCCATTGAATTTTCCCTTGAGAAATGTACAAAAAGCCAAGAATGCATACTTGAAATTTCCAGCAGCATCCACTTCTTGATAAGTTAATGATCTAAGGTTTGTCTCTGAGACTTTGTACAACCACCTCGAAAGATTGTAATAACTGTCTTCAGGAGTCCCTCTAACTAAAAACTGAGCTTCTTCTCTCACTCTCCAATCTTGTATATAATTGATGTGAACGCCATGCTGCATCCTGACATGTTCAATGATCTGTTTTGGTTTGAGTACTCCGTCCTTCTTCTCTCCATAATTGCTGCATATCAAAGACCCCAACAACTTTGCAGATGCTTGTATGTTGTTGGCATTCCTGTGTGTTGTATTGCGTGTATGCTCATGAACATACTTTTTTACAGCAAAAAAATCTGAACGAGGTAGCTTCGTAGCACGCATCCACCACGTGCAATTGTCACCAACACACCTCAATTGCAATATCACTCTTGACTTGTTAGAAGAGACAGTCATTTACTCAAACTTCCACTCTAAAGCTCATTTCTTCATCCTCAACATCAACTCTGCCTTGTTCTTTAAATAGGCATTCACCTTAATATCACCAGCTCCATTCGTGGTTAGTGAAAGTCCAGTATGGACAGGACTAAAATCCGAAAGAGCATTCAGAGGAACTCTAGAAACACCTTCATAAGTAAGAGTTTGCAAAATTCAAGTCGATCTGGAAGGCTCAGTAAGTGATTAGGAAAGCTATCCTGAAATGTCTAAGAAATCAACACAACACAAGAAGACAGAAAAATAGAAACAATATACCTGTTTTTCTCTCTGCAAAGTAGAACGAAAGGCTGGATTGGTATTCAATGGAACAGGAGAAGCAAATGTATCAGAAGCTTGAGTGTTACAGCTAGCTGAATCAGTATTAACCTGCAAAATTCAAGTCGATCTGGAAGGCTCAGTAAGTGATTAGGAAAGCTATCCTGAAATGTCTAAGAAATCAACACAACACAAGAAGACAGAAAAATAGAAACGGTATACCTGTTTTTCTCTCTGCAAAGTAGAACGAAAGACTAGATGTATTCAATGGAACGGGAGAAGATGTATCAGAAGCTTGAGTGTTATAGCTAGCTGAATCAGTATTAACCTGCAAAATTCAAGTCGATCTGGAAGGCTCAGTAAGTGATTAGGAAAGCTATCCTGAATAATTTAGTTGAAAAATCAAACAAACCTTAACACATAACCGACAAGTTCCATCAAATCCTCTAATCTTGCCGATGAAACCTCTGAGCTGACGAGAATTACCTATGGAGATTAGGAGAAAACCTTCGAAGGTACTTTTAATGTCCAAAGACATACCATAACTCAAACTGATCTCTTCCTCTTTAACACTGAAATCTTCTAAGACAATCTTCATCAAATCCTCAAACTCTTCTTCTATGCATATTAAAGATGCATTCTTCTTCAAATTGACATGAAACTCCCACTGGAGACAGTCATTTGAGTTCCAATTTCCACAGACGCAAAAAAGTTCCATAGTGCTACAAAACAACTTCAGTCAGAGAGAACAACAAATAAGCTACAAAATACGATTATATTACCTCTCAAAGCTTCAAACAAAGCTTCACATAGCTAAAACTTACACAACTAAATTCACAGTGAAAGCAGACAAAAAGCTTCAACACAAATCTTCACATAGCTAAAACTCACACAACTAGATTCACAATGTAAGCAAACAAAAAGCTTCAACATAAATCTTCACATAGCTAAACCTTACAACTCGAAACACAATGTAAACAAACAAAAAGCTTCAAATAATTCACGATACTGAAAGTTGCTTAAAGAAGTGAATCCATTAGATTTCTGTTCAGAAATCAAGCTACAACTTGTGAGGTAGAGGAAGGAAGACCGTAATCAAGCACTCAACTTTACAAAACAAATCACTAAAGATCATATACTCTAAAAAGAAATTGATATATATTACAAAGAACTATCTCAAAAGTCTCGTTTCTAACTAAATCAATATAGCTAGAACGAAGTCGAATCAAATGCAGTCAACGGAAGCAAACACTATAGAGTAACACTAATAAGCAACGGAAGTAACTTCTGTTATAGTTCTGTGGATCTTCTAGTTCAACGCATCATGATTACAGGCCGATGCTTTTGTAATTATTGAATGCAAGCAAGGGGAAAACTTTTGTAATTATGTAGTGCAAAAATCCAAATCAACCAACAGAAACATCCAAATCAAAACCTTTATAATGAATAATGAAAATGAAATGTTGATACCTTGATAAAATCAGGGACGCGACAGAATTAGATGCAGAGACGAAGAAGACGATGGATCAACAATGACGCAGAGACGACGACAACGACGGAACGAGGATGACGAAGAGAAGACGACGGCGACACAAACGGACAAATCGGGAACGATGCAGAAGCACAAACAACGACGAACGGCGATACGGAGGCAAGAGGAGACGACAGACGGCGAAGAGGAGACCAAGACGGCGAAGCAGATGCAAGACGACGGCGATCGTGGATTGTCTCCGACGATGAGATTTCGAATCTCTTTTTTTTTTAATTAATCAAAGAAGAGGGAAAAAGCGTAAATGATCCCCTTTAATGGAACTCATTTTTATAACTTTGGGCTTTGGATGCTAGATTGAGAACAAAAACATGGATTGGAGCTATCCAGGGCCATTTCTCTTACTTTAATGGTAGATATATGAGTTATTAATTATTATTATTATTATATTTAAATAGTTTTTCAAAATAAATACTTAATATAGAAAATTTACATTTATGATAATATATGGTTAATAGTCATTACTATAATAGAAGAATCTTGCCTAAAAATATAAATCTTAATAAAGAAAATTATATATCATCATTTTTGAGAGACTATGTCATCATTTGGGAAGACCATGTCATCATTTTTTGTTAAAATTGAATGTAATGATGATACCTATGCAAACCACTTCACAAATAATAACTAAGGGATAAACGTGATAAAAACAAACTCTATTTTATATTCAGTAATTCTTTTTAGAAGTCACATACCAAAGTGGATGATTGATTCATTTCATACTAGAAAGAATGGCAGGAAATCTTTTGATAACACAGATTCTATTTTCTTAATTAATGTCGAGCAGACCTTGTAGTTTTGTTTTATTGCAAGAATTCTTTTTGTCTAGAACTTTAGTTCGAGATCTAATTTCCTAGTTTTTCCGGCAAAAGTGTTTAGATCTTCGCCGATGGTGGTGGTGTGGTGTTTTCTTAGGGACAGATCTGGTCTCACTCTTCGTGGTTAAGGTCTGTGGGGTCAGATCTATGTCGTGATACTCCATGCCTTCCGATTTCTCGTTTTGGTGGTTCACATTCCACAACAGTGTCTGAGCGTCTCCGGGCTTCTGGTGGAGGTTCTTTTGAGGAGAAGGCTTGATGATGCATTCCGTTTTCTCTTGTTTTGAATGTTGGGTTTTTCGCCTAGGCTTCCTGATTCCTTTGAGGACGGTAGAGGTGGATGCAAGACGGTCGATGGGTGTGGTTTCGATATATCATGTCACTTATTCCGAACCGGCGAAACGTTATGGTTTTGGTAGCCTCTCCAAACCCTCTGGTTCTCTCTTTATCAAGTTTCTTCGAATCGATTGTCTCTTTGCGTTTTTGGCGGTCGTATATGGCTCCTTTTTAGTGAGTCCGGTGTATTTCTGCCCTTAAGAAGTTTCTCCTTGGATTCAGTGCTGTTTCTACAACGGTTTTGACGGCGATGATCTTAACTGACGTGGCACTTTCTTTGTAGTTTGGTTTCAGCGGATTACTTCTGTCATTTTGTCCTCTTTCTGTTTGTTATTAGGATTTCAGGATTTTGTGGTCTGTAATTGTTTGGGGTTATCGTTTATTTAGTATTTTTTTTGGTCTTTTGATCTTTTTGTTAAAAGTCCTAAAAACATTTTAGACTCTAACTGGTAACCATTAAAAGAATAAAGGGAATAAAAAGGAAATGAATGAAGATAAATAAAATAAAAGAAAAATATATTATTTATGTTTCTATTCTAATTTGACAAGGAATAAATATAGTCTATTATTTTTAAAATGTTAAGGAATCATCTATATATATATACTATACAAAAAGAAGAATAAGATCATCATTTAGCCTGTACACGTAGGCACAGAAAATCAACCAATCAGAGAGTCTGAAGTTGCCACGTCACCTCCGCTTGAAACAAGAAAAAAAAACAATGCGACAGAAATAATCGAACCCGGGTTAGTATGACATAAATAAAGAACAGTTACCACTAAGCAATTGAAACTTTCTTAGACAAATATACAAGAATCACTAATTATATATGTACGTATTTAAAAAAACTAAGATAAACCTAAAACTAGGTCCCGAGTAATCTCCGCTTAATTCCCGATTTTTACACTAGGCGCTAGGTCCAACCCGAACGTACGTATAACCTACCAAATTTTCGAACAAAGGCACTAACAATCAAAACTTCCTCTTTACTCTCATCTTTAATGTCTTTCGTTTCAACTCCCTCTCTATCTATTTCTTATAAACATCTTCACCATTTTTTGGTTCCAATCAAAATCCTCTCAAGAAGTCGAACCCGCGATGAAACCCGATGGAAAATCCCCACCGATCAAAAACACCGGTAAAACCGGAGTCTCCTCCACCAGCCCTGTCTCCGGCGATCCTATGTCGAAGAAACCAAACGGCAAGGCGGTTCTCCACTCCGACTCCTCTGCCAAAGCCGATGAAGTGTTGTTCTTAAAAGATGTCGAATTCGGACCACAAGAAGGCGAGTTAAGGTTTCGTCTGATCCTATGTCGATTAGCTTGGTCTATTAATTAACTTAAATATTTTTGTTTGTTTGTTTACCCTTAACCTTTCTTTTTGGTGTAATCAGTGGATCAATAACTACGTTGAGAAAAGGAACTATACCACTTTCATATTCTAATGGTTTTCATCTTGCTTATGGTGTGTATTGCCTCTCTCTCTCAAATACTTGAAACAGAAATCTTTAGCTCATTCAAGTCACGATATTAAGTTGCTCTCATAAAATCTGATGCAACTTCTCTTTGCTTATGAAGTTTATAATGTTTTTTTTCTTACAGATTATATATATCAACTCTGTGAAATAAATATAAGCTTAATATAGAAAAAAATCTTAAATACAGAAAACTATAAAAATTAACAAAAAAAACTAATAAAAATTAAACTATGATATCACTTGAAAGCTTCTTAGACAATATTAATAAAATATTTAAGCGATAATTACACAAGTTTGATTTTTTTTTCCCGGCCAAAAGTTTATTATTAATTAGCATCAGTTATTTCAAGATGTTTAAGAAAGAATGGACATAAATGATATATCGAACTATGAGTAGTACTTTGTAAAGATGACTTAGATAATACATCTGCACATCTATTTCCAGTCCTTTTTAATGCATAAATTCAATTTTTTCAAAGCAGTTTTTCCACAAAGAGATCGTATGAGATATTGTTTTGATATTCAGATTTGTTTCTTGATTGTTAAGAAGATTGATAACTGTAAAAATGTATTCTTCGAATATGATATGTCTATAACCGAATCCCCAACATGAGACAAGTTTGTTTAAAAATTAAGTAATTTCAGTTTTCTTATATTATATAATAAATATATATTATTTACTGATAATAAAAATATAGTTATTCATCTATCACAAATATCTATGCAAATATGTGAATCACGTACAACAACCAAACAAGATAATGATATCCACAAAGAAAAATTTACAAATATATTTATGTTATGTAGTATTATTTTATATTCTTTAAATAATGTAATACAATATTATACATTATTCTTTTAAAATTGAAAAATACATATAACATCTTATCCGCGCGTAGCGCGTTTAAAAAATTTAGTATGTACTAAATGTTCCTTTTAAATGGTGTAAATTGTAAGGAATGATAAGAAATTGAATAATTCCCACCCATTCCCCGGTCACCAGTTAGAGCCTTAATGTGAACGCATTAAAAAAGAAAATAAAACCAGTACCGAGTAAAATCATCGTTAAGTACCTTAATATTATTCGAAAAATTTTACAACTACCATTATTTTGTACTTATTTCAAAATATATATTTTGATTAATTTTAAAAATAATTTGTTTTACTTATTTTTAAATAACCATTACATAATTTATTTATAACTAATTTAAAATAACTATAAAATAGTATATTTGACTTTATAGTTAATTTCTTTTAGAATACATATGAAAAACTTCAAAATTATTAATTTTTTTGAAAAGGAAAATAAAGTATATATTATACCATAGTTAATATATGCTATGCTTGTTCTGCAACATGTGACCCAATGGTTTAGTCTACGCTGACCACATTTATTTTGTCCTATATTTTTGGAAAACATGTTTACAACTATCGCTATTTTATACTTATTTTAAAATAACTAGATCTTGATCCACACAACCACACGGATGTTTGTTTTCAGTTTTATATACATATATATATATATATATATATTTATTTTAGATTATTAGTAGTAAACATTTTTAACATTAATCATATATTTCAAATACAATAATTTTATAGTTTACATATTGTAATTAATCAATTTTTTAAAACCGTCATATATATTTGTCTCTTCTTATTATATATATATATATATATATATATATATATATATATATATATATATATATATATCTTATTGTATTTTCATTTATTAATTGAACAAATTAATATATTCATTACCAACATATTAAAAATTATTCTGTATTAAATTTATGCTCAATTTTGACTCGCCGACCTTCAAAGCCAAATTTTCTATTAGAAATATTTTTTATGTTTATTCATTTTAGATAATATATTATTATTATATAAAAAAGTCTAACATATGTCAATTTTTATACATCTATTATATAGTTTACGAATGTTAAGTCGTTATGTCACAGTATTACATTTTAGCATGAATATTTTATATTTATGAAAAAATATAAACATATCAATTTAATATAACATTATCATATTTATTTCATTATATAATTTTATTTTAACATGAATTATTATTATTACAAAATAGATAAAAATAAGATAAAAGGGTTATTTTTTCATTTTATAAATGATAACTGAATATATATTAATGCATAATAATAGTTCGTCGCTAATGACAAAATTAGTTGAAATATTTACATAAACTTTTTGAAAATTATGATATTGCTAAAATATTTTTCCAAAGATTTGTTAATATATATATATATAAACAAAAAATTTATATTTATATTTAAAATGAAAAGATATCGTGAATAAAATATTTTATATTGTTAGCTTTGATGAAATACATGTTAACTTTTATACATGTGTTATATAGTTTGCTAAAGGTAACCGTGTTACCTACGTATTATATTTTGAACATAAATACTTATGAAAATAAATTTAAAATTTAATATAATTTTATCATATTTAGCTCAATATAATAATTTTGCCATAAAATGATTGATTATGATTATATAATAGATAAAATAGGATAGAAATTAAATTTTTAATTTTATAAAATATATTAATGTATTAAATATTTCATAACTAATTTCGAAATTAGTGAAAATATTTACATATAATTTTTGAAAATTAAGATTTTGTTAAAGAAATTTAAACAGATTTGTTAGAATTTTTGAAATATATATATTTATATTTAAAATGAAAAGATATCAAAAGATATTGTGATTAAAGTAGTTCAAAGATGCTATATATTACTATTCTTAGTAAAATACATTTAATAAAAAAATTAAAGGATGGTCCAAATTAAAAAATCATACATGAAAGAAGTCATGACTTATATTTTAATAGATAAGACTAGATCTTGATCCGCACAACCGCGTTGTTCTCAGTTTTATATACATATATATTTATTTTAGATTATTAGTGGTATACATTATTAACATTAATCATATATTTCAATGTTTATATAACTATTTCAAATACAATTATTTTATAGTTTACATGTTGTAATTAATCAATTTTTAAAAATCGTCATATGTTTTTGTCTCTTCTTATTATATATTTATCTTATTGTATTTGCATTTTATTAATTTAACAAATTAATATATGCATTACAAACATATTAAAAACTACGATGCATTAAATTTATGCTCAATTCTGATTCGCCGACCTTCAAAGCCAAATTTTCTATTAGCAATATTTTTTATGTTTATTCATTTAAGATAATATATTATTATCATATACAATAGTGTAACATATGCCAATTTCATATACTTCTATTATATAGTTTGCAAATGTTAAGTCGTTATGCCATCGTATTATATTTTAGCATAAATATTTTATATTTATGAAAAATATAAAATTATCAATTTAATATAACATTATCATATTTAGTTCAATATATTAATTTTATTTTAACATGAATTATTATTATTATAAAATAGATAAAAATAAGATAAAAGTGTTATTTTTCATATTATAAATGATAACTGAATATGTATTAATGCATAATAATAGTTCGTCGCTAATGACAAAATTAGTTGAAATATTTACATAAATTTTTTGAAAATTATGATATTGCTAAAATATTTTCCACAGATTTGTTAATATATATATATAAACTAAAAATTTATATTTTATATTTAAAATTAAAAGATATCATAATTAAAAGATTTTATATTATTAGCTTTGATGAAATACATGTTAACTTTTATACATGTGTTATATAGTTTGCTAAAGGTAACTGTGTTACCTACTTATTATATTTTGAACATAAATACTTAAGAAAATATATTTAAAAATTTAATATAATTTTATCATATTTAGCTCAATATAATAAATTTCCCTTAAAATGATTGATTATGATTATATAATAATCAAACTTGAGGTGGTTTGTAGAACCAGAGCAGAACAGACAATATGTCAGGGATTTTACCAACTTTTTCCCATGATTTATATATGTTTTTAGAGTCTTTCATATTCATTTGGAGCCTTTTTAGAGCTTTTAAAGGTTAAGGTACTCAATGTGCATAATTGGAGTTTTTGGGATCATTTTGGAGCTTTTCTGAAAGCTCTTCTGAAGACAAGAAGATGGAGTCGATTTTTGAAGAAAACATCGGTCGACGGATCACTATCAACGTCCGCGAGCCATCCGCGAGTTTAATGATGATTTAAGGAAATTACAAGTTTTACCCAAGAGTTACAAGTTTTGCACAATAACTCCCTCGCCGCATATTAGGCTATTTATTAGGGTTTTACATTGTATTAGAGGCAGACTTCTTTTACTTCTTTTTACGCTTATTGAGAGAGAAGAAGACTTGAGACCTTGGAAGAGAAAGCTTAGGATTGGGGGGAGATATCTGAACATCTTACCAAAGAAGATCTTGAACTCTTTTGCTTTCTTACTTTATTTTATTATCTTTCATCTTTGATATCACTCAAATTATCCTAAGGAGTGACTTTACTCTCTCAAATAAGAGGTTCAGTTGTAGTACTTAGGGATCGAATCCACCGAGACTCTAGGATTACAAAGTAGATTTATAGTTTTCGAAATAAAGCTAGATAAGTAGGTTTTAAGCAGTAAATGAATTGGTGAACAAGGTAGTTGTTCGATTGGTTTGATTTGAGGTTGTTAACAGATGGGAAACAGCTAGATTCAGGTATATCTCAGGTATTAAAAGTATGCCTTGTTTATGAATATATTCAGGTATAACACTTAATTGGGTTATTAAGGGTTTCTGAATATTAATTGTTCTTGAACTCAAACTTTGGGTACAATCAATTAGATTATCTACAACTAGATCTCGGATCTTAACTTTTGTTTAGCAATCACGAGAAAGTGTCGATCGATTATTCTTTATAAATATCGATACACCTTTCACAATATCGATCGATACAACAATCGTTGTGTAGATCGATATCGCTTCTAGCGAGCTTTAAGATCGGATTTGATAGGTTCTCTAATCTTACTGAGAAACTTTCGTGTGTAGTTTGATTAGATCATACTAGTTTAGTTTCAGGTATTTTGTCAAATTATTACTTTTCCAAATTAATCCTAAGATCTAAGTTAAGGGTGATCAATCCTAAACATTAGCATTAGGAGCAACTAGATGAAGAACCATATTTTAAACACCCTAACAACAGTTCATGTTAGCAATACATAATCAACCTTATGAGAAACCTAAATCTAACAATAAGACTACTCAGACATATTCATAAGAAACATGGTTATGATGGTCTGAAGAATACTTTAATAAATGAAAAGCAAGAGAAACAATAAATAGAGTAATGAAAGTAAGAGAGTTTAAGATCTTCTCTGTTATGAAGTTCAGATCTCTCTCCAATCCTAAGCTCTCTCTCCAAGGTAGCAAGATTGCTTCTCTCCAAACTAGGTCTAAGAGGTCTCTGCGCAAGTCTTCTTCTAACGTAGTACAAAACCCTAATAATATAGCCTAACAGGCGGCCAGGGACTTAGGATGTAATTAATGAAACTTTGTGAAACTTGAAATCTTCTAATTTGTCATTAACTCTCGGATGGCTTCGCCGTCGATCGATGGTAAGGAATGCACATCGATCGATTATTCTGGGTGACCGTCGGTCGATATGATTCTTCAAGCATCGACCACTTCTCGATTTTAGCAAAGCTCTAACATTAGCTCCAAAATTCTCCAAAATGGTCATTTTACTTTCATGAGTACCTAACCTGTAAAAGCTCCAAAAATACTCCAAATGCATATAAATGATTCCAAACGCATATGTAAATCATGGTTAAAAGTGGGTAAAACCCATGACCTATCAACTCCCCCAGACTTACCTTTTTGCTTGTCCTCAGGCAAAATATACAGGCAGTCTCTCTGAAGAAGGTTTGAAAATAGCAGGGACTCACACAAAAACTTAGAATCATCACCTCTCAATGTTGCAAGCCACATCAAATATTTTCTAACTTCATAAATACTTTATATACCATATCCTAGCTTAGCCCTCAAATTCATCTAGGCAGCAACTTAGCAAATTCTGTCTGACTAACCCCTCTACTAACCTCATTTCTTGCATAAAATAAATGTGTAGGCTTTACCTTGGGAGTATCGATCAGGGGACACATGGATTCTTACTCAAGCAAGTTTCTGAACACACCGGTAGTCTTCTCTGATCCCTTTCTTCTCTTTCATTTTCCCTCTTCTCTAGATCCTTATAGGTTCAACCCCAATGAACATTGATGCCGATCAGGCAATCTTCGCTCATCTTGTTGACATGTCTACTTTTGTAGCTCTGATTATGACAAAGTGTAGCGAATAATGGGGTCAAAGTTAATTTATCTATCCCTCGTTTCCACAATGTGTGATCATTCCTTACTGAATTAGAATACTAGGGTCACGAGAGACACTCCTACCCCTCTGCATCTTCTAGAAAATCATCTCAATCTAGGATGCTTGAAGAGAGAGAGAGAGAGAGAGAGAAAAGGGAACCAGAAACACACAGACTTTTTACCTTCCAGATTTGCAGAAGGAACCCGATCCAATGTATACCAAACTCCAAGACAAGCAGAAATAGTCAAATTAGGTTGGAGGTCAGCTTAGGTTCCTTCAAACATTCTTAGCAAGTGTGGTCATAGTTGACAGGTGATCCACTTTAGTATATCTAGTACATTCTGCAGTAAAACAATCTAAGAATGGTGCTAGAGAGTGGTTAGATAGCAAGTGGAAATTTGAAAATTTTCATCATCCCCTTCTGAAAATAAATTTTTTTATTTTACTTTTTTAAAAGTAAAAATAGTAATGAAAGCTCATTAAAACACAACGTTAGTAACTACGTCCCCGGACTTAAATTACATTGTCCCAGTGTAATCAGTCTAAGATTGGTTACAAAAGAGCAAAAGTAATAGTTAGATATTAAAATTTTAAGTCAAAGTTATCGTACCTTTCTATCTCGTATTTCGATCGATACCGACACCTTGGTATCAATCGATGTCGTTGAGACAGAAAATTCTGCATCGTGTGGGAAGGGTCTAAATCATCTGATCTGTCAGTGTTGTAAGCTCCGTTAGACAATCCAAACACACGTCAAGCAAGCAAACAGTCTCAAGTCATAACACATAAAAATAGACTAAAGCATAAATCCTAAAAATCCGAAAACATAAAGAAATAGTGCATGAAGATATGGGATAGAAATGTGAGGACTAATCAGTGCCCTCGCTTGTCTCGTCGACGTTCTCTGACGAGTTATCCTGGCGCTGGCGAGATGGTCCTGCTGCTGATGATAACCTGGCCCTGAAGCTCCTCTGGCTCGAGCAACGACACCTCGACACTCTAGCCCAAATGGCCTGAAGAGCGTCCACGACTACCCACTGAAAGTCTCCATGATCGTGCATCGGGATGTCCGATATGATCGGAAGTCGGGAAGTGGTGCCTCTGGCGGGCCCTGAGTGGCAATGGCTCTGCGGACTCCTGGAGATTTGTGCGGTATGTCTGGGAGGCTGCGGAGAAGACAGTGATCTGGCTGTAACCTGGCCTATCAATCAGCCCGTCAAAGTCTGTGGTGCTTCTATGTGGCAGCTGCAGAAAACGTATCTAATCCTCCCTCCTGAAACTCCAGAGACGGCTATCCTTAAGCTATCCCGATCCCATCAAGTGTGCCTCGTCTATGATGAGTCGAGAGCGGTTGGCGGTGCCCTCGTCCAAACGGATGCAAAGATGCCTGAAGATCGGTGTCAGCAGGCTCTCTATCGTCTCCTTCTTCCGGCCTGTTCCCTTGAAGGGATTCATCTTCAGCCTCACCAGATTCACAGCAAAGACGGCTCCGAGTTTAGGTTGCACTACCTCTCTGTGCTCCTCAAGCTCACTCAAGTCAACCAAGCCATTCACTGCCAGTAAAGCAGTGTGAGATCCTGTATCCTCACCTTGTTAGGCTCCATCTTGCACAACAGAGTGTTGGCAAGGACCCTCATGAAGTAGCGTAGGGTGCGGTGATGGATGTCCGTCTGGGTGGCTGAACTAGAGTTCCAGTAGCCTGTACCAAGTATCCCCCAAAACCCAGGTAGTTCAGGGCAGTCAGGAACAGTGCTGCATGTGGCTGTGGGGTCCTGGAACCTGTAGATTTCGTAGAGGTCAGTGATAGAGATCCTGTATCTGATACCTCTGGCGAAGAAAGACAAAGTACCGTCGCCTTCAACCCTCGCCCTTGGGTTAGTGTAGGTGAGCTGAGCTGTGGTCATGAACTGTTTGACAAGGGCGACGTGGAGGTCGTGCGGGTGGGTGGCTATGGTGCCGAATCCCAGCTGTTTGTTCATGTCCGTCAGGTCTGACTCAAGCCCAAGCCTCCTCACAGTAGACAGATCGATGAACCATGTTGGCTCGATGGAGACGCCCAGCCATGCGTTGTAGAACAGGTTGTCATAGTCATCCCACATGTTTGTGAGCTCACGGTGGGTGCATTTGCGGCTCTTGACCGCTTCCTTCGGGTCGTCGAAGGTCTCAAAGGTGTAGATGGGGGTCTTATCATCTCGAGTCCAGGGCTCTCTCTCGTCATCTCGAGGGGATGGAGATGAAGATGGAGATGATGGAAGGTGGTTCCTGGAGGTACTAGCGTGGTCGAGCCTTCTCTTCGTTCTCCTCTCTCTGCGTTCTCCATGTGAACTCATCTGCAAACAAACACAAATGAGAGTTGAAGTTAGCAAGTGTGGTCGCTATGATTGATATCGATCGATGTATAATGCTGTTCATCGATCGATATGTGATCCTTGGAATCGATCGATATGAAGACATCTACCGATACGACACATCCTGTGTCGATCGATATCAAGTCGCGAAACCTGCAAAAATCACTCAATACGAATAGCTTTTTCAAGGCACAAACGATACATCATTTAGTTCGTGAACCCTATTCTATCACTATATCAACCTAAATCATCCTAAATTGAGCCTAATCATGTGTTCTAGTTCATTTCAAAACTCAACTCTAGAATATTCCAAAAATAGAGAATTTTGAAGTCATACCTTGTAGACCGGTTGAATGAATGAACTAAACAGATAGAGAAGTGAAAAACGAGTGGATTAGGGCAAGAAACGAAGAGATTATGTCAAGAAATGAGAGAGAAAAGGATGATTTAGTTTTCGGTTTTGCAAATTATGGGAAAAGAGACGAGTATCGAGTTAAATGAGGCTCGCCCTCGACAACTCTGTATCGATCGATGCAGACGTTGCTGCGTTGATTGATATTAACCAATTTAAGCATCTTCTATTTATTTTTATTTTTATTATTTTTATTTATTTATTTTTTTATCATTAAGAAAAACATAAATTGAAATCCTAAACATATTAGTGGGTTGCCTCCCACGCAGCGCTTATTTTTATTTTTTAGCTTGACTTTAGCTCTGATTAATCAGTGGTAGGCAAGCCCAAATGCAAAGGCCTGCTATTTGGTGGTTTAGCCCAATAGTGTTTCACACATTGTCCATTCACTTCGAATTCTTCTCCTTTATCATTCATCAGTGTGATTGCTCCGTAAGGTCGGACGTCCGTTACCGTGAAAGGCCTTACCAACGAGATCTGAGTTCTCTGGGAAACAATGTAAGTCGAGAGTTGTATAACAACACTTGATCATTTGGTTCGAAATGCCTAGAAATGATCTTTTTGTCATGATAGACTTTGGTCCTTTCTTTATATATCTTCGAGTTTTATCTGATCTCATCTAGTTCATTGAGCTGGATGAGTCTCTTTTCGGCAGCTGGTTTTATGTCGAAATTGAGTAATTTCTTAGCCCAGGCTGTCTTGTGCTCTAGCTCAACCGGTAAGTGAAAAGATTTTTCATATAGCAGATGAAATGGGGTTGTCCCTAGAGGCGTTTTGAATGCAGTCCTGTAAGCCCAAAGTGCATCGTCTAATTTCCTAGACCAATATTTCCTTGAGATTCCTACAGTCTTTTCCAAAATCTCTTTGATCTGCCGGTTTGAGACTTCTACTTGTTTGCTTGTTGATGGATGATAGGGTGTAGCTACTCTGTGGTGAACGATCTATTTTTTAAGTATTTGTCGAAAACTTTAATGATAAAGTGGGAGCCACCATCGCTTATGACTACTCGGGGAACTCCAATTCGAGGAAAAATAATACTCTTAAAAAGTTTTACGAATACGGATGCATCGTTTGTTGGGGAAGTGACCGCTTCAACCCATTTGGACACGTAATCTACAGCAACTAGGATGTATTTGTTTTCGTACGAGGAAGGAAAAGGACCCATGAAGTCTATCCCCCAGAAATGAAAGACTTCTACTTCTAGAATAAATTTATGTTCCATTTCGTGTCTTTTACTGATTTTTCCTCTTCGTTGGCATCTATCGCATTTCGCTATATAGGCATGTGCATCGCGAAACATGGTTGGCCACCAAAATCCTGCTTGAAGGTTTTTAGATACCGTTTTAAACGTTGCAAAGTGTCCAGCATAATCATATCCATGGCATTGGAATATATTATCCGGGATTTCAGTTTCAGCGACACAACGTCTATATATTCCATTAGAGCAGTGTTTGTGGAGGTATGGTTCATTCCAGTGGTATCTCCTAACTTCTCTCAAGAACTTCTTCCTTGCATAACCCTTGAGTTCTTCTGGTTCAACATTGGCAGCTAAATAGTTTACTATATCAGCATACCAAGGTCTATTTCTTAGATTCCCATCGACAGTGTGCACCTCCCAACTGAAACTTCTATCCCTGGGAGAGTCGTATTCAGTGTTCAAGGTGTTATGGGCTACGCCTACTGTTATATCAATGGCAATTGTCATTGAAACAGTGTTTTGGTCTTGACTATCCGGAGTGTCGACCGACATATTGTCATTGATGTCGATCGATGAGTCTTCAGATGCGAGAGATACTTGAACGACGAATGACGAGTCCGTACGACAGACATTCTCTGATGGTAAGAAATCGTAGATCGGGACGTCATCTTCCACTCGTATTCAGGAAATGTGATCCGCAACACCATTGTCTACTCCTCTTTTATCTTTAATTTCCATATCGAAATGTTGGAGCAGAAGTATCCATCGAATAAGTTGTGGTTTGCGTCCTTTTTCTGCATGAGATATTTGATTGCTGCGTGATCAGTGCGAACGATAACTTTTGAACCGGTCAGGTATGTTCGAAAATTTTCAAATGCGTAAACAACGGCAAGCAATTATTTTTCCGTGGTCCCATAATTTCTCTGAGCATCAACCAGAGTTCGACTAGCATAAGAGATAGTGTGGAGCTTTTGGTCTCTCCGTTGACCTAGAACTGCTCCCACAGCGAAATCGCTCGCATCACACATTATTTCAAAAGGGAGATTCCAGTCAGGGCTTGTACAACGGGGGCTGATATTAAAGCTTTCTTTATTTGTTCGAAAGCCTCAAGACATTATGGATTGAAGTCAAACTTGACTTCTTTGCATAACAGAGCTGTTAGAGGTCTGGCAATTTTTCTGAAATCCTTTATGAACCACCTATAAAATCCGGCATGTCCGAGAAAACTTCTTACGTCTTTTACGTTTGCAGGTGTTGGTAAACAAGTCATTACCTCAATCTTAGCTCGATCTACCTCTATGCCGGCAGCGGAGACCTTATGTCCGAGAAAGATTCCATCGTTAACCATAAAATGGCATTTTCCTAGTTCAAAACAAGGTTCTTTTCTTCGCATCTTTCTAATACCTTGCATAGATTATTGAGGCAATTTTTAAAACTAGATCCGTACACTGAGAAATCATCAATGAAAACCTCCATGAAATCTTCTATCATGTCCGTAAAGATAGACATCATGCAACGTTGGAAGGTAGTGGGAGCATTACAAAGACCAAACGGCATTCTGCGTTACGCGAACGTTCCAAAAGAGATAGTAAAGGTTGTCTTCTCCTGATCGTCTGGATGTGTAGGGATTTGAAAGAATCCGGAATATCCATTGAGAAAACAATAATATTGGTGATTTGCTAATTTTTCCAACATTTGATCAATGAACGGAAGGGGAAAGTGATCCTTTGTGGTGGCGGCATTTAGTTTCCTATAGCCGATACACATCCTATGTCCAGTAGCGGTTCTCATAGGGATGAGTTCATCTTTAGCAATCTTAACCACCGTAATGCCTCCTTTCTTAGGGACAACATGCACAGGACTTACCCAATTACTGTCTGAAATTGGATAGATGACACCAGCCTCCAAGAGTTTGATAATTTATTTCTTAACCACTTCTTTCAGATTTGGGTTAAGCCTCCTTTTCTGTTCTACTGACGATTTGGATTCATCCTAGGCGAATGCGGTGCATGCACAGGTCAGGAGAAATACCAGGGATATCCTCGAGAGAGTATCTGAGGGCTTTCCTATACTTTCACAGTTTATTTAGAAATAAAACAAGTTCCCCATTAGTTAGGTTGGCGTTGACAATCACGGGATAAGAATTGTTATAAAGAAAAGCGTACTTAAGTCCGGCAGACAACTGTTTCAGCTCGACCTTTGGTGCATTTTCTGCTTCAAATTGTCTAAAGAAGACGGTTGTCGATCAACGGTGTGATGTAGATATCGATCAACATTTATCTCCGACTTATCATCCTCTTTGTTATCAACACTTGCGATCTCCATGCTCGCATCCATTAATCGTGTGTAATCGTCTGTCCTGCCATCTATGCTGAACATTTCTTTTCAGTGAGGTTGAGCGTATTTTCTAAGTGATCACCTGAGCATAAATCCACAAAAGGTTCTTCAGCTAACTCAGAAATATCATCCACATTGATTATCGATTAAAAGACATTTCATCAATCTTTCCATATTGAACGTCATTGGGATATCTCCAATGTTCAAACATATCCGGCCTTCCTTAACGTCGATGATTGTGCCAGCCGTAGCTAGGAATGGTCTTCCTAAAATGAGGAGGTCTTTTGGTTCATGCTCATAATGTAGCACAACGAAGTCCGTTGGCACGTGACAACAATTAATTTCTATAGGTATGTCCTCAAGTATCCCTTTTGGTACTCTAACAGATCTATCAGCCAGAACCAAGGTGATTGGATTTCATTTAAACTCATTATATCAGAGGGATATCGCAAGAGAGTGTGGCATTTGATTGACACTAGCGCCGATATCACAAAGGGATCGTGGAAAGTGTCTATTTTGGATAATGCAATCGAGTACAAAGCTGCCAGGGTCAGGTCTTTTAATCTGGGTTTTGCCTCGGATCATAGCACTTACTTCCTCGGAAATCATCATGACACTGTGCTCCCTGGTTGGAAAACTTTTAGACACCATTTCTTTTACATATTTCTTTATAGTGGGCGAGACTTTGATGGCATCCCCTAGTGGCATTTCTATCGTGATCTTATCAAACGCTTTCTTGCAGATTGCTTTATCCAATTCTCGCTTAGATTGCGACTTATTGGGGGAGAAGGGAGAAAGTGTTCTATACACCCTTTCTATCACAGGTTTGGATGGTGCTGTCGATTTTTCCACATTGGGAATAGGTTGTCGATCGACATTAGTTTCCTTTAGTCGATTGATTTCTACCTCTTCTTCCGATTCTTCGCTTTCTTCATCGTGGTTGATTGGTACCTTCTCAGCCTTTTTAGTTTTATCGGTTTTGTCTTTTTTTTCATAAGAAGGTTCCGGACTTGGATCAACATCATCGAGAAGTATCGGATGGGATCTAATTTTGCCGGTGTCCACGGTTTCAGCAAGTTTTCCAGTAGAATTGTTTTCTTTTGTACCCGGAGTAAGGCGTTTGCTGCTTCTCAGGAGTACGGCACTGACGTGACATCTTGGGTTTGCATCAATTCTCCCAAGGAGACGTCCCGTTTCTCTTTTAATAGCAGTCACATTTTCTGCCACTTGACCTTCGAATCTCTTAATTTGTTCACTTAGAGCATCAAATTTCTTTAACAGCTCACTGTGGATAATGTTTATCTTTCCGTTTAGGTCATTCGCCATTCTTTGATTTCCCGTGAAGGCTTGGTTCAATCTAAATCTGTCTCTGCCTTGGCGTGATCCGACGGTAGCAACATAATTTCGGGTAAAGCTATCAATGTTGGGATTAAGATGATAATCTCGTGGGCTAGTTCCACTTATGGAGTTGATCTGTTCTTCAATATCAGACAGAGCATCACCATCCAATTGGGATATTCCAAATTGGTTTTGCTCTGCTAAGAAGGAATGAAGTGATTCTAAGGATTCTTTAATCTCAGATAGATGTGGTCTGTCCACTGAATCAATTCCTTTTCCTCTTTCTACGTCCATCATCTCGTAAGATCTACCCGTTGCTACGTTTTTGATTAACCGTTTTGCTTCTTCAGAGTTCCTGGTGCTGAAACTTCCTTCACTTGCGGTGTCAAGCGTAGTCTGGTAAAGAAAGCTAACACCTCCATAAAAGATGTTAATAAGTTGTGGTTCTGAATAACCATGGTGAGGACACTCGATTTGATAATCCTCGAATCTTCCCCAAGTGTTTTTGAATGATTCTCGTGGATCTTGGCGGAATGTAAAAATTTTATTTCTCACGTCCCAGTAGCCTGCCTCATCCAAAAAGTGAATAATGAATGCACTCATGATTCCCTTACAGCAGGTTAGAAACTCTGATGGTAGTTGATCTAACCATTTTCTGGCATCTCCCTCTAAGGAAAATGAGAAAATTCTACAATGATTGTATTCATCAGGTATCAGGTTTTCTAAATTTTCGATGTGCTCGTGCGGATGCTCTGAGATACACCCGTTTTTAGTAGGTTTGTACTTGCTTCATTCCTCCGATTTCACTCAAAATGTCCTAATCTAATAGTTCTCAACTTTTTCCACTGTTTAATAAACCTAACAGATTTAATACTACCGAATAAGTTAACAAGTGGTTACTTTCCTGCTTTCAACTTAACCAGAAATAATATCTTGTTCGCGCAAGGGCATTTACGGAATAGTAATTCATAAAGTAAGGTCCAAAGTACACCTCTATTAAAAAGTACCTAAATATGATAGAGAACCAGCAGAAAATAATCCAATATGTAACTCTCTCTAAAACTAATATGAAATGAGATTATCTGGAACCAATAAAAGATTTAACAAATTGTCGAAATCAGTCAAATGGACACACTTTTTGAATAAGACATGTCAAAATGATCTGACACGTCAAAATGATCCGACACGTCAAAATGATTTGACATGTTATTACTTAACTTATACTATATACTTTGGTTAAATTTTTTCACCACCTTATTATATACTTTTATTTAGCCCTGCGATTTCAGTTTTCGGTTAACCAACATTTTAAAAATCAATTCCGAAATAATCAAATTAAATTTCGATTCAGGTCGATTCAGAAGTCGGTTATTTTCGGTTTTCAATTTAGTTTCCGAAAATAACCGAGTTTATATATTATTTACAAAATAACCGAATTTTTTGGTTACACTCAGATATTTTCGGTTATCTTCGGTTTTCTGGTTATTTCTCACTTTTTCGGATAGACCTGGAAAATCCACATTTATCAGCGAAAAAAACATAATCAACAAAACCAACATATATATTGTTCATTCTTTCTCAATTATCGAAAAAGATCTAACATATAAATCTATGTATCAATGACTCAGATCTTATAATGTCTAACAAAGAACCAAACAAAACAATACAAAAGACCGCATAAAAAGTGACCAAACAAACAATAGAAAACTAGACACTTGAACTCCACCAACCTGCAACATATTAAACTCAGAAAATCAATGAAAAAACAGAACAAAAATACAAAAGACACACAAAGCAGTTGAAATAGATTAACATTACCTCTAATTCTAATATGAGATTCTCCTGGAATTCTCAGATTCTTTACAAAATGAAAAAGAAACTCGATCTTTTCTTTCTACCAGCATTATTTGCTCCTGATAATAAGATGAAAAAGTCAAGTTAAAGAGAGACAAAGAGTATTGACAGACGGACACAAGACACTCAAATCGACCAAACCTTCGACATGAACCCACCCTAAACGTCTAACCCCAAATCGATTTCGACCAAAACCCTAAATCTCAAATCCATCTGAACTCATCGTTCAATCCAAATCAAACACTTAAGAGACACTCTCACACTGATAATGGATCCATCATTCAAGCCAAATCATAAATCCCTAATTGATTTCGACATAAACTCTAACTCTCAGATCAATCGAAAACTCAAAAAAACTACACAGAACTAGAGAAGAGACTGAATAACCTACCTAGTGGTCAGAAGGATGTGAGAATCAGATGAAAAGACGAGTTTCTATGTTGAGAATCGGACGATGAAGTGGCTCGAGTTTGAGGAAGGAGAGAGAAGCCCACTAGGGCTGTTTAGGTTAATAAGATATATATACAGGAATGTTATATTTCAGTTAACCGATCGGATATCATGAACAAAACTGAACTGAATCACTGAAGAGACCCGAATAGGGAGGATCACTTTAGCTGGGTGTTTGATATGATCCGAGAAGGCAAATGGTACTTCTGGAACTGGAATGGATTGAAGGGATCGTCAAGAGATGCGGAATGGCTCCTGATATACCCACGATCTAAAGCTGACCACCTAAGAACGGATGTAGTGCGCTGGTTAACCACCAAACAACACAAAAAGATGAATTGGCTGACCACCAAATCAACAAGCCGGTTCACACCGATGAACTAGCTAAAGAACTCTCTCTCACTTAGAGAAAAAACGAAAATTAACTCTCAAAATAATCTTCTTCAGTTTTATTTATAGATGGGACTACATATTTATAGTACTTTGTAGTCAAATAAATAAATACATTTGTGGGGAAAACAATGCATAGAAAATAGAAACATTGACTAGAATATTATAAATGAGTCAATGCACGAAATTTGATGAAGACCAGCCAAGAAGACCCTTCGGCTACTCCTGTCCAGATTCATTGTATCTGATGCTTGTCCGGCGGTAAGGGTCAGCAGTACGATGGTCGGGACATGTGGTACTCGGCTCGGTCAGTCGGATCAGTACAGTCGGATGGGTGAACCTCGGTTGAAATTAGCTGATCGTCCTGATCTCCATACTGAGCTGATTCCATGTACTGACCCGTCTGCTGGGGCACATCATTCCCTTCCTCTTCAAAAAGATTTGTCTTCAAATCTTGCTTTCCAAAGAAAAAAAAACTTGAACACGAAATTTTTAACACAGTTGACTAGGAAGGATTTAAAACTTGAAAGCAACAACATCTCTCTCTTTTTTTGTTAATAAAGAAAAGAAGATGAAAGGTAAGAGATGGATGAAAAAGATGGAAAGATGAAAAGATTAAATGAAAACAAACCAGCCAAAGTGGCTCTGATACCAAATGAAGAGACCCGAATAGGGAGGATCACTATAGCTGGGTGTTGGATATGATCCGAGAAGAAAAATGGCACTTCTGGAACTGGAATGGATTGAAGGGATCGTCAAGAGATGCGGAATGGCTCCTGATATACCCACGATCTAAGGCTGACCACCTAAGAACAGATGTAGTGCGCTGGTTAACCACCAAACAACACAAAAAGGTGAATTGGCTGACCACCAAATCAACAAGCCGGTTCACACCGATGAACTAGCTAAAGAACTCTCTCTCACTGAGAGAAAAAACGAAAATTAACTCTCAAAATAATCTTCTTCAGTTTTATTTATAGATGGGACTACATATTTATAGTACTTTGTAGTCAAATAAATAAATACATTTTTGGGGAAAACAATGCATAGAAAATAGAAACATTAACTAGAATATTATAAATGAGTCAATGCACGAAATTTGATGAAGACCAGCCAAGAAGACCCTTCGGCTACTCATGTCCAGATTCATTGTATCTGATGCTTGTCCGGCGGTAAGGGTCAGCAGTACGATGGTCGGGACATGTGGTACTCGGCTCGGTCAGTCGGATCAGTACAGTCGGATGGGTGAACCTCGGTTGAAATGAGCTGATCGTCCTGATCTCCATACTGAGATGATTCCATGTACTGACCCGTGTGCTGGGGCACATCATTCCCTTCCTCTTCAAAAATATTTGTCTTCAAATCTTGCTTTCCAAAGAAAAAAAAACTTGAACACGAAATTTTCAACACAGTTGACTAGGAAGGATTTAAAACTTGAAAGCAACAACATCTCTCTCTTTTTTTGTTAATAAAGAAAAGAAGATGAAAGGTAAGAGATGGATGAAGAAGATGGAAAGATGAAAAGATTAAATGAAAACAAACCAGCCAAAGTGGCTCTGATACCAAATGAAGAGACCCGGATAGGGAGGATCACTATAGCTGGGTGTTGGATATGATCCGAGAAGAAAAATGGCACTTCTGGAACTGGAATGGATTGAAGGGATCGTCAAGAGATGCGGAATGGCTCCTGATATACCCACGATCTAAGGCTGACCACCTAAGAACGGATGTAGTGCGCTGGCTAACCACCAAACAACACAAAAAGATGAATTGGCTGACCACCAAATCAAAAAGCCAGTTCACGCGGATGAACTAGCTAAAGAACTCTCTCTCACTCAGAGAAGAAACGAAAATTAACTCCCAAAATAATCTTCTTCAGTTTTATTCATAGATGGGACTACATATTTATAGTACTTTGTAGTCAAAGAAATAAATACATTTGTGGGGAAAACAATGCATAGAAAATAGAAACATTAACTAGAATATTATTAATGAGTCAATGCACAAAATCTTATGAAGACCAGCCAAGAAGACCCTTCGGCTACTCCTGTCCAGATTCATTGTATCTGATGCTTGTCCGGCTGTAAGGGTCAGCAGTACGATGGTCGGGACATGTGGTACTCGGCTCGGTCAGTCGGATCGGTACAGTCGGATGGGTGAACCTCGGTTGAAATGAGCTGATCGTCCTGATGTCCATACTGAGCTGATTCCATGTACTGATCCGGGTGTTGGGGCACATCAGTCACTAACCGAACACTTTTTTAAACATCTTCTGATCGGTTAGCTCTTGATAACCGAACATTAACTGAATGTCATAATGGCGGTTCGGTTCGGTTCGGACCGTTCGGTTCGGGTTAGAATCATATGCCTACTTTTATTATTCTACATAGTCCTTTCTCACTTCCTCATAATACATCTAATTTTTATATATTTACAACAGTTTAAAAAAAATCCAATGTTTTATTCATCTATTTTTATTTAATAACTTATAAATATTTAAATTTTATGATTATAAATTTTTTAAATTTTATCCTACACAAAATTATCTAAAAATAAAGAAAGAATATTAGAAAATGAATTAAAATTATAATAATATACAAAATATTTATATGTCCAAATCTAATAAAACAAATCTTTATTTAAAACACAAAAATGATTAATTTTGATATAAAACAAATTAATTTATTTATTATAGAATAATAGGTTTGAAATAATGAGGGTGAATAAAAAAATGTACTATTTCAAAAACCTCTAACATTGTGAGTCTGTGACATATTGTAAATATAGACCCATTTTTAAAACTTTAACTACAAATAATCCACGTAACATTCAAAAAATTTTCAACATCCTCGATTTTTGTTGTCACCGTCGTCCTCCTGAAAGCCACAAATTCTTTTCATTTTTAGTTCTCTCGTTTATTCTGATCATGCAAAAGCCACGTATACATTTCTAAATTCGTGCACTTTTCAGTTTTGATGAAACTAATTAAATGTGACAGATTGAAACGTAAATACAGTATTCCCGGTCCCAAAATAAAACAACGTTCGTTAACTACAACCAGCGGATACTTCACTTACGCATAGATTAGTTTACTTCATATTCCAATGTCAAATAAAAATATACAGTTATGATAAGATCACAAGAATTGTTTTTTTTTCAAAAAAAGATAAGATCATAAGAATTGCACATATTTATCTTAGAATTAGTTTGTATACATCTTAGACCATATTATATCTTGTAAGTAGTGCCGGCTCTGGGGTAGTGCCCAAGGTGCAACAGCCCAAGGTCCCCCTTTTTCACCAAATTTCTTATTGCTTTAGGGTCCTAAGAGCACAATTATCGCGGTTAATTGAGCTGTTTCTTCCCTAATTTCAGATTAAAAGAAAATAAAAAAAAGGAAGAAAGACAAAGAGACGGGTGTTTGATCGTCTGGTGAGAAAACGTATCCTGATGGACGCGTGTCGAGAGGAGAGAGGCACTTGGTCTCTCTCCCTCTCTACCCATCTCAATCAGTGCGGTCCAGCTCATCGTCTCTGGAAC
>CM031936.1:14421416-14702711 GCA_018703725.1 Brassica juncea | reverse complement strand
CGAGAGAGATGAGAGAGAGAGAGGGAGAGAGAGAGAGAGCGCGGAGAGAGAGAGCTAGCTCATACGAGCTAGCGCGCTCGCTCGCGATGAGAGAGAGAGAGAGAGGGTTCTAATATCTAGCTAGAGAGAGCGATCGATATCTCGTCTCGCATCTCTGCTATATCTCGATCGAGAGATAGCCTCTCTCTCTCGCTCGCTCTCTGCTTCTCATCTCCTCTCTCTTCTCTCTCTCTCTCTCTCTCGAATCCTCCTCCCCGAAGGCGATTTCAATGGTGATTTCGATCTTCTGGTTTTGATCGGTTGAACTCGGTTGGTTCTCGTCTTTCTGTCTCTCGGTGTGTCTCCTCGACGGCGACGGTCGTCCTTCTGTCCTTGACGGCGACGGAGGTTTGGATCGGTGGCTCGGCTCGCATCGAAAGGTAAAAATCCTTGAACTTTTGGAGTCTTTTGTCTCATGCATGTGATTGAACTTTCTCAAACTTGTACTGATTGTAATCTCTTTGTTTAATTTTTGGTTTGTTCGATTTGTTGTGTCGGATGGCGAGGGAGCTCTAGTCGACGGTGACGAAGCTGTTTCTCGGTGGTGACGGATCTCCTTTGCGGTGTCTCACCTTGAAACGAAGGTATTGTCTCCAGTTTTTAAAAATTCAATTAATTTTCATGGATCAAATTCACTTATTAAATAGTTTTGAGAAAGATAGGTTGAAAATAATTGATCAAATTAGATTTGTTCAAGATTAATTGATAAAAATTAAATTATCAAAATTAATTGAGCAAATTAATTCGTCCGACTTGTGTGTTTGTGTTGTTGTTCGTATAGTACATTTAATCTCTTTGTGTCTTTATGTTTTAGGCTGTGTGGTTCCACGGTACAAGAGGAGGGATGCTCAAAGCAGAGGAGTACGAAGATGAGCGTGTTACAGGTAAATGTCTCCTCTCTTGAATTTATTGAGCTCTTTAATGTCGAGTTAGGTTGGTGTAATGGTTTGGTTAGTTTCAAATTGTAGTTGTGTTAGTAATAAATAGGTTGTTGGTTAGATAGAAAAAAGTTTTGAAGTGTGATGAATGTGGTAGGTTGATGTCATGTTAATGGTTAAAGTCGAGTTAGGTACTTTCATGTATTTAAGTTACTGATCTAGTCTTTCTCTCTTCTGTCTCCACCATTGGTGCTTCTTCTCTTCCTTCTATCTTTTTTACATTCTTCTTCTCTTTCTATCTTCCTTCGGTGATGGATTCCTATCCACTACAAGAAAACAGGCTTATTCTGAGGGCCAAAATCGTCGGTATGTCGTCGGAATAACCGTATTCCGACGACATACCGAGAAAAATTTTCCTCGGAAAAAACTCCTCGGAATTTCAGTATCCGTCGGAATTTCCTCGGAATTTTCTGACGGAATTCCGAGGAAACAAAATTCCGAGGAAAATTTGAGGACCACTGTTCCTCGGAAAAGTCGTCGGAAAATACCGAGGAACGAAGCCCTCGGCAAATTCCGACGACGGCGGTCGTCGGAATTTTCCGACGGACACTGTCCTCGGAAAATTCCGACGACCTGTGTCCCTCGGAAAATTCCGAGGACATTTGTCCGTCGGAAAATTCCGACGACGGCGGTCGTCGGAATTTTCCGACGGACAAATGTCCTCGGAAAATTCCGAGGGACACAGGTCGTCGGAATTTTCCGAGGACAACTGTCGTCGGAATTCTCCGAGGGACAATGTCCTCGGAATATCCCAAATTTTTTTTTTTTTTAAATTAATTTTTTTTAAAAAAAAATTAATTTTTTGAAATTAAAATTCGAAAATATAAAATAAAAATTAAAATATAAAAACATATTATATAAAATTCAAAGTAGTACAAATAAAAATAAAACATTGTGAGTTTTTGAAAAAAAAACTACTGGTTTTGGGTGTTCGGGTCTGGCATGCTCGGGAACACCTCGTTCGGGTGCAACCTCCTCATCATCTCCATCATTTGCTCGTTCAGCTTCCTCTGTGCCTCAAAGCTCGCCTGTTGAGTCGCCATCTGGGTCTCCAATGCAGATATGCGATCATCCTTGTCCTGCAACTGACCCATAAGTGCTTCTGGATCAACAAAGGGCGGTGGTGCAGCAGAAGACGGAACTGACCGGGACCGACGACCCAGACCGAACAAACGTCCCTTCTTCTTTGGAACCGACTGAAATAGAAAATTGTCAAATTTAAATATTAAATAATAGAAAAGATGAAAAAACGTTAAATAATAGAAAATCTGAATTGAACTTTAAAAAAAAACTTACCTCTTCAACGATTTCGTTGATCCGAACCCGAGGCAAGTAGGTCGAACCCGTCGAATCGTCATCCTCGGTTTGAATCTGAGACACCTCGTCTTCCACCTGAGTGTCGATGAGGGTGACCACATCCCTCACAACACCATCATCAATCTGGCCGGTCTTCTTGTTGGTATACGCCCTCTTCATTAGGGCGAGATCATCAACCGGCTCGCCCTCATTTTCTTCCGCCTTGAAAAAACATAAATTAACAAACATTAGTAAGAAGAAATGCACATAAAATAAAATTTAAAAACTTAAATAATAGAATAAAAAGCGACTAGCTTACCATGCGATCCCCCAGAGTGGCAATAGATTGAGCACCCAAGTTATGCTTGAAGACGCCCTTCCCTTTACGGTCGCTCCTGCGGTTGGTGGAGTTGGTGGAAGAAGTTGATTTCGTCTCATCCTTACTCCAATGCACACCCAACTCCAACCAGACCGTGGGGTTCATCGACTTTGGGACCTTTAAATTAAAAAAAATTGTTAAATAGATTAAAAAAAAATTTAATAAATTAAAAAATTGTTTATTAAATAAAAACAAACCTTGTTTATTTCCCACTTCTTCTTCCACTCGTGGATCTGCTTCCCATAGTTGTCCATAACTTTATGGACGAAGTTGTGATAGATATACAATGTATCATCGGCATTCCAGTTGAATTCTTGCTGAAAATAAAACACAATTAGTATAAAATTTATATTAGAGATTAAAAATATAAGTAAAAAATTAGAATACTTACCGCAAACTGTTGAAACCACAGATGCTGCTTGTCGGTAGGGAAGTCGGTGAAAGTCGGATGTCCCTTGTCGAGGGCCGAGTACATCATACGGTTGATCCATGCGCTGATCCCGTTCGAGGATCGGTTGAACCTAATAAAAAGAACAAATTATTAAAAAGGAATCAAATTTTAATGAAAAAAAGTTTTAATTACCATGTTTGACCCCGTCCATGTGGATACGGAGTGAGATAGGGAAGATGCTCACGACCGGGCTGTCGAACAAACTCCGCAACTCTCATCACTCCCGGAGGACCCTCAGGAGCAGGAGCAGGAGCGGGGAGCGGGAGCGGGGAGCGGGTTGCAGCAACGGTAGCGGGAGGAGAAGGATAGGGAAATGGAGAGGGAGATGTATGGTAGGAGCTGTGGGGCGACGATGCGGAACCCTGAATGGAGTGGCTTCCCGAACCACCACGACCACGACGCTGTCGAGACCGGCTCTGATCATCACCATAAGACCTATATATAGTTTTAATATATAAGAAATTGTTTTTAAGTCATAAAAAAAGTTTAAATATAAAAAATAGTTTAATAATAAAAAAAAAGTTTTAATATATAAAAAATAGTTTAATAATTTAAAAAAGTTTTAATATATAAAAAATAGTTTAATAATTAAAAAAAAAAGTTTTAATATATAAAAAATAGTTTAATAATTAAAAAATAGTTTAATAATTTTAAAAATAGTTTTAATAATTAAAAAAATAGTTTAATATATAAGAAATTGTTTTAAGTCATAAAAATAGTTTAATAATAAAAAAAAAGTTTAAATATAAAAAAATAGTTTAATAATAAAAAAAAACGTTTTTAAAAAATTATTAATCATTTATAAACATAAAAAAGGTTTATAAATATTTTAAAAAAATTTTAAAAACGTTTTATTATATATAATTTATTACTGGAAACATGAAAAATGTTTTTAAAAATCGAAAAACATTTTTTAAAAATCAAAAAACGTTTTTAAAATACAAAAACGTTTTGATTTCTAACCAAAACAAAAAAAAATTCCAAAAAAAAATTCCAAACTATCCATTCAATCCATTCAATCCTAAACTATCTAACAAACAACCTAAAATCCGAAATTATAATCTAACAAACCCTAATCCATTGAAAAAAACATAATCCATTCAATCCATTCATATACTTACATGATTCCGAGAGAGGGAGAGAGGTGAGGCCGGGAGAGAGGGAGAGAGCCGACCGGGAGAGAGGGAGAGAGGGAGAGAGGGAGAGAGGCGACCGCGAGAGAGGGAGAGAGGGGGAGAGGCCAGTGGCGGACCCACGTTAAGAGGTGGGGTGTCACATGACACCCCTTAAATCTGAATAAAAATGTGTTTTGTATGGATAAACAATGAAATGTATGTAGCTCTGCTGGTAAAATACCCTTGGTGACACCCCAAACCTGGTTTCAAACCCCTCAATTGACACCTTTAATTTTTTTTTTCATGGTTTGACCCACCTAAAATTAGGTTCTGGGTCCGCCACTGGGAGAGGCGACCGCGAGAGAGGGAGAGTGGGGGACCGGGAGAGAGGGAGAGAGGGCGACCGGGAGAGAGGGAGAGAGGGCGACCGGAGGCGACCGGAGGGAGGGAGTGCGACCGGGAGAGAGGGAGAGAGATGAGAGATTTGAGAGATGAGAGATCTGAGATGCGGCCGCAGGGATTTATTTATAAATTCCGACGGATACCGGTTCGTCGGTATTCCGTCGGAATTCTGAAAACCCTAGTTCCTCGGAATTTCCTCGGAATTTTCTGAGGAAATTCCGAGGAACATCATTATTTTCCAGTGTTCCTCGGAATTTCCTCAGAAAATTCTGAGGAAATTCCGAGGAACACTGGAAAATAATGATGTTCCTCGGAATTTCCTCAGAAAATTCCGAGGAAATTCCGAGGAACCAGGGTTTGGGGTTTCAAAACCTCGATTTTTTTTTGCCGTATTTCATTTCTTATACAAATGTAATGCATACTATTGAATATTCTTTGTATAAATGATCATAATTTATGTAATAAAAATATTTCAACAATAATTGCACGGATTCTCTTTAACGTTTGTTAAAGTGTATAAGTGTTTCTCTTATGTTGTGTGGTTTTCTTTCATGCAATCGTAAAAGTGTTTGTTATCATCTGAAAAACCAAAGTTTGACTTCATAATCTGGTTTAAGACACTTAATGAAGGTTATATATGTGTTATTCAATCCGCAAAACGTAGTTTTCGGTTCAAAAACCCCTAGTTCCTCGGAATTTCCTCGGAATTTTCTGAGGAAATTCCGAGGAACATCATTATTTTTCAATGTTCCTCGGAATTTCCTCAGAATTTTCTGAGGAAATTCCGAGGAACACTGAAAAATAATGATGTTCCTCGGAATTTCCTCAGAAAATTCCGAGGAAATTCCGAGGAACCAGGGTTTGGGGTTTCAAAACCTCGATTTTTTTTGCCGTATTTCATTTCTTATACAAATGTAATGCATACTATTGAATATTCTTTGTATAAATGATCATAATTTATGTAATAAAAATATTTCAACAATAATTGCACGGATTCTCTTTAACGTTTGTTAAAGTGTATAAGTGTTTCTCTTATGTTGTGTGGTTTTCTTTCATGCAATCGTAAAAGTGTTTGTTATCATCTGAAAAACCAAAGTTTGACTTCATAATCTGGTTAAGACACTTAATGAAGGTTATATATGTGTTATTCAATCCGCAAAACGTAGTTTTCGGTTCAAAAACCCCTAGTTCCTCGGAATTTCCTCGGAATTTTCTGAGGAAATTCCGAGGAACATCATTATTTTTCAATGTTCCTCGGAATTTCCTCAGAATTTTCTGAGGAAATTCCGAGGAACACTGAAAAATAATGATGTTCCTCGGAATTTCCTCAGAAAATTCCGAGGAAAACCTAATATCCCTCGGAATTTCCTCGGTATTTCTATTAAAAAAAAAAAAAAAAAACTACTCTGTTTCCGAGTCATCATCACCAGATAAATCTGAATCTGGGTCTTGGTGAAACTCTCCAATAACTGGTTCATCCTCTGCGTGAACGACGGCTTCCTCTGCGAAGTCGGTAAAATCGACTACAAGGCCACCTTCAGCTACATCTTCTGCTGCACTTAAGTTGCCGGATGTGATTGGTTGTAGTGGGTCTTCCAGCTCAGAACTTCCCTGAACTCGGCCTCTCGGGTTGAGTCTTGTAACAGTAACCCATGGATCATCTTTGTTCCTTACCCGGGGGTACTTGATATAACAAACCTGTAACATTTAAAAAATTATTAGTAAAAGTATAAATTATGATCAACCATTCCGAATAATTAACATTTACTTACCTGATCGGCCTGAGAAGCAAGAATGAAAGGATCATAATATTGCAGCTTTCGCCTCGAATGTACTGATGTAACACCAAATGCATCTGTTTTCACACCTCGATCTGGAGTGTTGTCGTGCCAATCACAATAGAAAACATTACAGCGCAATCCAAGCATGCCCAAATACTTGATTTCCATAATCTCATGTATGTGTCCGTAGTATACATCATCTCCTGATGCAGAACAAACGCCAGCATCATAGGTCGTACGCGAACGTCTCCTCTTTTCAGTTGTGAATGCATATCCTCGAGTACAAAATCTTGGATATGACTTCACAACATAGTTTGGTCCAACCACCATTTCGCGTATCCAATCGTCAAATGTTTCACCTCTGGCTAAACCAGCAGACACCTATTAATAGCACATATATAATGAATTAGTATAAATATGTGATAAAATTGTATAAATATGTGATAAATGATATTTTAATTTGTTTAAGGCACTCACATAAGTAAACATCCATCCAGCAAATTCTCTCTGCTTCATTTCTTCTAGTTTCTCCTCTGTGGCGTATCTATATCCGAACCGCTTTTCTGCCATGAAAATCCTGTACATGTGATGACAATAATGTAATTAATTAAGATATAAATGTTAATTTGTTAAAATAAAAATTTGTAAGATAATAAACTTACCTCTCATATTGAAGAACATCTTCGCAGTTGGTGAGCAAATATGTTTGCAAATGACTTCGCTCCTGCTCAGTAAGTCGACGGTCCTTTGGTTTTCCGCTAAGTCGTCCAACATCTGTGAAAATATCTGGAACCTTAACATGATATGTTGCTCGTTCGCCTCTATCATCATGCCGAGCAGGTCTTCTGTTTTTGGTCTGGACTTCTGCTGGAAAGTAGTACTCGGCAAAGTTTGAAATTTCTTCATTGATCATCTGTGCGACTATAGAACCTTCAACCCTACTTAAATTTTTCACCATCTTCTTCAAATGGAACATATACCGCTCATACAGATACATCCATCTATACTGCACAGGACCACCAAGTTCCAATTCTCTTACCAGGTGAATAACAAGATGCTCCATAACATCAAAAAATGAGGGAGGAAATATCTTCTCAAGGTTGCACTGAATCACGGCTATGTTAGTCTTCAGATTTTCAATACCTTCAAGAGTCACTGATCTGGTGCATAAATCGCGGAAGAAAGCACTTATCCCTGCAATTGCTTCATGAACATTTCGTGGTAATAGTTCCTTGAAGGCAAACGGAAGGAGGCGCTCCATCAACACATGGCAATCGTGACTTTTCAAGCCAATAAACTTTCCTTCCTTTCTGTCGATACAGTTACGCAAATTAGATGCGTAACCGTCTGGAAACTCCACATCGTTTGAAATCCAATCAAAGAACGCATTTTTTCCCTCTCCATCAAGTCGGTATATGGGAAAAGGAGCCCTACCATTCCCATCAACATGAAGTTCTGAACGAGCACATATATCGACTAAATCCAGTCTTGACTTCAAATTATCCTTTGTTTTACCTTGAACGTTAAGGATAGTGTTCATTAGATTGTCAAAAAAGTTCTTCTCAATATGCATGACATCTAAATTATGTCTTAGCAGATGATCCTCCCAGTATGGCAGATCCCAGAAAATACTTTTTTTGTGCCAGTTATGTAGTTCTCCAACAGCATCTACCGGAAATTGCTCATGTCCCCCGACGTCTGCCGTCCTTGCTGCACCAAAATCTCTTAGTTGTGTCTTCAAACCTTTCCCACTAACTTCCTCAGGTGGACCATCAAACACCTGCTTGTTCTTCCTAAACAAAGTCTTACTCCGACGGTATGGATGATCAGGTGGTAGGAATCGTCTGTGACAGTCAAACCAACACGTTTTTCTTCCGTTCTTTAGTTGGAAAGCATCTGTGTCATCTTGACAATATGGACATGATAGCCTCCCATGCGTTGTCCATCCAGATAACATACCATATGCTGGAAAATCACTTATTGTCCACATTAGTACTGCCCGCATTTGAAAGTTCTCTTTACACGAAATATCGTATGTTTCAGCACCTTCAGCCCATAGTTGTTGCAACTCATATATTAGTGGCTGAAGAAACACATCAAGCGATCTCTTAGGATGCTCTGGTCCGGGAACGAGAATGGAGAGAAACAGAAACTCTCGTCGCAAGCACAAGTTTGGGGGTAAGTTGTATGGTGTAACAATGACTGGCCATAGAGAATATTGTCTTCCACTCTTCCCATACGGGCTGAAACCATCAGTACATAATCCAAGGTAGACATTTCTTCTCTCATACGCAAAGTCGGGATACTTTGATTGGAAATGCTTCCACGCTTTTGCATCTGAAGGATGTCTAATCTCACCATCTGTTGAGTGCTCCGCATGCCATCTCATTCGTTGCGCTGTGCGTTCTGAAAGATACAACCTCTGCAATCTTTCCGTCAAAGGCAAATACCACATCCTTTTATATGGCACTGGAACTCTTCCACTCGTATCTTTATAACGAGGCTTCCCACAAAACTTGCATGAAATCCGCTGGTCATCCGCCCTCCAATAAATCATGCAGTTATCGCTGCATACATCTATTACCTGATAAGATAAACCAACACCGGCTACGAGTTTCTGAACCTCGTAGTATGAACCTGGAGCTACATTTTCCTCAGGTAGAATACCTTTAACAAAATCAGCTATCGCATCCATACAGTCTTCAGCCAAGTTATAATCTGTTTTAATGCCCATCAGTCTTGTAGCAGATGATAAAGCTGAATGACCATCTCTACAACCTTCGTACAATGGTTGCTTTCCAGCATCCAACATATCATAAAATCTCCTAGCTTCTGCATTGGGTAAATCTTCCCCTCTAAAATGATCATTAACCATCTGCTCAGTACCTACACCATAATCTACATCCGTTCTAATTGGTTCTTCTAATCTAACCGCCGGCTGAGGTTCGCTAGTACTACCAAGTTCATAATTAGTTTCCCCATGATGATACCAAATTTTGTAACTTCGTGTAAACCCACTCAAATATAGATGAGTCCAAACATCCCACTCTTTAATAACCTTTCTATTTTTACAATTAGAGCAAGGACATCTTAACTTACCTGTTTCTGCTTCCGGTTGTCGGCGAACTAACCCCATGAATTCGGTTATACCTCGTTGGTATTCTTCTGTAAGCAATCTCGTGTCCGGATCCAAATGAGGTCGATCGATCCAAGAACGAAAATAATTTGAAGAAGACATGTTTTTTTGAAATAAAATTCGTGATAGTAGGAGGGAAGGAGAACAAATGGAGTGAATGAAGGTGAAGAGGGGTGGCTGTATTTATAGATGAAATCCTGCCGAGATACTGAGGAAATTCTGAGGAAATTCCGAGGAAAACAAACACTTCCTCGGAATTTCCTCGGAATCCCCCAACGGCTCTCTAACGGCTACAAAAAGTCGTCGGAATTTTCAAAATCTCCGTCGGTTTTTTCCGACGGACACCTTTTCCTCGGTAATCCCTCGGAATTTACCGAGGAAATCATACTTCCTCGGTATTTCCTCGGAAATTTCCGAGGAAATACCGAGGAAACCACATTTCTTGGTTTCCTCGGTATTTCCTCGGTATTTCCTCAGAAATTTCCGAGGAACTCATTTTCCCTCGGTATGTCCCTCAGAATTGTGATGTTTTCTTGTAGTGATCCATACTCTCAGAGTACTGGCTTTGTTGATTTCCTAATGAGTCAACAAGGTGTCTCTGTCCCATCTCTTCCTTCGCTTGTAACTGACGCTACACAAGGTGTCTCTGTCTCATCTCTGTCCCAACCTGAAGAGAGTCCTGCGGCTGCTAAGGAACCACGCAGGATGTGGACGATCGTAGAAGATAGCGTGCTCATCAGCGCCTGGCTTAACACAAGCAAAGATCCAGTCGTGGCAAATGAGCAACGTTCAGGGGCATTCTGGAAAAGGATAGCCACTTACTTTGCGGCTAGTCCAAACATTTCAGCCACTGAACATAGAGGAGGAGGTCACTGCAAGCAGCGTTGGCACAAGATCAACGATGGAGTCAACAAGTTCTGTGGGGCTTATGCAGCAGCAACTAGGGAGAAGACTAGTGGCCAAAACGAAGATGATGTTCTCACTAAAGCTCGCGAAATCTACTTGAACAACCACGGAAAAAAATTCAGCTTTGAGCATTGTTGGAGAGAGCTTAGGCGTGATCAAAAATGGTGTGAGGTTGCTACATCTAGAAATGAGGGAAGCTCGAAGAGGAGGAAGCTAGATGAGGGTTCACAGTCTGAGAGCTCACAACCACCTGAAACAATGATGGAAGAGGTGCGTCCCATGGGTGTTAAGGCAGCGAAAGGGAAGAAGAAGAAGGGTTTCGATGGGAAGGAAACTGTGTCACAGATTCAGGCATTATGCGAGCTCAAACAGAAAGACTTTCAGTCCAAGGAAAGGCTTTCGAAAATGAAGATACTTGACAGGTTACTTGGAAAGAAAGATGGCTTAGATGAGTTCGAGGATCGTCTTAAGAAAAAGCTCATAGAGGAGTTATTTTAGGGTTATGTGTGTTGTTTGAACTTGTTGTGTTTTAAGAGTCGTTGGTGTCCGAATATTTAGAGTCGTTGGTGTTTGAACTTGTTGTGTTTTAAGCTCATATGAGATATGTTTTATGTTTATCTTGTTGTTGTTGTTTCTCTGTTTTATGGACTTGTTGATTATAAATGTGTTTCCTCTGTTGCATGATCACGGACACAAGTTAAGATGGAAGTTGATTGTTGGTCTTTCTTTCTTTGCAGGCCTCAGCATTGGACACAAGTGAAGACAAGACAGTGAGAGACATGTGACCTTTTGTCTAGATGTATCACGGACACAAGTCAAGACAAGGAGAGACATGTGAGCTTTTGTCGTTGTGTTTGACGGACACAGCAATGGGGATCACGGACAACTCATCTCTTGTTGTATTAATTTGCAAAGAATCTCTTGTTGTATTATTTTTCAAAAACGAACATGTATATATAAAGACAGTGTGAGAGCTTTACTTTCTCACACTCATATCTCAAGTTCTTTCTTCTTCTTCTCTCAAGCATCATCGACTTCTGAAGCTCACTTTCTCTCTATCTTTTGTCAAATAAAATCAAAAGTATCATCACTTATCATCACCAAGTTCATCACTTATCATCATCAAGAGTATCATCACTTATCATCATCAAGAGTATCATCACTTATCCAATCATCAAGTTCATAACTTTCTAAATCTCAATATTCAGTTTCTCTATTTCATTTCATCACAAGTTTTTTTTAAAAAATTAAATATTCGCTTTCTCTATTTCATTTCATCACAAGTTTTTTTTTTAAAAAATTAAATATTCACTTTCTCTATTTCATTTCATCATAAGTTTTTTTAAAACAATAAAAAATTAAATTTCTATATTTCATTTCATCATAATTTTTTTAAAAAAATCTAAAATTAACTTTCTCGAATATTTCTGATGTCTTCTTCTTCTTCTGAAAACACTTTAGATGATATTCTAAATGATACTTATGATGAGTTTGTTGATCAAGCAATTGAAAATTTGACCTTTCAAATTGAAAAAGAAGAACGAAGAACAAGAAGAAAACCCCGAGCTTATATCGAAAGAGAATGAGAAGATGGGCATATTCGTTTATGGAACGATTATTTCAGTGATACTTCGATGTATCCTCATGACTTGTTCCGCCGACGTTTTAGAATGAACAAGCCATTGTTCCTGAAGATTGTTCAACAACTCTCCACCCATGTTCAATATTTTCGGCAAACGGAAGATGGTCTCGGAAGGACAAGTCTCTCTCCACTTCAAAAATGTACCGCCGCCCTTCGTGTCTTGGCGTATGGTTCAGCAGCTGATGACGTCGACGAATACCTCCGCCTCGGTGCAACAACAACTCGGTTATGTGTTGAACATTTTGTGGATGGAATAATAAATTTGTTCGGTGAAGAGTACTTAAGAAGACCAACAATGGCGGATCTTCAACGTCTACTTTATGTTGGAGAGTATCGTGGCTTTCCGGGGATGATTGGAAGCATCGACTGTATGCATTGGGAGTGGAAGAATTGTCCCACCGCTTGGAAAGGGCAATATTCTCGTGGTTCGGATAAACCAATAATCGTTTTGGAGGCGGTTGCTTCTTACGATCTCTGGATATGGAATGCATTCTTTGGATCTCCAGGTACATTAAATGATATCAATGTTCTTGAACGTTCACCGGTTTTTGATGACATAATAAACGGTCAAGCTCCGAATGTTACTTTCTCTGTCATGGGAAATGAGTACCATATGGCTTACTATCTCACCGATGGTATATATCCGAAATGGTCAACTTTTATCCAATCTATATCTATGCCACAAGTACCGGAAGCAGTTCTATTTGGTCAACATCAAGAAGCTGCCCGAAAAGATGTACAACGTGCTTTTGGAGTCTTGCAAGCTCGCTTTGCCATTGTTAAAAATCCCGTCAAGTTTTTGGATAAAAAGAAAATTGGAAAGATTATGCGAGCATGTATCATACTCCATAATATGATAGTGGAAGACGAAAGAGATAGCTACGCTCAAAACATGGAAGACTTCCAAGAACAAGAAGACCACGGAAGTTCACAGGTCCATCCCCCGAATCCTCCAGTCCCTTCAAATATGGAACACATGATGAATGTTCGAACAACAATTCGTGATAGACAACTGCATCGACGACTGAAAGATGATTTTGTTCAATATATATGGCAACGATTTGGAGGTGATGAAGCCGACAACTGATCTCGATGTTTGTTTTAATAAAGTCTTCTTAATTTTAATTATATTTGTTTAATGTTTTTATTTAAAAATCAATATTTAAAATGTTATCTTTAATTATGTCTTATTTAATAAAAAATTTCAAAGATTTATAAAATTGAATAATAAAATTTTTATTCAAGAACCCCAAAGTAAGAAACTAGCAATGGAGATGATCAAAATCTCAAGTTTCTTGATTAAGTCTCTTGGTGCATTTTTTCTTTAAACATGATTAAAAAATTGATCAAGATACCCTTAATGGGTATGTGGGATAATTGTGCTCTAAGATCTGAAGTTTTTTAAAATCAAGGGTCCAATGAGATTTTTTTATATATAGCACAAGGTCCACTAACGTTTTGAGAAGTGAGTTAAAGCTAGGTTTTTGGTGTTGATAAGTTTATAACAAATTAGTTTTATAAATGTTGATGACTTGATGCAGAACACATCTCTATTTAATTTACTAAATAATTATGAAAATTAACTCTTATGAATATCTCATCAAGCGGATCAAATGAATAGATCTCCTAGTTCTAATGGCCATCCCATCCCTACATACTCGACAAGGAACTTAAATAATATTAATGATTGTATCTCATAGCTTCTTGGCCAATCAGGCAATCAAAATCGTTTTCTATACTATTATTTATCAAGTGATTTTGTTGATTTGTCATCTTCTCCATGATTTTAAGATTAGTCAACAATTTTCTTAAATATTTTTATATATTTTTAGAAACATATACAATATTTCAGCAATACAAATATTGGATATTATGTTATTTTTAATTATATAAAAATTCTATTTAATTTTAGATGAGTCAATAATTTTAATAATTAACTAAATTATATTTATATATTAGATAATAAACCGTTTTTAAAATATGATAATTATCATCTGCACAACTATTTGATATTATCTTATTAATATTATATAAAAGTTTTTTCACTTATATGTCATTAAAGGATTATATCTATATTTTTGGTATAAGAAAAGTTATATATTTTTGGATTTTGTTAATAAAAACTCATAGATAGCATATACAATTTGCTGATTTGTCATCGTTTCCATGATTTTATGATTTATGACGTGGTTTTGCTGATTGTCATTTTGTCCATGATTTTAGGGTTGGTCAATAATATCCTTAAATATTTTTATATATTTTAATAATAAACAGTTTTGGAAACATGATAATTACAATATTTCAACTATACAAATATTGGATATTATGTTATTTTTAATTATATAAAAATTCTATTTAATTTTAGGTGAGTCAATAATTTTAATAATTAACTTTAATGATATTTATATATTATATAATAAACAGTTTTTTAAAATGATAATTATCATTTACCCAACTATTTGATATTATCTTATTAATATTATATAAAAGTTTCTTCTCTTATATGTCATTAAATGATTATCTCTATATTTTTGGATTTTGCTAATATATAAACTCATAGATAGCATATACAATTTATTATTTTAATTTATTAGTGTTTAGTTTTTTTTAAAATATGTTTTCTAACAAGTGTAAATTTTGTTAATATGTGTTACCATATCATGTTTATGTTCTACCAAATCAATACTCGATTACATGTTGTATGAAAAACATATAAAAACAAGCTTACAAAGAAAAAAGATAAATATTTTTAAACATAAGAGAACTCCTAAACATATTGAAAACACTGGAGAAATTATTTATTTATTGTAAATCATAATTTTGAAAAATAAGATAATTCTTATATTTATTTTGTTATTATTTGGAAATAATATTTTTTATTATAAAATTTAAACATTAAGATAAAAACATTTCATAATTAAATATTTATTATTTTTTAAAATAAAGATATGTTTAAAATTATTTTTAATATGTGAATGTTTTAAAATTTCGACTCATTAATAAACATATATATTGATGAAAAACTGTCATATCTAAATAATTTGATGTTTGATTTAAACTTTTTGAGAATATTTAAATTAATAAGATATAAATAAATAAATATTCATAAAACTATTATGCCCGCATGTGCGGGCAAAACACCTAGTTTAAAGTATATGAAGCCAATGATCTCTTTGTCTGTTCGACATATATATAAGATGCTTTGAGAAAATGCAAATTATAATATAAAACTAGGGTAAACCCGCCCTACGGGCGGGCGATTAAATAAAATAATAATAAAAGTTTATTTTTAAATTTTAAATTTACTTTTAACTAAAAAATACCATTAAGATTCATAATTGTCTACGTATTCTAAAATTCATTTTAGAAATTATAAACTTGTCTACTTATGATAAAATTTGAAAATATAATTATTTAATTTCTCTCAATGTTCATTTTATGCCAATAAGATACATAGATTTTTTTTAAAAAAAATTACAAAACAATATAAAACATTAGATATTTTGAAAAGTTTATGTTTATCATTAAAAAATTTACTATATATTATTTTCAAATCATTATTTCTATGATTTCTCTGTTAATCAAGTTTTACAGTTAAAATTTAATGGGTTATTCTTTGTGAAAATACGAAAGCTCTTGCATCATTCTTCATTGACAATGCCAAAAAAAAAGTATTTCATTTTTTTTTGTTTATTTTCCCTCTGATGCTTATCTTAAGAGATCCATCCAAAACTCTATAAGCCCCATCAATCTTTTGTCTAAGAATGTTGACTTTTCTTTATTGTTGCATCTGAACGTTACCAGCCATATATCAAAAATGCTCAAGGATGATCAACCCTTAAGAAATAAACTCTACTGATTATAAATATACTTCTCGTCTTGATGTGGGATGTTTGTAGAAGGAATCTGATCACTGCCTTCTTTACCAGAAGCATCGTAGCCAGTAATCAAATAAACTAATGGTTACAGTGAGGAAGCACCATGTTGTTGAATGCGATCGGAAGTTGAGCCAACAATTATCTGCATAAGAAACATTGAGCAAATCAAGAGCAGTCTTTGTGACGATACCAGAGATTATTTGTTTTAAGATTATTTTGACCTTAACAGTTTTGGTGTCGAAGGTGGAAGTGGAGTAGAATTGAACAGCTTGAAACTATGTTGTGTTGTCTCTGTTCCGCCTTGGTATATCCGCATGTCTCTGTTTATTCATCTTTAGTAAATGAAGACCCTGCAGAGACCTTAAATATGAAACATGTCAAACCCAAAAATCAAGAGACCTGAGATTTACATGTACAATATATTACTATGAAATATGAAAAAAAAAAAATACAAACCAGATTTTCTGCCAAATGCATTCTTATAGTCTTGAGTCAGGACTCTTGATGTCTACAATTTATGGAACAACAAACTCCACTCGATAATCGAACACAGAACTAAAATAGTCCTTAAGAGTTTAAATAAAGATTTGCATATAAAATTTTGAAACTTTTGAGATCATACACCGGATTTTGTTTCAAATTCGTATTGCTATGAGGAACTGTGAAGATGATGATCTAGCGATGATTACTTACCTTTATATAGGTGGAGTTCCACCGCCTAGGAGAGAGATAAGAATCACTTAAGGAGAGATAGTGGGTCAAAGATTTAAGAACTTGTTAATGGCGTGGAATCAATGCTTATTGTAACGTCTCTTAGGGGAGAAATAGTAAAGGAAACGACACCAACAGAGAGAAATTCTTCAGAAATATTTGTTCGACACAACCTCTCAAAACATCCATTGTTGGCGAACCTAAAAAGAGCTTCAAGGAAACGACATATGTCGTGCTGTGAGACTCCAAATTTATGATATGAAATCCCATGTGGCATGTCTAAGGAGTGAGTAAAGTGTATTTTATATAAATAGAAGATAGATGCATGGTCCCTATTCATTTACTTGTATTATGTTATTATCAAGCAATAAATTTCAGATCATGCAACTTATACATATCCCCACATTCAATCACCATCATACATATTACTACGTTTATTAAAAAGTGAATAAAAATAATAAATACATTGCGAACCAAACAAATATGATGGAATAGAAAGCTAAGAGAAACCCCCGGTCAAAAAATCCAAAAGCGATTCTTAACAAAATTATATTAGTATTTTAGTGTAACTATATTGTACATTTAAGTTTAATTTTTTTTTTGTTATCTTGATTTTATAAACAAAGGTACAAGTATGAGTATATAAGGTTACAAGGAAAATTACAAAAGGTCTCCAACAAGTTAGTCAAAATGTGAACCTAACAAATACTCAGACATGAACTCTATCACTGTTCAAAGTATTCTTGAGCCAAAAAGGAGCATTTGTAGCCACATAAGAATGTATTCGATCATCAAAAACAAACATAAAACAATAAGGACACTATGATTAGTTTAAGCAGTTTCTTAGTGAACTCTCCAACTCTGGATATTAAACAAAGCCAAAATGATCTTTGAAGCTTGAAAAGCGAAGGAAGGCCATGTTTTTGGACGATTAACTGCTCCAACCAAGTCAATAACTTCTGATCCAAATATAACCTGATTAAAATTTAAGCTGGACATACTATTAATAGCCCACCAGAAACATTTCAATTTGGCATCAGCAAGACAACCAAAATGGTTTATAGCATGTGGACTATGCAGTAGAACTTTCCCAATATGGTTCCTTAACAACCATGAAACTCCAACAATTTTTGATTTTTTGTTCCGAGAGTAAGCTATATTACACTTAATACAGCAAGTTGGAGGAGGATTCCATCTTTTATGGGAAGAAACTTTGGAGGGCCGATTGCAGTAGTCTAATTCTGTTACAATCCTTTGAGCTAGAAACAAGTATCCACATAATTTATAATCTTTTGAAGTGTTTGTAACGGACGAAAAATTTTTCCTTCAAAGATTAAAGCATTTCTTCTTTTCCAGATATGCCAAAGTATCCAAGAAAACATCTTAGCAATATCTGATGGCAGAGAGGAGGATTTACTTACTTTGAGAAGATGATGAAAATTTAAGAAAAGCGAACCATGGAATTGTAGAAGCCGGAAAGCGGATTGATACAAACGATATGAAAATTGAAACGAGTTAAGGAAATAAACAGAAGAACAGACGAAATAAACATGGAGGCGAGATTTGATCTCTTTCCTTAACTCTTAATATTCGCTCCGTAATGAGACGGGACTGTACGAATATAGAGTCCCAGGATACAACCATGGCGAGACGATTCACGCTTCACTCGTGAACGCCCTAACAAACTATAAACTCTACGAAATACTCTCGTAAAAGACTTACGCTGAGAGATTTTTGTTGGTTTGTTTGCGGTCAAAAACTTGAGAAAATGAGAGAAAAGAGTCGAGTTTATATAAAGAGAAAGAAGAAGAGAGCCACTTCCCGCAACCACTGTTGCACGTGGGCGAAGATCTCGCGGAGATCGAGGAATGTTGAGTGCGAAACTTACTCCCCAAGATTCTCTCTATCGCTTCTCGTTTAAATATCTGAGAGAAAGAAATGCGTGACGTTTTTTATTTCCTAGACAAACACCTTGTCGTTTTAAAACGAAATGCATGTTGTTTTTGGAAATTAAAATGCCAAAACATTGAGCTTAATTGGTCCCAAAAAGAATCTTATTGGGCCGGAGGCCCTCCACCAAGACCCAAGACCCAAGACCCAAGACCCAAGACCCAAGACCCAAGACCCAAGACCCAAGCCCAAGCCCAAGCCCAAGCCCAAGCCCAAGCCCACGCCCACGCCCACGCCGAGCCGAGCCGAGCCGAGCCGAGCCGGCCGGCCGGACGAACGGACGCGCGCGCGTGTGTGCGCTCTCCTCTCTCTGAGCTGTTTAGAAGCTCATATCATGGAAAGCTATATATACTCCTTTCTCAAGACACATTTCCCCGATGTGGGACTTATGTGTGTTTCACTCATTAAAGCCAAGGGCTTTTTTGATGACCCGTAGGCCCATTTCATTCACCATTAACCAATTGATAATTGGTCCAACAATCCCCCACATGAATAGAAATGACTCTAAACATATGCAGACTAGATGCAGACTCGATAGACTCAAAAAAAAAAATAAACTATACTGACTAGACTTATACTAATGACTAGACAGACAGACAGACTTATCGAGAGTGTTTGCGAAAAATTCACTGTGTTTGAGTAGGTGGAACTTTTAAGCCTTGAACCACTCATAGTTAATATATGTCGGGTTTACTTTACCAGAAGGTGAACATGATGTCTTGAACCAACCGGTGTTTTATGTAGACCGAGACAACAGGCATAACGCGCTTCATTTTCTCGTAGAACTTAGTTCTCTATTGTGTTCATTGTGGCCCTGAACTATTCCTGGTTTTCATGAGTGAACTTAGAGAATATAGCCTTGCATTCATTCTCCTAGAAACGGCCCCATTTCACACTCATTAGGTGATTGACCATGAAAAGTATTGAGTAATACTCCACTTAAGAAAGCTATGGAATCATTAAAAGCTGATGCTTATCCTTTTCACACTTGTTAGCACTTTTATCATCTTAGGAGCTGGGATGAGACTACTCTGTCTCAAAGTGCTTTGGTTAGATTCTGTTTGATTTTGTTTTCCCTTTGAACCTACGTCTTGGGATCTCCAGTCATGATAGGTAGGGTTGCAATCAAGCATCCTCATTCGTTATAGGCTTTAAACCCATTCCTTTTGATGATTTAGCAACAACATCTCGTGGCAAACCTTTAGTAAATGGATCCGCTAGATTGTCAGCCGATTTGATGTAGTTTATTGTGATTACACCATTTGAGATAAGTTGTCTAATGGTTTTATGTCGTCTTCTGATGTGACGAGATTTACCATTGTAGAGATTATTCTGAGCCCGAGCTATAGCTGATTGACTATCGCAATGTATTCTTATAGCTGGCACAGGTTTCTCCCACATAGGAATATCTTCCAAAAAATTTCTAAGCCATTCCGCTTCTTCTGCTGCTTTGTCTAAGGCTATGAACTCAGACTCCATTGTGGATCTAGCTAACACTGTTTGTTTGGTAGATTTCCATGATATTCCTGCTCCTCCTAGTGTAAAGACATATCCACTTGTGGATTTTGAGTTTTTAGAATCTGATATCCAGTTAGCATGGGTGTATCCTTCTAAAACTGCTGGTTCTTTACCATAGTGAAGCCCAACATCTTTGGTGTAGCGCAAGTAATTGAGTACTCTCGTTATAGCTTTCCAGTGTGTATGGCCTGGATTACTAGTATATCGACTCAGTACGTTTACTGCATGCGCTAGATCTGGTCTGGTGCAATTGGTCAAGTACATAAGACTTCCAATCACACGTGCATACTCGTTTTGTGACACCGCTTCACCTGAATTCTTTGTCAAGTGCATTTGGGGATCTAACGGAGTTTTTGCCGTACTATTAGAGTAATTTTTAAATCTCTCTAATATTGTTTGAGCATAATGAGATTGGATTAAGATAATTCCATTTGAATTTCTTGTGACTTTAACCCCGAGAATAACATTTGCTAATCCCAAGTCCTTCATCTCAAATTTCCCTTTGAGCATGTTCTTTGTTTGATTGATTATGTCTTTATTGCTTCCAATAATGAGCATATCATCTACATATAGACATAGCAAAACATACGCATTTTTGGTAGTTTTGTAGTATATGCATTTATCACATTCATTAATTTTGAACCCATTTGATATCATTGTGCTGTCAAACTTTTCATGCCATTGTTTAGGGGCTTGTTTAAGCCCATAAAGTGACTTTACAAGTCGGCAGACTTTGTCTTCCTGTCCTGGAATGACAAAACCCTCAGGCTGTTTCATGTAAATTTCCTCTTCTAAATCACCATTTAGAAAAGCGGTTTTTACATCCATTTGATGAATTTCTAGGTCTCTTAAAGCTGCGATTGCTATCATCAGCCTTATTGATGTTATTCTTGTTACTGGAGAATATGTATCAAAATAGTCAAAGCCTTCCTTTTGTCGGAATCCTTGAACTACAAGCCTAGCTTTGTGTTTTCCACCAGGTGTTCCATCAGGGTTTGATTTTCGTGTCATAATCCATCTATTCCCTAATGCTTTGCAGCCAGGTGGTAAATCCGTAATGTACCATGTATAATTTTGCATGATAGAATCGAATTCACTTCTAACAGCTTCGTTCCAAAACGGAGCGTCTGGTGAAGACATGGCTTCTGCCAAAGTTTTTGGAACATTTTCTACTAAAAATGCCATAATGAAATCTTCACCAAAAGATTTTTCCTTTCAAGCTCTTTTGCTCCTTCTAGGTTCATCTTCTTTTTCATTTTCTGAAATATCGACGTTTGTCTCAATTACTGAGTCATTATAGTTGTCTCTTTCTTCTCGAGTTCGTTTAGAACCTTGTTTTTCCTTGTATGGAAAAATATTTTCGAAGAAAGATGCATTTCTTGATTCCATGACTGTATTTTCATGGATATCTGATATTTCAGATTTATGTACCAGAAATCGATAAGCAGTACTATTATGTGCATATCCGATGAAAATGCAATCCACTGTTTTAGGTCCAATAGTGACCTTCTTTGGTGGTGGTACAGCAACTTTTGCCAAGCACCCCCACACTTTGAGGTATTTATACGAAGGTAAAATACCTTTCCATAATTCATATGGAGTTTTGCCAGTTACTTTGTGTGGAATTTTGTTGAGGATATAATTAGTGGTAAGCAACGCTTCCCCCCACATGTTCTGGGGTGACCCAGATTCCTGCAACATTGCATTCATCATCTCTTTCAGAGGTCGATTTTTACGTTCAGCAACTCCATTAGATTCTGGTGAATAGGGAGCTGTAGTTTGATGAATAATTCCATGTTCTTTACAGAATGCATTGAACGGTCCATCATACTCACCTCCTCTATCGCTTCTAACTAATTTAATAGTTGTTTTAAGCTGATTTTCTACCTCGAGTTTAAATTCTTTGAATTTTTCTAAGGTTTCATCTTTGCTATGTAATAGATATACATAACAATATTTTGTGCAGTCATCTATGAAGGTCACAAATTACTTCTTCCCACCTCTAGTTGGCATGTATTTTAAATCACATAAATCGGTGTGAATTAAATCTAGAGGTTTATTAGTTCTTTCAACACGAGGTGAGGGCGTTTTTGTGAGCTTAGCCTGTACGCATACTTCACATTTTTGTTTACTTGTTTTATATTTAGGAATTAGATTTAAGTTCATTAATCTTTGTATAGATTTGTTGTTTACATGGCCTAATCTTTCATGCCATATATTAAAAGACTCAACCAAATAAGCAACTGGCTCTTTCTTATTCATTGAAACTTTTGGAGCTACAACTTTCGGAAGGACTGTCATTACATTCAACTTGACCAGTCCACCCTTAACATATCCCTTTCCCAAATACGTCCCATTCTTCCTAATCACGAGCTTGTCCGCCTCAAAACTTGTGGCGAATCCATTCTTGCTGAGCAAGGTTCCCGAGACCAGATTCTTCCTCATGTCAGACACATGCTTCACATTCGTCAGAGTGACCTCACGTCCAGATGTCATCTTCAAAATCACATTGCCGCGTCCTTCAATCTTGGAGACTGCAGTGTTCCCCATTTTGAGCTTCTCCTCTGTCTTGCTTTTCTGATAGGTGCTGAACATCGCCCTATCGGTGCAAATGTGGGTGGTTGCACCAGTGCCATACCACCATTCCTTGGGGTTGTTGCTTTCAACCATGTTGGCCTCAGTCACCACAGCAACGAGATCTTCCTCAGTGAGATTTGCCTGAGCCTTCTCATGCTTGATCTTGCTGCGACACTCAGCAGTCTTGTGCCCCACTTTGTGGCAGTAGTGACATTTCCCCTTGAATTTCTCCACATTCGCATTGATTTCAATGCCTTTGTTCTTGAAGTTTTTTCCAGTAGCCTTCAGGGCTGCAGCTGCTTTGGAAGGCTTAGCAGGAGATTGAGCATGTGCCTTTCCTTTTGCCTTTGTGCTCAGCCATGTTGACACTGTGCTCCTTAGCATTTGCAGTTTCAGCAAGTCGGTTCCTGGATTCCATCTGAAGCCTCATGATGAGCTCCTCGAGCCCCATCTTCTTCTTCTTGTGTTTCAGGTAGTTCTTGAAATTTGTATAGCTTGGAGGAAGCTTTTGAATGAAGCTGAGAGTTGTGAATGTCTCGCAGATGGACATCCCTTCAGCAGCGATTTCATGGCAAATGAGCTGAAACGCTTCCACCTGATCCATGATGGGCTTTGAATCCACCATTTTGAAGTCATGAAATTTTGCAACCACATACTTCTGGCAGCCAGCGTCCTCACCTCTGTACTTCTTGTCCAGTGATCTCCATAGCTCCTTCGCAGTGGGGATATCACAATAGACCCGGTACAATGGATCAATGAGGCGACCCAAAATGTACCCTTTGCAGATGAAGTCGGAATGCACCCATATGTCAACACTTGCGAGAGTGTGCACATCATCAATTCCGTAAGGGATCAGGGGCTTGTCCTCCTGGATGAACTTGTCCAGCTTCAATGTTGTCAGAAAGAACAACATCTTCTTCTGCCACGTTTTGAAGCCTTTGCCATCAAATTTATCGGGCATCAATCCTTGAGTGAACACTCTAGGTACTGTCGAAGGAGTTGAAACTGCAACCAGAGCATTTGAGGTTCCTTCAATTGAAGCCGTTTGATAAAGACCAGCACCGAAAAGGCTTCGGCGAGTGGTTTCATCAGCACTATTACCCACTGGTAGGGTAGTTGTTGTTGTTGCAGCAATGGTTCCAACGTTTGTCAACGTTGCATCAGTTGCTGACACATTGAGTGGAGTTTGAGTGATGGAAGCGTCAATGGGGGTGGTGTTGCTAGGATCCGTCATTTTTCTGTTTGCAAAGAAAATATGAAAGCGGATTAGTACTCCATTCAATATAAAACATATAACATATTATTTTAAAGCAAAAATAATGGTTTAAAATCGATTTTCATTTTTGGTGTTTGAACCAAATCAAATCGATACAAGTCTTGACAAAACGTTTTGCAACCTCGCTTAAAAGCGTTCGCATAAACCATTTGTATAGACTTAGAATGTATCTAAAAACGTTTCGCGGATGATGCTATAGGCAAACCGCAAACCCGTTTTGATTAGAAGTAAGAAACGTTTCACGGATAAGCGTACAGCAAATCGCAAACGTCGTTTTTAAAGAACGTTTTGATCTGTATAGAACAAAGAACGTTTCGCGGATAAGCTTTAAAAGCAAATCGCAAACCTGTTTCAAAGAGAAACTAAAACGTTTCGCGGAAATGCAAAGCGCAAATCGCAAACACCGTATCGTCTGATAACCAAAACCGTTCGCAAATCCTTATTAAAACCGTTTCAAAAACCGCAATATCAATCCGTAAAGCTTTAGATAGAAAGCGATTAAGAGTTAAGATTGTAGAAGCCGGAAAGCGGATTGATACAAACGATATGAAAATTGAAACGAGTTAAGGAAATAAACAGAAGAACAGACGAAATAAACATGGAGGCGAGATTTGATCTGTTTCCTTAACTCTTAATATTCGCTCCGTAGTGAGACGGGACTGTACGAATATAGAGTCCCAGGATACAACCATGGCGAGACGATTCACGCTTCACTCGTGAACGCCCTAACGAACTATAAACTCTACGAAACACTCTCGTAAAAGACTTACGCTGAGAGATTTTTGTTGGTTTGTTTGCGGTCAAAAACTTGAGAAAATGAGAGAAAAGAGTCGAGTTTATTTAAAGAGAAAGAAGAAGAGAGCCACTTCCCGCAACCACTGTTGCACGTGGGCGAAGATCTTGCGGAGATCGAAGAATGTTGAGTGCGAAACTTACTCCCCAAGATTCTCTCTATCGCTTCTCGTTTAAATATCTGAGAGAAAGAAATGCGTGACGTTTTTTATTTCCTAGACCAACACCTTGTCGTTTTAAAACGAAATGCATGTTGTTTTTGGAAATTAAAATGCCAAAATATTGAGCTTAATTGGTCCCAAAAAGAATCTTATTGGGCCGGAGGCCCTCCACCAAGACCGAAGACCGAAGACCGAAGACCCAAGCCCAAGCCCAAGCCCACGCCGAGCCGAGCCGGCCGGACGGACGGACGCGCGCGCGTGTGTGCGCTCTCCTCTCTCTGAGCTGTTTAGAAGCTCATATCATGGAAAGCTATATATACTTCTTTCTCAAGACACATTTCCCCGATATGGGACTTATGTGTGTTTCACTCATTAAAGCCAAAGGCTTTTTAGATGACCCGTAGGCCCATTTCATTCACCATTAACCAATTGATAATTGGTCCAACAGGGATAACTCTATTCTTGGCGTAGGGAAGTTTGAGAGTGCCCAGATTTATTGAGCCACATCACAAGAGAAAAGGAGATGTTTTATTGATTTTATTTCATATCCACAGACTTGACATCTGGAATTAGCTTTCATACCTCTGGATAAGTTAATATCAGCCACCGGAAGAGCTTCAGAAAGCATTTTCCAAATGAGCATTTGTAATTTGATCTTGCATCCAATATCCTGATTTAATTGAATATTCACCACTTCTATTATGTTCCCAAATCCAATAATCATCTTTAAAGATCACCGGTCTCGTTTGTAAAATAAGAGCAATATCTTCAGGAAAGAAGATATCCTCAAGCTTATCAATAATCCAGTCTCTTCTTTCATAATCAATGAGAGCATGAACTATGAGAATAATGCCTATGATTGGATTCTTAAAGGTCAACGCATATTCTCATCTTTGATCCAAGAATCTGTCTAAACTTTAAGAGATAAACCATTACCAACCATTACGCATATTTCCACCTTTTGATAGCAGTCTAGCAAACCAACTAGAGCATCTATTCTTTAGGGACACATAAATTTATTTAAGCATGTCAACCTTTAAATCTTTAAAGCATTCAGGAAAACCCAAATAAGTTCCCATACCACTTTCTTTTTCAATCCCAGGGACTCCTTAATCATCTCGTTTGTACTTTCTTTGACTTAGTACAAAATGTAATGGATGATTTACTTGGATTAACTGGCTGTCATGTCGCTTCTCTATACACTCTCAGGATTCTTTTAAGCTCTTCACATTGATTTGAACTGGCTTTGCAGATGAAGAGGCTATCGTTTACAAACAATAGATGATAAAGAGAAGGCCTTGAATCCGAAAATTGGATACCTGAAATTGTATGCGAAGCAGATGGTTGATTCAACAAATGGATTAATGCCTCAGCACAAAGGACAAATAGGAAAGGAGATAAGGGATCTCCCTGCCCTAAGCCCCTTTGTGGAACAATATAGCCATGTGGTTTATCACTGATCAAGACAGAGTATGTGACTGAAGATACGAAAAACCATAATCCATCTAATCGATTGTTGATGAAATCCCAATGCTTGTAGTAATTATTTGAGAAATTTCCGTTCAACTTTATTAAAAGATTTGGACGTAGCAGAGTTTATAGCCATATATTGTGATGACAAAATAGAATCGGTAAACAGACCGTAAAGCACCTCAAGAGCCATGATGATGTTATCAGAGATTTGTCTCTCAGACACAAATGCTGACTGTGAAGGAGAAACAATTAAGGGCAATATTAGCTTTAATCTCTGAGCACATATTAATAGGTCTTAGATCTGTCACCAAAAAAGATTCCACCTTCGTAGGAATAAGGCATAGCTGAGTATAATTCCACTCTACAGGTATAACGCATGTTCGAAAGAAATTACATACTTCATCAGTAACTTGGTTTCCGATCACCTCCCAAAATTGTTGGAAAAAAGGCTTGACATTCCATCAGCTCATAGAAGGATTGAAAAAGAAGAATGGTTCTTTAACCTCGGCTGCAGTAACCTCTTTTATCAGATACATATTCATAGAATTAGTTACTTTAGGCTGGAAGTGCTGAAAAAAATATGATGAAAATCAGAAGACCTTGAAGATGAAAACTAAGAATAGAAGTAATCAACTGCTACTACTACTATAGAACCTTCAGGTCTTTGTTCTCTACCGCCCTATCAATAAGCTTCTCTATAAAATTCTTAGATTGACTGGCCTTGACAGAAACATAAAAAAAACTTTAGTATTTATATCACCCGATTTTGCCCATCTTTCTTTGATTTTTGACTCCAATAGGATTCCTCATCTTTGTAAGCTTTCATCAGATCATATTCGAGTTGTTGCAGGAGATGAAGATTATGAAAAGTAGAAGAGTGGTATATCACTAACTTGGATTGCAATCCAGAATCCTGCTTTTGGAGTTTAGATTGTTAACTTTTTCAACTGACTTAAGGCCTTGCGACATTGTCGAATTCTATGAGACATATTTGCATCATTAGAAGGATGAGACCTATTCCAAACATGGATGACAGCTTATTTAATATCGGGTTAATTTATTTTAAGAAAACCAAACCATAAGGAACACTTGTAAAATTGAGTATCTAGAATTAATTTTGAAAATTCTGGAATGAGAAATTATCCCTTACTCTTTTTCAAATTTTTAAAATATTTTTATTATTGAGAATTTCATTCTCATCTCATCAATGGAGTGCTCAAAAGGGACAGTAAATTTGCGGAGAATGACAAAAGTCTGAGTAATAATTGAATAAGATGATAAGACGTCTTTTGTTTTCACCAAAATGATTGTTATGCATTGTTTATGATTTTAGATTTTTCATCAATAATGTCACAGAACTGAGAACTTTTTCTCAGTATCTTCTATTTGAAAGATAAAATTAAATATAAATTTTACTTAGAGCATCATCGTTGAATCATTTGAATATCTTTTAGATTATTTATTTCAATCTTAACGTTATTTAACTATATGATTAAATTTACTATTTAAAATTGTGGATAAAAACATTTTCGGCGTGAACATCTCAACAAATATTTAAATAAAATAAAATGTTAATATTATTCATTATTTTAGGGATAATTTGAAAAATACTCCATTAATAGATTGAAATTTGTAAATTACATTATATTTTTTAGTTTTTGAAAACTACACTTTATCAAATGTAAAAAAGACCTTTTTATCCAGATTTTGTATTTAAATAAATAAAATAAAAATTCGAAAATAATAATAATGTTTGAGACAAATATTTTATTTTACTATTAAGAAATTTTAAAATAACACTAGTATTATAAAATAAATAAATTATGATTTTTGTGATTTTATCATGAATGTTATCTTGTAATTTTTTTATTTTTTAGTCTTATATAAATAAATCCCCGATTTCTCATTATCTATCATAAAAATGACGTCTTTTACTTATTCACTCCATGCTGCAAAATTCTCAGATGTATGCAGCATGCTCTTTTTTGAAACTTATGCAGTATGCTTTACAATAAACAAAAACAGAACTATTTTTAGAACAAAACACAGGCAGAATTAGAAACCTAACTCTGATTTTTGAAATCATCAAAAAAACTCAATTTTGATTCATAATCTAAACTATCAAAAGCGAGATGATAAGGTTATAGAGATCAGACGTATATTTGAAGGGAAGAGACTATGTGGACAATAATAGAAAATGAAAATTTAGAAATTTGAATTACACTTAAGGTATGAATGAAGAATTAACAATTTGTGAATGATAGGAAGAAGAAACTATGAAACTTGAAACATGAAAAATATTTTGAATGATCATGAAGAAGACGCAGGTTTGTTTTCTTTTTATAAATTTTCAAAAAAGGTATATATATAAGATATTCTGTATATATCATTAAGATTTTTTTTTAAAAAAAAAAATCTTATCATTTGAAACTGTTTAATTACATAAAAATTTTATGATGATAAAAATTTGATAATAATATTAAATATTCATATAAGATAATTTAGTAATTTCATATATACAAAAGTGTATTTTTCAAAAAAAATGGTGTACTTTTCAAATTAATATCTCATATAAGTGTATTTCTCCAAAATTTCCCATTATTTTAACTATTTTTGTTTTTTTTTTAAATACTTGTTGAGATACTTATGTAAAGAGTATCTAGTTTTCTCTTAAAATATTAGAATTTTTTTCGGCAAATGAAACAGACTCAACTAGATTCTGTAACCCAAACTGGTAGCTCCGCATCCATATGGACAACAAATGACGTCTTCTTACGAGCACTACGTGCAAGACGATCCGCCATTGAAATCTGCGTCCGCGGTAAATGAATGAGCTCTGAGCTGTTAAAGCTTCTCTTCAAAATTGTAATATCTTCCAAGTAACTTGTAAAGGCTGGTCACTCTTCTGGTTCTGAAACCATCTTCACCAATTGAGAACAATCCGTTGCAAACGTAACAGTAAACTGTCGTAGATTTCTTATGCATTCTATTGCCCAAATAAGCGCCTCTATCTCTGAGTGTAGTGGCGACTGACTGGCTCGTGTATTCCTTGCTCCCATTAAACCATCAAAACCTTCCAAAGTGCTATACCATCCTTGTCATGAGTATTTTTCCTGGTTTTTCCATGAGCCATCCATGAAGTACCATCTCCCTTGGATAATCGGCATTATTGTTTCTACTGACGAATCAGTCTGATTAGTTCCATGCGAAAGTGTATTATGTGCCTCAGACCATAGTAAGGCCTCTCTTTCTGCCAAATTTAGTGTATTCCTAAAAATCAATATCCAAATTGCTAAAAACCTTATTGTTCCTTCTTTTCCATATATACCATAAACTCCATGCAAAATGATGGTCATCTATTGCCGGAGAAACCCTCCAAAATAAATGATTCATGTTTGCAAAGAGTGATTGGGTGGAAAATATATCAGGGTTCGATGGAATTCTTGAGAGGGCCCAGACTTGAACTGCCGGTGGACATTCAAAAAACACATGATTTATGGATTACTCAAGGTCGCCACATCGTGCACAAATTGTATCCCCTTGAATTCCTCTTGCTCTTAAATTTTTCTTTACCGCAATACATCCTGATATCAGTTGCCATAAGAAATGTTTCATCTTAGGTGGACATCTTACATTCCAGCAGAAAGCCTTCAAAGGATTGACTGAGGGACCATACTCTAGTAACATCTTTTCTCTATCTGGGTATACTCGTTCGACTTGATATCCAGATTTAACTATGTACCTCCCATTATTAGTGAAATGCCATTCATCCTGATCTATTGTCGGGGATCGACTTAAAGGTATACTCTCAATTATTTTCACATCCTGAGGATCCACCAGCGTCCGAATTACCTGTAAATTCCATGTTCTCGTTGTGGCATTGATGAATGAGTTCACTGTAAGATCCGGGTAAAGATTGTGTTGATTTTTGTTTGCTGGTCTCGGGCGATTGGATGGGAGCCATGGATCATTCCATATTGAGATAGAAGATCCTGATCCCACCCTTTTGATTAGTCTTTTGCTAACCAGAGATCTAGAAGAAACAATACTACGCCAACCGTATGACAACGAGTACGATCTAATGGGTTCCAGGGGTGATGCATTCCTGAAATAACGACCCTTAAAAATTCGAGAGAATAGAGTGTTTGGTTTCTCTATTAATCTCCAAAATTGCTTCCCTACCATGGCTGTATTAAAGTCTATGAGATCTTTAAAACCTAAGCCTCCTTCATCCTTCGGGCTACAAACTTTATCTCATGATTGCCAGTGCATACCCCTAGTGTTTCCTCCTGAACCCCACTAGAAATGTGCCACTGCACTCGTTAACATCTTCGTTACCGTTTTTGGTATGTGAAAGCAGGACATCACATGATTTGGCAAAGCCGTTGCCACAGATTTGATAATTACTTCCTTTCCGCCTTTGGTAAAAAACTTGAAAGTCCATCCATTTATTCTATTGTTTAAACGATCCTGAACAAAAAAAAACTTGTATTTTTGATCCTCCGAGATTCTCACGAATTCCCAAATATGATCCCATGCCTCCAAGGTTCTGTGTCCCTAACAAGTCCCGTAATTCCTGCCTAGTGGGCTCTTCTATCTTGTGTCCAAACTGGATTGCCGATTTATCAAAATTTATCTGCTGGCCCGATACCCCTTCGTATTTCTTTAGAATCCTGAGAATTGTCTCGCATTCCTCTTTCTGAGCTCTACAAAAAAAAAGACTATCGTCTGCAAAAAGCAGATGAGAAATTGGAGGACGAGCTCTTGCAACCTTTATGCCCGAGAGCAGTTTCTCTCTCTCAACTTTTTTAATATTCGCTATCAATGCTTCCGTACACATAATGAATAAATAAGGAGATAATGGGTCCCCGTGCCGTAGCCCTCGCTGTGGAATTATGTGTCTTTTTGGTTGTCCTTTCAATAATACTCTATATTGTATCGAGGAGATACATTCCATCATTAGTTGGGTCCAGTGATGATCAAACCCCATTTTGGATAGTAATTCCTGAATAAAACTCCATTCAATTCTATCATAAGCTTCACTCATGTCCGTCTTTATAGCCATAAATTTCCTTTGACAAGATTTGTTGGTCCGCAATCCATGAAACATTTCCTGAACTATGAGTATATTGTCAAAAATCAGTCTTCCAGGCACAAAAGCCGATTGTGTTTCCAAAATAATGAAAGGAAGACACGCCTTTAACCTCTGACATAATACCTTTGAAATAATCTTGTATCCTACATTACATAAACTTATAGGTCGAAGTTCTGTCATCCTAGTGGGTCTCTCCGTTTTGGGTATCAAGCAAATATTTGTAATATTTAGCATTGAATCCAAGGTCCCTGAAGTCAAAAAATTGTTAACAATTTCCACTATATCCTTTTTTATTACATGCCAAGAGTGTTGAAAGAAAAGTGCCGTCATTCCGCCGGAGCTTTCTCTGGATGCATCATAAACAATGCTTGTCGGACTTCATCCTCAGTTGCTAGCCGAAGTAGACGCTGATTCATCTGAGAAGTGATAGTATGAGGAATCTCATTCAGGAAACCTTTAAAATTTGAGGGTGAAGTTGTCTGAAATAATCCATCAAAGTAATCCACTGCAACCTTTTCTACACATTGTTCCTTAATAATCCAATTTCCATTAGTATCATAGAATCCGACAGCTTACTCATAAAATATTAGAGTAAAGTTGATTTTTCATTTTTGCCTTTTTCGAAGTAAAATAATTTTGTGTATAACAAGGTAAAATACTTTTTCAAAAATACGAATAGAGTCTATTGTATCATTTTTTCATATTATGCTTCTACAGAAAAAAAAAACACATTTTATGTACCCTTAAATTATCTGCCATATTAACGTGTGCTTTTTTTTTTGGGTCAAAATTAACGTGTGCTTTTTATTTATTAAATTCTGTATGATTTTCATTATATGTTCAGCACACCTCTGATCAATGTCAATTTTATACATTCAGTAAGGAGAAATGACACCAAAAGTCAACTGAGCAGTGAGCATGCAATGATTTTGATTCATAAACACAGTCCCCAAAACTTGTAATTATATCCTAAAACGAATGGTAGATTAATCTCAAGTCTCAACCAAAAGCTGTCATCCTCCGAACTTTCATACACAGCCTGTCATTGCCCCCACTGGTCGTTCAAACTTCAAAGTTTAATAACAAAACATTAGGGCTGAGCATTTTATTTGTTAAATTTGATTCACTTCTTTATTCGTTTCGATTCGATCCAAAAAAATCGAATATCTGTAAGTCTTTGAAGCAAAGCAAACATTAAAAATCACTATCCGTTAAAAACGAAGCAAATCACAAATACTAAAAAAATTAAAGACGAATATCTGATCCGTTCCGACTTTTATATAAATAGTTATATATCTATAGTTAAATAGAGTTTTTAATGTATAATCTTATATAATTTTATTTATAAAATTACTTATAAAAATGTATATGAAGAAAAGAATTGTAAGATCTTTATAAAAAACTACAATTCTTCTTAAAACATTTAATTTATAAGAATTTTTTATGAATTTTTAATAATTTAAAAATAAAAAATTTCATTAATGTTTTAATTTATCTTTTATAAGAACAAATTTCCTATACTTGTAACCCGACTTGTTTTATTCGAGTAGTAAACAATTTGTCTTACACTTGTAATTGCTAATACCAAATACTTGATTAAGCGAGTACTCGTCTATATATGAGATACTTGCGATTAACTTGTTGTACTTGTACTTGCTCACTTAACTTAAATTTTTTGTAGTCGAGCCTTTAAAATATAGAAATTCTATTTCAATGATTTTATGATTAGATGATTGTCTATATTTATAGCAAAAAAAAATTGTTTGATTCTTATGCTACACCGATGTAAGATAATGTAGCGTAAAATTTGAAGAAAAAAAAGAAAATTATTTAATTCCACATGTTTGATATATTATATAAGTATTAAACTAGATAAAATAATAATGTAAATTTTATAATATATTTTGAAAATCAAGTAACGGGTCAAAACGAGTCAAATACTTAAAATAAATTTAAGCCTTGTTACTTGATTTGAACTTGAAAATATTTAAAATTCTTAACTTGTTACTTGCCTTGATTAAGACGAGTACTTGTATTTACGGGGAAAATACAGGGCGGGTAGCGAGTTTAAGGCGGGTAACGGATATTTGTGCCCAGCCCTTTTTTTGCTAAATCATAAATATTTCAGAAAAATTGTTTAAGTTCATGTTACCGATAAGCTTGTTTTTTGCAAACAATTATTGTTCGTTCAATCTTTTTGTTGTGTATCGCATGTCCCTGTGTTCCCATTTTAGCCCCAGGTTAATTGGATGGTCCATATTATGAGACTAAGGCCTTGATTGGTAGAACATTAGCATTATAATTATGCTCTACATTATCCAATCAACATTTGTTAGAAAAATATTTAAAAAAACATTTACTAAATGCTAATGCTATCCAAATGCTCTCTGGCAAATGCTTTCATATGAAGCTTTTGGAAGAGCATTTGCATTTATAATTTATAAATTTAAGAATAATATATAATTAGTTCATTTATTTGATTTAATAATATTATAAAATTATTTTTATATCTAGAAAATAAAATTTTAATTTCTAAAATAAATTTACCATATAAATATATATTTTTAAAATATTATTTCACTTTTAAAATATAATTTAATTATATTTAATTAAATTAATTATATAAATTTTATTTTAAATTAATTATGTAAATTAGATAAATTGATTATATAAATAAGATAAAATAATTACATAAAGATTCATATGATATATAAATTATATTTTAAATTAATATATAATTAAATTATATTTTTAAAATATAATATAATTAAATTAAGCATATTAAATTCAATTATATTTAAATTTTGAAATATTATTTTTAAATAGATATTGTTATTGTAAAATTTATTTAGTTTAATAACATTTTTGATATAACATAATTTTGAAATTATTTAAATAAATAAAATATTATATATCTTTTATATATTAATTATACTATATATATAATAAAAAATATATATATAGTATAATATATATATATATATATATATATATATATTAGAAATATATTCATTATAAATAAATTATATTATCTATTATATACTAATTTTAATAATAATTTTAAATAGCATGTTCATACTGCTCTACCAATCAATCTATTAAACAGTTTAGCAAAAGCATACAGTTTCTGCAGCATAGTATTTTTATAGTATATTGCTACTGCTTTCTCATCTACTTTGCCAATCAGGACCTAAGATGAGCATAGTTTAATCTAAGTAGACTACATTTACGGATAAGAAAGGTCAATGTATCTGAATTGTTTAGTTTAATCTAAGTAGACTACATTTACGGATAAGAAAGGTCAATGTATCTGAATCGTTTTTTTTTTGCTAGTATTTGATAGGAAAATTAACAAAAAAAGGTTTTATTATAAGTCTACATCATGGTTTAAACACCAAATTCATTATAAGACCTTTGAGAAAATCCACTTTTACCCAGTAAACATTTGGAATCTGGCATTTCTCAAGATCTATATTTATGAAGTTTTTGTTTTAATATATCATATCTGCTGATCGGGTCGGTTTTGATAAAAACATATTTAGTGTTAAAGAGTAGATTATCTGAAAGTGTATCGCACTGTCTGATCTGAGTTTAGAATATCTTACGACAAATGTTAGGGAGTGGAAAAATCGTATGTTATGGTCGACCATATTAACCATTTGTACCAAACCCAAAACTAGCCAAATAATTTTAATTAGTTTATAACGGATATGGAGTTGGAATTATTAAGTAATTGCAGTGGTGATAACAAGTAGACAAAAAGAACGATAATAATTTAGAACTGTAAAAACCCTACCAAAATCTTAGATGTACAGTTTAATCCCAACTTATTTTCTTAAAATTATCCTTGTTAAATATTGATTTGAAATATATTATATAAAAATTATCCAAGAGATTATTAAAAGAAACTAATGGTTCTTTAGCATCGGTATATTAGTGAAGACAAGTTTTATTGATGATATATCGAGGATATCAAAATAGTTTTGTTCTGACTTCACGAATATAACCACAATCTCATGACTTAGATAGGGTTTTTAATACCTTGTCAATTTTGTTCAAGAAGAGTTCATTCTAAACAATGTAGATTCTAACTAGTGACCATTATAATAGAAATAGGAATATGCAGGAAATGAATGAGTATGAACAAAATAAGAAGAATAAAGAGGAATATTTATTACTTTTGTTCCATATCAAGTTTGATAAGGAATGTTTTTGCTCTATAGTTCCTTAGAATTGGAGGAATGACAAGGAATCACACACAACAAAAGTTCCTCTTAAATGATATATTTTTTAAGGAACGAGTAGGAATTAATTATTCCCCTTAATTTTCTAGGTCACCGGTTAGATTAGGAATATGCAGGAAACGAATGAGTAGGAACAAAATAAAAGAAATAAAGAGGAAATATTTATTACTTTTGTTCCATATCAATTTTGATAAGGAATGTTTTTGTTCTATGGTTCCTTAGAATTGGAGGAATAACAAGGAATCATACACAACAAAAATTCCTCTTAAATGATATAATTTTTAAGGAATGAATAGGAATTAATTATTCCCCTTAATTTTCTAGGTCACCAGTTAGAGCCGTAGAGTTTTTTTCTCTTGAAACAATGTAGTGTTTAAACTGCAAAATGCATACCAGAAAATAAAAGCTAAAATTAACTAAAAATTTAAGCATATAAAGGTTAATTTTGTTTCAGTAGTAAATAACAAACAGTGAGTGCTACCTACCTTATATATGCAATATCACTTTTATTGGTTGATTTTTTAGAGTTGTTCTCAAATAAAATATCAATATTGTAATAAGGTTAATTTTATATCTAAATTTGATTAAATAAATGTTTTATGAGTTTTCATATGAAATTATATTTTATTTTTGAACTTATTTTTGTTCTTATTTTCTTTTTCTTTATATTTGATCAGCACTATTAAAACATAGAGTTATTTTTATTTACAAAACAATTATCCGACATAAATGATAGTTTTACATAATTCATTTATTTAAATTTTGTAATGATTTAACTTGAATTATTATACATTATTTATTTTCTTAGGGTATAATTTTTGGATTTTGAGAAGAATTATAATTATTTTTCTTTATAAATTTTTAAATTTAAATATTTACAAATTAGATGAAAATAGTTTCATAGAATTGTCATCCTCTAGTTTTAATACATGTGTAGAAATATAGATAAAAATCTTACAAAAATTGTGAAGTGAACCTAAATTTTTAATTTGGAATGTTAAATATATTCATTTTTAAGATTTGTAAAGAGTGATTGTCTATGAAACAACAGAAAATTATTTACAATTAAGCTATAAACTAAACTAGATTTTGACCCGCGCTTTGAAAGCGCGGGATAACATTTTTGTTATTTTTTTCAATTTAAAAGTTACTACATTTTGGTTTAAATTTTAATATTTGATTTTTAACATTTATAACTGAGAGTAATTGTTTTGACAGCTCATAATGTTGGGCATTTGTGTTTTTAATTAGGGTTATTTGGTTTTTGAATTATTCTGGTTAGGATGTTTAAGATCCGTTAAGAAATTAGACATTTTGGATTGAATCGGTTTGGTTAATGTTGGATTTAGGTCATGTTGTTATTTTCTAATAAAACATGTAGTGAAAACTATTTAAAAATAGATTGGGTTTAATTCGGGGTTAAAGGGAAAAAAATCCAAGAAACACTTAAAAATCATAGTTAAACCCGAAAAACTACAAAAAGTTCAGGTGATTAGAGTAATTCGATGATTTTGAATATTTTTATTTATAAATTATAATTATATATATATATATATATATATTAAAAATAATTAATATTTTATTCTATTTTGAATATCCAGGTACCCGTTCGGGTTTTGGTTTCAGTTTCTATATTTTAAAGAAATAAAACCGTTTATTTATTTATAATTCCGGTCCGATTTCAGTTTTGATTTTATTTGGTTTGATTAAGGTTTTAGCAGTGTTTTGAAATCCGATCCGGATCCCAGTTGAAACGGTAAACCCGGTAAACCCGGTAACCCAAGATATATTTGTTATGGATTTTGTAAAAAAATCAATATTTAAAACACACAATAAAACCTGTAAAAACTCAGAACTCGGTTACCAGTTAAACCACTGGTTGAACCAATAAATAACTTTAACATTTTTAAGGTTTTAATTATGTTTTTTGAATTTTTTTTGTATAATTAAGAAGCTAGGTTTTACATGTTCTAAGTTCTATTATGTTTTCCATTCATTATCGTGAAATATATGAATTTATTTTAACTTTTTGTTTTACACGTTTTTAACTAAATATGCTTTGTTTTGAAAGTCACTGATTTTATTCTAATTGTTTATGCAAAACCATATGATTTGAATCATGCTCTGCAGTGACTTTTTCACATTATACATTTATATATTTTTGAATTTTAAGTCTTTGTATATTTTTGTTAGATGTCATAACTCCTAAGTTCTTAATTTCTTACAAAAATATTTAATACTCTAAACTTTTTTTTTTGATATTTTGTATGTAAAAATGAAAATAAAAATATAGTATTTTCTACATAAAACATAAAATATACATTTAGGAAATATTTAACTGTAGTTTCTGTATTTTTATTTTCATATCTAATATATTATTATATAACAAAATTTATTTATTTTTTAACCTGTAATTCACACGCAGTTGATCGAGTGACCAAGTAATCCGGGAGGCTGTCCGATTTGATGTTATGGTTGTATTTCAAAATAGTGGTTTGAGTTTCAGATAATATGTCAAAGACTAACGTTTCGTTAGTTTTCTTATCGGTATTTTAATATCTATCTTACTAAAACATGATCCTTCTTAATATTATCCTTAGAATATTGTATGATATTATTTTTTTATTGTGTGTTCTAAAGTATTTTTTCCTTCATTAAATATATGTTTTATTATTTGTAAATTGATTATTCAATTAAATGACTTATGTCATAAATATCAGATTTCACTTGTTATATTCAAGAGATGTACGTGCCTAATGAACTTCATTTTTTTATATCTTATTATATAAAACTTGGTTCTTCAAAGTTACTAATTAATATGATTGTGACATGTGTCAATAAATTTTTAAGATTGTGACATGCATCAAAAATATGATACAATTATATTTTATTCAGGATTTAAAAGAGATTTAGAAAAGGAAATTTCTTATTACAAAAATAGTCTTTAAAGATTCTCTTTAGGATTTTAGAAAAGGAAAAATTATTATTACATAATCTTTTACAGTTATGTATGTTACAATATTTGATAGTAATTTTTATTTTTTGAAAAGTTCTAAACGAAAAATAATTTTAAAAAGCTATTTGAAAGTAAATTTTCTTTAAAAAATAAAATTTTGAAAATATACTAAAGAAAGATAATTATAAAAGATACATATTATAAAATGTAAAAGAGTACTTAATAGTAATTTTTAAATGCAAATAGAAATGAGATTTATAAAATAGAATGTTTTCCTTTTCAAAAATCCTAGCAAAAGAAAAATTTATTTAATAAAACATTAACTTTGTACATAAGAAAGTGTATAATGTCGGTCATTGACTCGATTGACGTTATTTAACTTTCATTTTTTATTTCATCCTAATTCTTATTTTGGTTGAATTCAATTTAAACTTTAGTTATACCCCTAAGTATAAATTTGATAACTATTCAACTATGCACCATAATCATAAGACTATAATGAAATGATTTATTATTTTATGTTTTTTAATTAAATTAAAATATTAAACAAAACATGTTCCAACGCACATGCTCATATCTAATGTAGTTATATACTGCGACAAATTTTTTGCAGTATATCCACTTTTTCCATATTAATTATTGAACATAATATTTCTTTCATAACCTAAAATGGTAACATACACGATATGTTATTTTGCATTATATACACTTTTGCCAAAAAATCATTATTTTACTCCTTTTAACCGAAGGATTAATTTTTATTTTCTTTCTGTTTGACAAAAGAAATTAAACTGCCTAATGTCATGGAGTAGATTAAAAGAATATTCTGTTTTAATTTGAATATCAGTATTTCTGGGAAAAATAACATTTAAATAAAAACATATAATAAAAATAATTCAGTGGCATAGAATAGTAAATAAGTGTAAAAAAGAAGGGATCTCAAAAAAGACCCTTCAGTTTTAATAGTATTGATTGTACTATAACAAAATATCATAATTTCAAAAAAAACATTATAATATTTTATTGATAAAATAATCATTGTCAGATTGATATATTTTTTTTATTAATAAAATTTAATTTTATGGAATAACATATGTTCAAATAGAAATTTATTTGTATTTTTAATATTCCATATAAATATAAATCTAAATAATCTGTGTATTCAATCGATCTCACATTAGTTTGTTTTGATTTTAAAAATTTAAAATTAAAACATATAAGTACATATTTTAATGTGTACCATGTTAGAGAGTTTTTCTATAACATAAACGAGTTAATTTATTTTTAAATCATTTTGTATTTGATAAATAGTTTTGCATGTTTGATAGAATACCCTGGAAAAATGTGTAGTCTAAAAAAATATCAACTATATTTTTATATATGTTTCAGACACATTATTGCTTTGAAAAAGAAACTAATATCTTTCAAATGGTGATTTGAGAGAGGTGAAGATCTTCGATGATTATATTCAGTTTCATCTCAACGGTAAATTGCTTTCTTTTTTTTTTCTTTCATCTTCTTCTTCATCTATTTATAGATAGTTAATCTCAAACTTTTTTTTTTAAAACGTATTTACCGAGATCTAATTTTTTTGAATTTGATTTGTTTTGCATGTGGTGTCTGATGGGTTTTATGTGTAATCTGATGAAATTAAAAAAATATATCGATCAGTTAAAAAAAGATTCGTAGCCGATCTGAGGCAGTTATAAAAAGATCTTTTTAATTCGTTCGATTTGGTATTCAACTGGTAAAACTCCCAAAGGTTAGTTTTGGATGGCTCCTGAAAGGTTTCTTAAAATCACTTTGATTAATTTCATTTAGTTGCAGTAAAACGAAATCAGTGAAGAAATTATTGTGATTTTCTCTGAAAAATGTTACTTTCCTGTTTAAATGTTTTTTTCTCTTTAATTTAGTTTAATTTTACGGATTATTAATTTCTACTAAAGTATGCAATGGTTTAATAGTATTGATGACCTATCTATTTAATGTAATTGATTATCTATCTTCTTATTATATAAAGAAGATTATTCTCTTCTATGAAATTGCCACCTAGGAAAATAGGGTAAAGAGACGCTGACACGTGGCACTTCAGTCTTAAAATCTCGATTTTGATTAACGGATCATTGGACTTCTGCGATTTATTCCAATTACTTTGTTTAATGGGCCTCTGCAATTTATTCCATTTAATCATTCCAAAGCTTGAATCAAAAACTAAATTCGCATCGTCCCCACAATCGTCTTCTTCAATATATTTAGGATTCTTCGTGTCCATGCTCTGAAGCTGTGATTAAGTCAAACTTCAATGGAGGTTGTTCGAGATTATCCATCTCTGTCTGTAATCACTTTGTCGGTATCATTCGTGACGTTTCATTCCTGATGTTACGTTACGGTATTGTGTGCATCCCCATTAACATCGTTCTTTACTCCTTGGACTCACGCTGCCCACGATTGCTCATTCAATACATCTACTCTTTTAGGTTCTCTGAATCTGCAACTATAAATAGGTGAGTTTGCCTTGATCAAATTCATCATTCCATTCTTCACAATCATATTAATCAAAAAACTTCTGCAGACTAGAATAATTAATTCATCTCTCCTCAACGCTGATTTGAAAGCCCCGGCATTGTAGCAATTCGGGTAAGCAAACACGTGATCATCTTCCAATTTCTTGCAGAGTTTTAAACTTTCCAAATTTGGAGATGATTAAAAATATTATGGATGCATCTTAGAAGGTGAAGTTGGCTATAGGTGTCTTACTGTGTTCATGGCTGTAGAGTTTCTTCTCACTATCCTATTCCTAAGCTGCAAGGTTGAGGTATCTAAGTAGGAGTTCAAAGTCAAGAAGCATGTGAACAGTCTAAATAAATATATGATTTTTTTTTTACCTTTTGGCTTTGTTTATTTTGTTCTAATTGAGCAAATAGTACACATTGTGTCAAGATTTCACAAAAAAAAGATATGATTTATCCGATGAAACTGTGATTAATACTTAATAGAACCCAGATGGTGATATAATTGTTTGTGTTCCTATCACAAAGCCACCAGCTTTTGATCATCATTTCCTCAAAGATCGCATGATTCAGGTACATAGATTACAACGCTTACTTAAATTTTATGTTCTAAGTGCTGATCTTTAGTTTACTTTACTTGCGGTTTCTTCTTTAGATGAAGCCTATTTACTATCTTGAGAGACTCATTGATGACAACAAAGTGTCTTCTACGAATCAGAAAGAGAAGTACATACTTATCCCTTAGTATTGGCATCGATGTGTAAATTGTGCCAAAGGAACCATTCCCATGAGGAGGACAAAGGAAGCTGTTTGTCTTGAGAGCAAGTTCAGTCAAAAGATATGGCAAGAAGAGGCATAGAACTGTCCAGATTCCTAAATCTGCAGAACCTGACCTCATCAACCAAAGTGATCACCGGGTAAGTCAAAGTTCTTTTATTTTGTTGGTTTCTTTATATGAGTTGTGTTTTTTTGGTTTCTTGAACTGTGGCATGCCATAGCTTAAACGAAAGGAGATAAGTACTATGGAGCTAAAGCGATTATAAATGTGTGGTAGCCAAAGATTCAGCTTCTCGCAAATATGGCCTCCCGGTGGTTCATCCAGACATGATCTTAACAGCATAGAAGCTGGTTGGCAGCTCCACTCAGTTAGCTTCTAGGGAATGTGAATATGATTTTGTTTCTCATGTTCTTTATAAGATTTGTGTTTGCTTTACTACATGTTAGCCTGGATAGATATGGATTGGTGACAATAACACAAAACTTTTCATTTACTAACTTAGTGTACCTGCGAAACAATCAAAATTGTAAAATATTTACATAACTAAAAATATTTTTTTCCTTATTAGTTAGATAAACATATGATTTCTTAGATTTCTAAGAAGAATAACAAAAAATAGTGCAGGTATATTAATATCACTTTTAACTGAGACTAAACTAAATGTCACCTCTATCTATAAAAAGGTAAGCTTCATCACTTAAACTTCATCCTCATCGCAACCAAACATGCGAACCTAACCTCACAAATTGAAACTCTCATCAGGCAATCAATCTCTGGTTCTATCACCCATCGCTGTCCAAATCCGACATGAGCCAGACCATTGTATGCGGAGGAGGACTATAATGATCGGACTCTTTCTGTCATTTCTTGACTGCATAGAGTCTGCGATATATCGGATCTTCATCGTGGAGTCCGTCGTTGCCGTGTTACTGACGTTGAAGCTCTGAATCAGCCTACAACAAGAAACAGAGGACGAGTAATGGCAACATGGAATCCAGCAGAGTAACAGAAGCAGTCGTGGAGAGGCGGAGGCGAAGAGCGAGAACTGCGGCGAGTAAGTTGAAAGATGAAAACGTGAACCTTCAGGAGGCTTTAACGAGGCAGCTGCACAGGAAAAAGATGGAGATACTGCTCATTTCCCTGAAGGATAAAGCTTTCTCTACGGTTATGATGTTAAAAATGATCATGTATGCATAGTTAATATTTTTGGTTTATGCTTATTAAGGTGATGAATAATGATTCTCTTATCAGGTACAAGTTGGAGGATCACCGTTGTATTAAGTTAAGAGAAATCAGGGGAAGGGTGGTATTGCAGGAGCTAGCGTTTTGGAGGTAGTGTAACTCATTCTGCGTTAATATCCTATTATTAGCATGATCATGTTAAAATGATTTCACAACTCCATTTTCCTTAATATATAATTCTGAAGTTTGAGTATCTAATCTTTCATCTTTCTCACTCTGTTTGTAGAATTGTTTTAGCCAAGTATTTAGGTACTTAGTTGATTTAAGATGTGAAATCAACATTATATTTTTTTCAGAACAGCGCCTTTGGTGGCAGTCATGGAGTCCCTATAGTTGCCACAAATTAAAGTTAACTCTTATTTTGACAATATTCTTTGTTGTTACACTGTTTTCTTTGACATGTTCAACATTATCCTATCACTCTGGTCACACATTTGGTCAACTCTTTTTATAAGAAGCTGACTTTTTCATTTGTTATGCGTTTTGATTTATGTTGGACTGTGAATTTACACCCATAAACATTTGAACAGAAAGTATAAACCATAATGCACCACCTGATGGTATTCATTTAAGTGTTGTACGTATTGTCGTGTAATTTAGTGAGATTTGGTCTTTTTTGCCTCCCTAAACGTGTTTTTTAGTTTACTTCCAGATTCTTGCCATGACAATACCTTTTACAAAATAAGTAGATATTTACAAACGTTGCACCTCTTTCCTTATCGACAGATAGATGCATGATTCTTAGTTAGGCAAGTGCACTCACGCTAGAGATCCAAATCACATCATCCGCGGTGGGAGAGACCAGAGACCATGAGAGAAGAGACCAATTAAATTTGTGCAGACACTCCAGGGACTGAGGTTGCGCGGAGACTGCTGCATCCATGGCTTCATAGTATTTGGTATTCAAGGATAGTGATCCTCATTCAGCCACATTTCTATAATATACAAAGCATCTGTTCAATTTTTCAGACATTTAAAGAGACCCTTACAGTGTACTGGAAGCTCATAAATCTTACAATTCAACAGGGTATGGGAATGAGCTTGGCAGCTTCGTCGCCACAGAAACTGAAGATCGGTGTTGTTCTCTCCGAAGATCAAGCACCTGGTTGGCACATTGTTCTATATAGACCATTCTAAAAGTGTTTAAAAGACATCTTTGTGTGTTTCAAAGTGATGATTTATGCATTGTTGTATCTTGGAGGTCTACTATGATTTGTAATTTTCTTTTCGGCTTCAGATCACTTGCAGCTAAAATAAGTACATTTTACGGATTGAAGGATGGTCCAGCTGGGATCATGAAGTGCAAACAGATTGACTCCAATGCAGAATTCATTTAGCTTTAAAGAAATCAGATACTTCGACTGTATTAGTATATGGATATGCCAAAAACTTTGTGAAAGATTCAGATTCGACAAATTTTCATCATCATTAAGATCTTTGTGTTGTAAACATTCGTTATTCAAGCATGTTTATATAACAGCAACTTAACTTTGAAGCTCTAGCTACGAATTAAAATACCTGAATTTTATATGTCGGCCCTCCCTATATTTTTTCATGATTTCTCTTTCAATGTCCATGAATGAACTTTATATATACATAAACTTTTTACTGCAGAAATAGAACTGCGATTTTCTGCTAATTACACCATAACGTTATACATATAAATACATAGAAATTCAAAGCCTTATTTTACACAAACTACTCACTCTATATGATTGTCTTAAGAGTCAGGGCTCATGATTCATCTCATACAACATACTTAAGAAAGTGGAGTAGCAGGAACCATATCAAATTTAAAATATACAAAAAGTAACTATTAAATAAGAAAAACAAAATAGTATCAAAATTTTAAAATACTTTTCTAAAATCAATAATAAAATAAAGTCAGTTGTTACTGTAAGAGATAACTTATATAATAATGTTACAGTAACTTCATATTCCAAAACAATTAGTCGATAACACTTACACTAAAATTATATTTAATTATCAAAATAACATTGTTTACTTGGTGTCCAAATATATTTTTAAATATCATAAATGTCTATACTTCTAAATAGTAACAATCAGTATTATAATGATTGATATTTTTAACATCTCTAAATAGTAATAATTGATATTTTTAATATACTAAATATAAATTAAAAAATTGAACTATATATATTAACAATACATCAATGCTCCATAAATAATCTCCGAAGCTAAGAATATATCAAACAGTTATGGTTTTCTATTTTTATTAGTTTAGCCTAGATTTTGGTGGTAAATTAAAGGAAAAAAAACTGCGGACTTTTATTTACAAATTTTTGTTGATGTGAGTTTGAAGAAACATAAAATTAACATAAATATATTTTTACTCAAATATAATAATTCATAAATATATAACCTAACATGTTATTTATAAATATTAAACAACAACAATTAATATCATATTTTATGCTACTTGCATATTTTTAAAGAAAAAGAGTAATAATTGGCTTTTCTTTTTTCTAATTGTTTAAATTATAAAATTTAAGAAGAAATATATTAAAATCTATTAACTTCAAGAAAATTAACTATTTTGAACAGAATGAAATAGATATATTTGTTTTAATATAGTAACAAATATATAATTTCTATAATAAAAAGAAATAGTAAAATATGCAGTAAAAATAGTAAAAATTATAATTAAAATAAGCAAAAAATATCATTAGTATTTAAAATATATTTTTTATAAAATAAACTATCACATATTAAGTAAATTATTCGAATGTATATTAAATCCAATGCACAAAAAGAATATTGCTATATTAATCAGATAAAAATAAAGAAAATTACCAATTAACTAATAATAATATTTGTTTTAAAATCATAATCGGTTTGGATGATATAAGATTATTTGATAAAATTTTCAGTAAGTATAAATAGTTTTGAATATTAACGATCAATATTAACTTATTGTACAATCTAGCTAATTTAGAAAAAAAAACATCAATTCAATTTTTCTATTTTCTAAATCAGTAGATTTAGTAGATAATGTATAAGAATATATAAAATTATCAATTGATTATAAAAATGTATAAATGTATAAGAGGGATAAAAAATTCATTATTCATGTATTTAACTTCAACTTAAATTTTTAATAACTTATTTAATTAAATTAAAACAAACATAACAATGAGAATAGTTACATTGATCAGAGAAGAAAATTTATAATTAGTTAGATTTGTGTAACTAACTTTTTAAGGCGGTTTCACTATTTTCAGGGGGGTTAATTTTCTTTTAGTCAACATACAAGACGATAATTAATTAAGAGTGAGAAAATAAATTATTAGAATTAACTAAATTTTAGTTAAAATGATATATTAAATTTTGATGGGGTAAATTGTTGGTGTATTGCATTTTATAACCTTTTTGCATCAAAAAATTACATGAATAAGATAGCTAATCATAATTTTTGATAATATGCATACCCTAGAACGCTTTAACATCCTTTGCTGTAAAATTATGAAACATAAAAACATCATACATGCCTCGTAAAAACAAGCAAAAAATATAAATAAATTAAACAAGCAATGTTTATTATACGTATACTTTATTTGAAATTATTTTATCATTTACATCCCGCCCGTAGAACGGGTCCGACCCTAGTATATATCTTATATCTTATCTTATATATATAAAACAGACTTGTCTGTCTCCTCATGCGTCCACATCATCGGGAAGGAGGGGGCGTTTGTCGCCACGTGTACATCTCTAATTTCGGTAAGCCAGTTCTCTATATTTCTTTTTGGGTCGGTTAGGTTGTGTTAAGATGACGAGGCCCAGTCTCTTATGAACAAAAAGCCCTGATAACCTGTCTCCTCCTCGGTGGTCGTCTTTTCGGTTCACCTATATTCTCTGCATAATGCTTTTCTTCAATATTGAAACTGTATCATTATGATTCTCCATTAACTATCTCATTCAAGCTCTCCCACGACGATGAATTTTACTACCCCTCTCCTGACTTCCATCGCTAAACCCTAATTTGTTCCACTATTAATAGAGATGCATCAAACTCAGAATCTCCCAACGTCACGTGATTCGAGTCATTCGACCCTTCTGCTTCCTCGCAAAGACAACCTGCAACAATGGTTCCATCCCAGATATTTATTACAGATTTGAATCCCGGTCGTTGTTCTCAGGCGGTAGTAATGCGTCTTCTGCTTTTCTGGGTCGCTTGGAATGTGAAGCAAGGAGGGGGACATGCTTCTGCTTAATGAGAAGGTTGGGCTCATATTTTCTCCTTGATTATGCTTTATCCTTTCCTATTCATCCATATATACTGAAAGACGTTTCATGTTTTCACTCTTCAAAGTCCACTCTCCTGCAAGCTTCTATGCTTAACACTTTTAAACACCTTCTGAAAGAGGGCGTCACTTAAGAGATCAGTGGTTTTGATGTGTCACGAGTAACACCCACTTCAAGCTATCAGAATCCCTTTGGTCCTTGGCTTGAAAAATCTTATGAAGTTTGTTGAAATCATATGAATAGTTTTTAGTAACAGTTCTTTTCTTTTGTCTTTGCTACAAAGTTGCAATATATGTCTCTTTATTTGGGTTGAAGAGTGGCAGAGTATGATGTATAAGTTATTGGAATATCAAGAGTTGATAATGAGATTTTATGATATTATTTTGGTAGCCCAAATCAATAAGCTGCTTATCTTTGATTATCACTCATAAACGGTAACCTCAATACTTTTTTTCGCTACATCAATACTTAGCTTCTTCCCATCTTCATAGTGTTCCTCTACTGCACAGATGAATCATGCTCTCCAACCTCTGGTATAACTATTAAGTCATTGCTTTGGTGAAGAGAGATGTAACTGTCTCTTCTACAATATGCGTAGACCGTAGATTTATGATTATTTGGGTCTGATTAATACCTATTTCTTGGATTTATTGCAGTGCTCCTGAATAGGCAGAACCAAATGTGGTACTTGAGAGAGGACTTGAAGGCTTTCTTGATAAGGGTATTTTCAGTTTTTTAGTTTTGTGCTCAAACTTTAACCTTTTGTTTAAAATCGACAACCTCTACAATCCTCTCTCTAACATTCGTACTCATACTAAAACGTCAAAGCAAATAGAAACCATAAAACAGGTATTTGTAAGCATATATGCTACTTGGTTTGGTTTGATTTATACATGTTCTTCTCCAACAGGCTGGCTCTCACAATGAACAAAAAATAGAACTTAGGGACCAGACGGATGCTGTTTAAGACAAAGTCAAAAAGTGAGCAAAGCTGACATTGAACTTGCCGGAGAAGGACGACATACTGTCACTAAACCAGATATCCAACACAGTGTCCACCTGGGCATGAATCTTAGTAGAGAAGTATTGAATGATGAATCTAGCCGAAGATGAAGCAGAGCCTTCACACAAGAGTTATTGTTCAAGACTAAGTTGGGCTCAAGAACCCGAGAGTCCAATGGCAAATTTGATTATGTCTTTTTTTTTTAAAGTATTCTGCGTATTTTATCTTTTATGTATTTTTTTATGCTGTTTGATCCTACTTTTAAAAATCACAGTGGATTGTGTTCGGCGATAACAGATTTGCAGGCTATGAATTTACAAAATATATTAATCAATTATTTATTATTTTCTTTTGGTGGCAGTTAAAATTACTTCACTATAATGCTTCTACATAATTCAGATTGGTTTTGTGATAAGTGCTAGGCGTAGGCCGAATAAATAACAGTATGAAGCTAATACCTTTAAAAGTTGAAAATGACGTTAACACCGCACAAACATTGCAAGTAGACCATAGTGTGAGTACCAATGGCTTACGAATAGAGGGGGCACGTGCACCCGGAGTTTTTTAATATTACGTATGTAGTGGATATAATATTAGAAAAATCAGCTAGGAACGATGGTTATAGTACCCTTGTGCACCTATGATGTTGCAAGTTTAAAACACATGTGGCATATATATAATTTTGTATCAGATGTGCACCCATTGAATTTTTTTTTTGGTTTCGCCCCTGAGTACTATCAGACACAAGTAATGATCTTCAAATTACTCTTACCATCAGAGATTACAACCAAACACAACTGCAAAACTTGACGTCAATCTTATCGTCACTGATAATGAGAGAACTATAGGACTTCAGCTACAGAAGAAGAAAATGGTACATGCACACAATGTAACCAGTCTATGTTCTCTTACTTACGGCCATAGTTTTCATTTCCGCTGCATTGCTCAATGGTTTTGTACAAACATAAGTTGTACCATATGTAGGGAAAATTATCTAAGATTCTTCTTTATTACGATTTATAAAGAGGTTTCTTATGTTCCATTTTTCAGTTTCATTTACATACTGTTTTTATGTTCATATTAATTATAAAAACAAAATATAAAAATACTTTCACTCATTTCCTAACATCTTTGACATAGACATCGTATGAGAAGGTTGTCACTAATTTAAGAGGGTGAAACAATTTATTATCTTCTTTCAAACAAAATAATATAAAAAATAAAAAACATTTACATTTTTCCTTTTCGAACATGAACTTTATTTTATGTATAGATTTCAACTTAATACAACTTTGTTACGACTCTTAACTTTTAATTATACTGTTATTGAATCGATTAATGACAACTACCTATGCTATTCAACTTATAATCAGAAAATAACATTATCTTTGAGATATTTCAACATCAAACTTTTGAACATAATCACTTTACCAAGGCCATAAAATAAATTGTTAATTCATTTTAGAATAACAGATACGAACCCGGCGTAGCGCCGGCAAACCGCTAGTATATATATATATATAATCATGTTTCTCTCCTTCCTGTAAGTACACGTCACTATGTCGAAGCATGACAAGCCGCCACGTGTCCCTCTCCAAAGCAACGCTGCGTTTGATTAAAAGGGTAGTTACTTGGGCTTCGCTTTAGTCATACGTAACTGGGCTTTGTTGTCTTGGTTCGTATCTGGCCCGGTATAGAGTTCTTTCTCTGTAAACCTAATTTGTCGAAGGATAAGAACCGAACGGCGTCTTTCTTCATCGTGAGGCGCTGATCAGATGTCGTTTCCGCTTCTTCGCATTGACTGGAACGGTCCCAATGAATGATCCGTGATCAATACTAATGGTTTCTCCCCCACTTCGTCATCTTAAACGCTTTTTCGATCTAAAAGGCGGTGGTTTTCGGGTATAAATATGTGCATTGTTTCTCTGTTCGTCTCATCTTATCTTACATCTTTTATATCTCATAGTAATAGATCGTGGCTAATTCTCGAGTTTTTTCTCTGATCTGAAGTCCGGAAAGTGCTCCTCCGCCATCGAGGCTAGGCTTCGCCGTCGAGGCTAGGCTTTTGAGCTTCTGGGAAGCTAGAAACGTGAAGCGTGGTGGTGAGCTCATGTAGGTCGACATGCTGATGGTTGACGTCAATGTAAGGAGTAAGGACCCTTTCCAGATTTTGATGTTTTTATTGGAAGGGTTCCGGCGAGTTCTTTACGTCTCTCGATGTGCTCAGAATTTCTGACTATCCGACTCCTCATTGCAGCTCCGGTTTAACGATTTGACATCCTTGGATGAGTTAACTGAGCCGGTGTCTCCGTTGCCTGAAGAAGCATTTTGATTTCGCAACCAAACCGAGTTGGTCGGATTGGCATAAACCCAAAGTTGTTTGGAGGTATCGAGTTGTTCCCAATCCATTTATTATATCATATGTTCAGATATCTATGTATATATAACTTTTAAATACGAATTGTAGACGGGTTGTTCCTCAATGCGACATCCGGAACCCATATCTACTTTGATAAGGAAACAAATGCAGGGGAGGTCTACTTCTACAAGTAAGAAAAATTTGTTGTTATGTGTCTACGCTTACAACCGTATATTCAAGCCATCTGATAACTCATAACTGGATATTGGTATAGGTTGGTCTCTAGAGACACTGGTCTCCCATCTGCTGCACCACTTCTGAAAGGGTATGCAAAGATCGAGTCCCTGACTATAGCTGAGCTCAACAGCTTTATCAGTTCTGCCCCATCACAGGTAAAAATGTTGAGTCCGAAATTTTGTAGTTGTTGGAATGTCTGACTCGAACTTTTGGTTATGATATTTGGAATATGATATCCAACCTGAAGGAGATTGACTTCATCTGTTCCGGAAAAGTTGGTCGAATTGACGTAGAAAAGGGTTGGTGTTATGTTGCGTGCTCTAAGTGTAGCAAAAAAATTTGCAGCGCACTGTCTCTGCTCTCGAGTGTGTGAGATGTGGCAATGCTAATGCTGTTGGAACTCTCCGGTCTGAATCGTACTCATTATATGAAAATTTAAATTTGTACATATACACCTCATTGACGTTATTCTAACTGTCTGTTTGGTTGTTTCATATCTTTGGGTTTCATTTAGCTATCGGGTGGAGTTGGCAATATCTGATGATACTGCTGAAGGGGCGTTTGTGTGTTTCGATGGTGTAATGACCAAGTTGCATAACCTCAGAGCAAGTGAAGCCAGTCAAATGCTGGTAAGATATGTGTATAATTTTCTACCTGATTATCGTCCCTACAGTGCTACCTCGCTAAGTATCTCTATTCTGCCAATTAGACTGAAGAAGGAGTGAATGCTGAAGAATCCAATGTGCCTCCGTTTATCACAGACATGGAAGGAAAGACGTTTACCTTCCAGGTCAAGGTTAGTTCCTATAATTTCACTGGACACCATCAGACGTTCACCATTATGCGCATCCTCAGTAAAAATGAGACTCCGCCCGTCCCTGACTTTGTCGTCAATGTAAGGATGATTTTGAAAAAAAAAAAAATCTTCGTTTCACTGTTTACGTTTAAAAATTAATATAAATTTCTTAATGGATCAGGAAGGAGACGGTGGTGATTATGCGGACCTGCCGGATGGTAATAGTACCACTCATCATGTTGGGACTGGAGTGAGCAGTGGTGATGCAGAGGTGTATGCTGATACGAATCCAACTGATGCTGCATTGAAGAAGAGATCCCGTTCATCCGGCAAGGCTGCCAAAAAAGCACGTGTTGCTTGACGTGGATTACCAATAATTATGTGTTCAACTTCCAAGTCTATTTTATGCTTTTTATGAACTTTGTTCATGTCTTTGGTTTTCTTTTGATTCAAGGTTATCCTGTTGGGATACCAGATGTTGTTACCGTCAGTTTCATTCTAATAAATATATTTCTAATATATTTTACGAATTATCTGTTATGGTTTATGGAAAATGATATCTGTATCATAAACTAAATTAGAGGATCAGGTTATGTAGAGTACGGATCAAGTAAACCCATTAAATTATGGACCAATTCACCTGAATTAATGTGTTTTATTTCTTCATACTTGGTTGTTATAATTGTTTGTCTCAGTTTAACATAAAAAAGGTATCGTCTATGAGGTTTGCGTGTGAAAAAAAAAAAACATTCACCATTTTCCGAGTAGATTGTGTATTCGTTTTAAAAGGTTCAGTAAAAGATAGAATTATATTTGCACGCTAAACTTAGAATTGTTGATGTAAAATATTTTGGATACATAAAAATATAGTTATTACTATACGGTTTAACCGGATGCTTGAGTAGTTATACAAATTTTATCTATATTGTTTGGTTAATTATCTTAAGTAGAATTCAAAATGTGAAATATTTTTAAAAATATGGAATTAACTGAAAGGGATAACTAAAACAAAAAAAAAAACTTAATGATGACTTTATAAAATATAGGGATAATCTATTTTTACGCGTATGAGACAATCTTATTGTATTAAAAAGGTCGGAAATATTATATTGGGTGTTATAAATGTATATTGGGTGTTACAAATGTAAAAAATATAAATAATTAAAACGTACAATATTTATCAAACGTATACTCTAATTGTTGAAATTATTTTCAAATTCACGTTCCACCGATAGGACGGGCCGATCAAGTAGAACTCTCTTCGTACTCGTTAAGCAATGTCACTAATTTGTTCTCCCACAGTGCGCCACTTGTCCAACTAAATGATACGCTGCGCTCGAGTTGTTTCTGTTTCATTTGGTTATTGGCCTCATAAAACAAACCATTTTTTTTGTTCGTCACAATTCACCTTCCCCATCTCACCCTTCTGTCTTTTTCATTATTGTCGACGTTTGGTTTTCTAGGGTTCGGTTCATGTAAGTTCTGATTAGGTCAAACAGTAATGGGGTTCAGAAAAGTTGTGCGACACGAGTGTCCGTGAGGAAGCTCTGCATTGATTCATCGCCATTACCCAAAAGGTGAGTTCCTTGGTTTGTATTCGCAGACTCTTGAATAGATTCTCCGGCACTCACTTCGCGGCGTAGTTACTTGCAAATTGAAATTGTGGAGTTCAGTAACCTCACCAGAAAACTCTGTATATTCCCGATATGGTTGCCTCTGTCCGAACGGTCATGGATGTTCCTCCTCCCTATCTGTTAGTATTTATGGATTTGTTCGACAAATCTCCCATCACTTTTTCAAGTATGTTCTCTTCCTCACTTTCACAGGCTTGAACATTGTTGTCATTAAAATTTTAATTGATTTGGTTTCATTTTAGATATCGATTTGTTAGCTAGCTCTTTGAGCTGTGGTTCCTTTTTGTTCACAGAGACTGGGGAGCAGTTTGATTTAGTATTGATATGTGACAATGGTGGCGTCTGGTATCAACATGGATGATAGAGCTCTCAAGATAGGAATGGGTATGATTTGATTTTGATCAATAGATACCAATCACAATTTCTCTAAAACGTTGGTTGACTAACGGATGGTGTAGATTGTTTTCTTTGTTGATCACATATCAATTGTTTTCTGAACCTGACGTGATAGCTACCATATTATCTAGAGTTGATTACATATCTAGACACATTTTGACTTTCTTTTACACACAGAGACACATATCACTTGTTGGACACTTTCTTCTGGGTCCTACAGGATGATTTGTCCAAAAAGCCCTTGAGTGAAACGAGATTTGTTTGTCTCATTGGGGGGACCATCCTTATTTCCAAATGAATAATCTTGATTGATTAAGTTTATAGATTTATAGGAAAAAGAGCTCCGCTTGTTGTCAAAACGAACCATACTGCCTACTTCTGATGCTCCACCAGTATGCTCTCATTAACACCTCCTTCTATCTCTTTTCAAACCTGCTATATATAACCATTTTATCTATTAAATGTCACATGTGCGTGCCTACACCTATGAATGTACAAGATGACCTGTAATACCAGTCACCTATTGTAAGCCAATACAATGTTGATCGTCACCATGATCATGTTCCACACATTGATAGGAAAAACCCAACAGATTCTTCCCCACCAGTCCACATATCCCCGTACACACCTCACACAACCATACAACACCTGTACACACATCCCGTATGCATATCCCTCGTACACACATCACCTGAACACAAAACACCCGTCCACAACTCACCCGAACACAAATCACCCATCCACCAATCCCAAGTCCCACCTCCATCGAAAAGCCGACAACTCCCCTCTCTAAACGCCCTAAATCCACCATCAAAACAACAACCTGCATGTAAGGATCCCTAAATCTTGTAAGAGATATCATAGAAATACAAATATAGAGTCTTAATAATCTGACCTTGAGTGTCGAATCCCATCGGAGGGAGAAGAGGATCTGCTTCGTCCGGATCTATATGGTAAAAGGTACTATGAAACATATCTTGAGGAATAATACAATGAAGAGAAAATTCAAAACTTCAGAAAACGAACGGTTTTGTGTTTTATCTTTGAAAAATTGAATCAAAATCCCCACTGCATGTTGGGATTCATAAATCTTATATGAGATATCTTTGAAATAGAAATAAGAAGACCTTGAGTTTCGGGATTCTTCAATTGACGGGATCTCCGCTTGGACCTGCTGTCGGAAAGTTCAAATCGACGCTGAAATTGTCGTACCTTGGAGATTAGATGATATGGCTCGAGGCGATTGAGAAGAAAGTGACTTTGTGAAGATTCTAGGATTTCACTTGCTTTCGAGAAGAAAAGGGGGAAGTTCTGAATTATTAGAGGGATAAGGTTTTAATTGAATTGGAAAAGGGAACAGATTCAGTTCCGTTCCATTTTGTTTAGTTTAGGGTCAAAAGTGTCTTTATATTATCCAGAAGTGTGTCACAAGCAGTATGTGTCCTGAGGTGTAATTACAAAGTGTAAAAGTGTCCCATAGTGTAAAAAAATCTATTATCTATCCAAGAGAAGGAGAATCTTTGAATTGTGTAGATTACATAACTGTTTCAGGTGTTGCGGGACCTTGGTCTTCTTTGAAAAAGTGAATGTATAAATAAATATTGAAACAGTGAGAAGCTTTGCCATCGACTATCAAACATCTTTTCCAGGAATACTTTATTGATTTAAAGATTTATTGAACTGTTTGTATTGTATCAGGGTCCAACATACCAGGAGATTGTTAATATTCTATTAGGAGATGGATCTATGAGATGTGGTCAGGACCTAGAGGTTAATGGAGAAAGCAGTTGTTCATATTAATGATTCTTATGTGTTATCTAACTTTGTGGATATTGTTAATGTTGATCCTAAATTGTCCGCTTAGTATTTCCTTACTGTTAACAATACTTTGAACAGGTAAAATACATGTCGCAATACACATGGCTCGAAGATGAGTTCCCAAAGGTTAACATAACATAAACTCCATGGTCAACCGTTCTCAATCATTCATTATATGGATTATGGAAGGTGAGACCATGAGAGTGATATATGAGTCGTGGTTTGTCAATTACAAAGTAGATGTTGTTTTCTCATGTCATGTCCACGCATGCGAAAGATCACTAAGAAGACTAAACTTTAGTTCATCATGTCTAAAAGATCTATCTGCTCCTGTCTATATCACCATTTGTGATGGAGGAAACCTTGAAGGATTGGCTACCAAGTAAGCTATATAATAAGGACTTATTGCAATCCAATTTTTTATTATATTTAGAAAGTGTGATATGATTTCTGCAGAATGACTGACCATCAGCCTTAGTACTTTAGAGAAGCGAGCTTTGGACACGCTATATTCTCGATTAAGAATAGGACGCATGCGCACTATGGATGGCACATGAACAAGGATGGTTACGCCTTCGAGGCTGACACCATGTATTTTTAACAACTCCTGGCATCCGGTTGATGACTCTCTTTCTTTGATTCTTGAGAACCTGAGAATCTAATTTCTTTTGTTGTATGCATCATTTATATGATTGAATAACGAGAATAATGACCAAAGGTGGTTGTTGTTACAAACATCAACCGTAAGTTGGTGGTAGGTAAGAAGTTGACTAACACGTGCAACGTGTAAATTCAATGTCTGGACATGTTAGTTGTTTCTATGTGTATTAATTCTAGGTCGGCTCTTTCTCAATGCAATCTCTAGAAGTAATTTCATACATTTCGTTTAGCATGTTTTTGTTTTCAATGGTTTTTTTTTACACTTTTCCTCCAGATGTTACACTATACGCTTACGTCTCTAAACCTTATGCTAAATATGAGGAAAACATAGCCACCTATAACTGAAGCTCCACTATAACAGCTATAAACATGCTTTGTAGAAAGAAAAAAAAAACCATACCAAAACGTGATGCATAAGTAACTTCCAACCTGATAAACATAATTCATTAATCAATCTCAATAACCAGAGCAAAGACATTAAAATATGTGGTTTAACAATCTCGTAAATTAGAAGAAAATACTCTCACCGACTGAAAACTTTCTCTCTCTACCCCTCGCTAGGCGATTCTAGAATCTCTAAAAGAAAACCCTAAATTTCGAAGATGAATTCCGATCAAGATCCAAAAACTCTAGATATGCAAGGTGATGAACAGAATCAAGATCCTAATCAACCGTATTATGAGCAACCAGACCCTACAAATATCATCTGGAAAGCTCTTCAGGACCTCAATCTTGGAGCTGATCGATCTTGCTGGTTGGTACATGAAGATGCACAGAAGGAGTTCGAGAGAGATCATCGATTATGTTTGGTAGCGAAAGGATTAAACCCACATCATCAAAACGCTCCAGGAATCAAAGTCGCTCTTCCTAGAACTTGGCAACTAGTAGGTCAAATAAATGATGATGAGACTGTCAATTTCTACTTCAGATCCGAGCATCATCTTCTTACAGTCCTAGAAAAGCAACCTTACCTACAGAGGATGGATCGTGGCTCTCTCGAACATGGGCTCTCCGACTTTTCTCAAGCATATTCCGTTCAAAGTCCGAATCTATAAACTTCCTAATGTTTACCGTCGACAAGGGATAGTTTATAGCATTGCTTCCAGGCTTGGTCAAGTAGGTGAAGTCTCCATCATAGAACCGAGGAATAATAGAGAAGCAAAAGTCTGGGTTAACATCCTTTTCGATGTTGATGATGTTATCACACTTATAAGGTCGATCGAGATAATTAAGAATAAGCCTCCAGTTGAACTCGACTTCAGATACATAGGCCTCCAGAAGTTTTGCACGCTATGTGGAAGTCTTAAACACGCTTTTGAAGTCTGCAGGGAGGCTGCCCACATGAGTCAACGCCAGTATGAGTTAATGGATATAGGAACCAATCCATATGTGACGGTTCAGGAGAGAAAAGATGCAATTGAGGAGTACAAGACGATAAAAGAAATCGGGGAATCATCGGCTTCAATGATTCCAATGCAAGCAGAACCCGTCCAGGATGGTAATTCTGAAGCGACAGTGGGACAGCTAACTCAAGCTCAAGGAAACCAAGATCAACACGGAAAAGAAGTAGTTTCAACGACTACTAAGCGTGAGCAAGGAACCAAGCGAAAGAGCATCGAGGATGAAGGAGAGGAAGCAACAGTTACGAAGAGGCTTGTGACAGAACAACCTGACCATGGTTTGGTGGTTCTCCACAAACCACCACGTCAACCATGAGGCTCCTACATTGGAATTGTCAAGGTTTGGGAAGCTCCTTGACAATTCCTCATCTAAAAGACATTAGGAAATCGTACAACCCTGATGTCATGCTTCTCGTAGAAACAAAGAATGTAGATACTGTTGTATACAAACTAGCTAAGGATCTTGGGTATCAGAATGTTAGGATAGTTTCGGCGGTGGGTAGTAGCGGAGGTGCAGCCTTTTTTTGGAACGATAGGGTCAGGATATCTTTTTTGAAGAACCCTATGTTGTACTGTACGGATATGTGTGTGGAAGATGGATCAAAAACCTTTTGGTTATCATATATATACATGGAAACCCTGTTTATAAGTATAGACAAGACCAATGGCATGATCTGATCAGTTCCGAATATGCAGGTTACATCCACAACAAGCCTAGAATACTTATCGGGGATTTTAAAGACTTAAGGTGCAGAGCTGATAAGCAAGGCAGAGTTGTGAGGTCTGCATCTTCTTTCTCTCTGTTCAATAGAATGATATCGGTGTTAGGTCTCCATGATATTAAAAATGTAGGAGGAAAGTACACTTGGGTGGGAAAATGACCTAAATATTCAATTATGTCAAAAATTGATAGAGCTTTGGCGAATTGTGAATGGCTTGATATGTACCCCTCGGCTTTGGTTAGCTTACTTCCTTGGATAGGTTCAGATCATAGACCTTTATTATTAGATACAGATGGTCCCAAATGGAAACGTGCAAAATTATTTAGATATGATTCTCGCTGGAGACTTTTCTCAGGTCTCAAGGAGGTAATAGAGCAAGTCTGCACACAGGAGGGTACACACTTGTCTAATGGAGACATCCACAATATTATTAGGAATGCCGCAATGCTTTATCACAATGGAGAAACAAGCAGAATACTAACTCAGGAAAACAAATTATCCAGCTTAAAAGTGATCTTCAGAAAGCTTATGAAGCCCCTACCCTGGATTATTCTCTTATTAGTAGTTTAAAAGCTCAACTTCATCTTCATTACAGATTAGAAGAAGAGTTCTGGAGAACAAAAAGCAGGGTGCTCTGGCTTCAGGCCGGTGATAAGAACACAAAGTTTTTCCATGCCAAGACAAAACAAAGAAGGAACTATAACCGCATAGTTCACATTCAAGATGATAAAGGGAAGATCTACAAGGAACCTAAGGATATTTTCCATCATATTGAGAATTATTTGAACCAGCTATACAGTAGTAATGGGGCTGAAATAAGTCCACAACTAATGGCTGGTATTCCTTTTACAGTTACAGAGCAAATAAACAAGGACCTGACTAGAGCAGTTACAGAAAAAGAAGTCAAGGACGCTATCTTTGCTATGAATCCCGACAAGGCTCCAGGACCTGACGGTATGACTCCAGCATTTTATCGTCAACACTGGGATGCCATCAAACCAGGTGTTCTCTGTTTTGTTAAGCAATTTTTCGAGCAAAATAGTTTAGATCCGAAATTAAACCAAACTCATATCTGCTTGATTCCAAAAATAGAGAACCCAATTACAATCAAAGATTATAGACCAATTAGTTTGGCAAATGTAGCTTATAAGATAGTGTCGAAAATTCTAGCTGAAAGGTTGAAGCCATGGTTACATGCCATCATTTCTGAGAACCAAACTGCTTTCATTCCAGAGAGATTTATCACTGATAATGTTCTCATTGCTCACGAACTAAATGCACTCCCTTCATACCAAAAATCTTAAAAACAAGTTTATGGCTTTGAAGCTTGATATAGCAAAAGCTTTTGATAAGGTTGAATGGAGTTTTCTTGATGCAGTTATGGAGAAGATGGGATTTTGTAATCAATGGAGACTGTGGATCAAGAACTGCAACGGTGACATACACGGTTATATTTTTTTATTACTCAACTAAAGCAAATCATAGAAATTAAGGAAACCTTATTATCTTAAAAAGGAAATACTACTAATGATTAAAAATTCTAAATTTATAAAACTAATTCCTTACAATTTTAATAAGGGTAGTTTAGGCATTATTGAAAAAAACTGAGTGACAAATAGGTTACTTTAGAAAAGTTATACCAGCTATTTTTAACATTTTCCAGGTTATTCTAGGTAATTTTCTCTTTAACTTTTATTAGGTGAAAATGTAGGAGAATTGGGTTAAGTAATCAATGATTATATGAAATGGATGAAGTAATCATTTATTTTGGCTTTTTTCCTGAAATTTATAATGATTCTCAAATGCTAATAAAACGAAATATGTGTATAGAAAACTAAGTTACTCAAGGTCGTAAGAAAAGTAATAATAAGGCAATTGATTTAGTATGTACACAAAGCCAGAACATATTCCTGAAATTTATAATGATTTTCAAATGCTAATAAAACGAAAATATGTAAGTTACTCAAGGTCGTAAGAAAAATAATAATAAGGCAATTGATTTAGGGTTGGATTGGCAGAGCATTAGCATAAGCATAAGTATTATGCTTGTGATTATCCAACCAACATTTATCACAAAAGCATTTACAAGAGCATTTACAAGATCCTAATGCTCTCCAAATGCTCTTTGCTCAATACTTTCATATGAAATTTTTGGTAGAACATTTCATTTAGAATATATAAAAATTTTAAAATAATTGTATAAAATTAACATATATTATTTATTAATATTAAAAATTATGTTCATAACAAAAAATAAATTTCTATTTTAAAAAATAAACGTTGTGATTAATTATTTTAAATTTTTAAAAAGAACAATATTTCACATTTGAAATATAATATAACTTATATAATTACACATATCATTCATTGTTTTTTTTTTAAATAAAATATATATATTTATATATTATATATTAGAAATTAAAAATATCTATATTATTTATAAAAAAATAAATTATATGTCATATATTAATTTTTCTAATAATATTATATGAATCATTTAATACTCTACCAACAGATAGATAATGATAATTTATATATACATTATATATAATTAGTTTATTTTATTTAATAATATCAAAATTATTTTTATATCCAAAAATGAATTTATATTTTAAAATAATATTTACATTTAATTTTTTAAATAATAATATTTTACATTTAAAATTTAATTTAATTTTATAATTAAATAAGATTTATTATTTTTGAATAAAAATATATTATTAATATATATTGTAATTTAATATATATATTATTTTAAAATAAATATATTATGTACTAACTTTTATGATAATTTAAAATTGTATACTGTTACTGCTCTAGTAATCACTTTATTAAAAATTTTAATAAGAGCATGCAACTTCTGCAGCATACTGCTTCTACAGCATACTGCTACTGCTTCTTCATCTACTGTACCAATCGAGGCCTAAGTGTTGGCTCCAAACAAGAGATTAAGATAGATAAGAGAGGGAACATTTCCGATTTTTACTAAGTGTGTGGCGGAAAACCTGATTTTAGGTTTTTGGTTGGTAAAATTTTTTCATAGCGTTTATCTAATGCTGTTAAAGAGTTTGGAAATTTCAAACTCATCTACGAAAGTAGTTCAGTAAAATGAGCTATAGTATTGTGCTATGAATGTGGACTTTTTTTGTAGTGAAAACTATATAACCTTTGAAATATATCAAATATTAACCATTATGCTTTTGATTCTAACATCTGACTTTCAATGGAATTTCAAAACCCCATTCAATCTTTTCATCTTCGTCATCACAGAAACGTTAATGGCGGATTTGTTATCATTCACGAGCTTCGTCTCCCCATTCAAGTCCCAAACAAAACAAATTGTGACTCCCAATCTCACTCTCTTTGGTCACACAGTCTCCCACAGACAAAGAAATGATCTCACCATTGAATCAATGACCATCGAGGAGCCTTCTTCCAATGCTTCACTTTCTTCTGAGCTGGCTTCTGTGATATGGGCTCTAATACCATGTTAGATTCGGGTTTATAATGGGCTTCCAACTTAAAACTATGTCTCAAGTGGCTACAATCTTTCCCGTCTTTAAACAGCTTGTGGAGAATCGAGAAAAATCATCACACTATATTCAGACAATGGGGGCGAATTCATTGCTCTCAAACAATTCCTTGGGACACACGGCATATCACACTTCACAAGCCCTCCACACAATCCTGAACACAATTGCATGGCGGAAAGAAAACACAGGCACATTGTGGAAACAGAACTCTCACTTCTCACGCACGCCAAAATTCCATTCACATACAGGACGTACTCCTTTGCAGCAGCTGTGTATCTAATCAATCGCCTCACAACACCGAACTTGGCGAACTTCTCTCCCTATCGACTTCTCTTCAATGAAGAACCCAACTATCACAAGCTGCGAACATTCGGGTGCCTATGCTACCCGTGGATCAAGCCATATGGACATAACAAGTTCAGTCCTAAGTCAACGCCGTGTGTCTTCATGGGGTACTCCTTAACCCAAAGTGCTTATATATCTCTGGATGTAGTGTCTTCTCGTGTCTATATCTCTCGTCATGTTGAATTCATTGAGTCAGTTTTCCCCTTCACTTCTCTTGTCTCTAAAACCTTTCCTGATCCAAATACAGAGTCTTCTTCCTCTGTTTTTCCTATTGCTTCTTTTGCTCCTTTTTTTCAAAGGCCACCATCACTGGAACCGTGTGAAGCTCCTTCACCAGACACATCATCAGTGACAGAGGACGCACCAACCGCTGGCTCAGACACAACGGTAACTACAACAATTGCACCACTCCCGTCTGCAGCACCAACAAATACAAATACACATAGCATGATAACTCGCTCAAAGAACAATGTCAGGAAACCTAACCCAAAGTATGGTCTCACTGCAGTTTTGGGCGAAGTTGAACCTGCAAATTATACTCAGGCACTCAAAGACAAGAAGTTGCGCGACTCCATGAGTGTTGAACATGATGCCTTTGTTCGCAATGACACGTTTGATCTTGTTGATCGATCTATGGCTACTAAGATTGTTGGTTCAGGTTGGCTTTTCAGGATCAAACGCAACCCTGATGGCACAATCAAGTCTCATAAATCTCGACTTGTGGCACGAGGAAATCATCAGCGTCCGGGTGTAGACTTCAATGAAACATTCAGTCCGGTTATCAAACATGCTACCATCTGACTTGTCCTTGGAACAGCAGTTGCAAAAGGATGGCCATTACAACAACTGAATGTCAATAATGCATTTCTTCAAGGTCCTCTACATGATGAAGTCTATATGCTACAAGCACCGGGGTTTGAAGATAAAGATAAACCCAACCATGTTTATCGACTCAAGAAAGCCGTGTATGGCCTTCGTCAGGCTCCTCGAGCTTGGTATACCGCCTTAAAAGAGTTCCTCGTCAGTATTGGATTCAAGAACTCTCGTGCAGATGCATCACTCTCCGTTCTGCAACACGGCTCTGTCTTTGTCTATATTCTTATTTATGTTGATGATATAATAATCACAGGCACATCAACAGCAGTCATCAAACAAGTTACAGATCGTCTGGCAGCAAAATTCTCTCTCAAGAATCTTGGAGAACTCTCTTATTTTCTAGGATTGGAGGCTCATCGAACGTCGTAGGGTTTGTGCCTCACACAAACTAAATATGTTACTAATCTGCTTCGGAAAACAAAGATGGAAGACGCCAAGCCAGTGGAAACTCCAATGTCCTCGTCTCAAGTTCTCACACTCAATTCTGGTACGCTTTTACCTAATCCATCGGAGTATCGAGCCACCGTGAGAAGCCTTCAATACTTGGGACTCACTCGTCTTGATATTGCGTTCACTGTCAACAGACTTTCTCAGTATATGCATGGACCAAGAACACTTCATTGGGAAGCAGTCAAACGCCTCTTACGATATCTAGTTGGTATAGCCAAAAAAGGAATGTTCTTCTCTGCATCCTCGCCGCTTTCCCTTCATGCGTATTCAGATGCTGACTGGACAGGCAATCGCGATGACTACACTTCAACGGGTGCTTACATTGTTTACTTGGGAAAACAACCCATCTCCTGGTGTTCCAAGAAACAGACTGGTGTGTCCAGATCGTCAACTGAGGCTGAACATCGAGCTCTCACGTCAGCTGCAGCTGAACTTACTTGGCTGGTTTTGCTTATGTCTGAGCTTGGATTAAAATCATCTGATATACCAGTCTTATACTGTGATAAATATTGGGGCTACGTATCTCTCGGCCAATCCAGTTTTTCACTCGCGTATGAAACATTTGGCACTTGACTATCATTTTGTACGCGAACAAGTTCAAGCTAAGAAGATGCGGGTTGCACACATCAGCTCCAATGATCAGTTAGCGGATGCACTGACCAAGCCACTACCAAAGGCAAGGTTTCTTGATCTGTCTGCCAAGATTGAACTCTATTCCCGGCGTCCATCTTGTGGAGGCGTATTAGTATAGATAGTATTTTTCTATAAGATATATTAACATAAGATAATGACTAGAGATATGAAGTCATTATCTTGTATAGATTCGGTCTTATCTTAGACTACAATGTTGTGTAAATACAGAACTCATAATATGAATAGAGCATCCTTTGTCAATACTTCTATACTTGAACACACTCTTCTTCAGCTAGGTTACAACGTTCAGGTGTTTGTGGAAGATTATGAGTCAGTGGAGAGACTGGTAAATCAGTTTCGAATGGAAGTGATGAGAATCAGAGTTATACAGGATATTTCGAAGGTTGTACAGTTCTGTTTGTATAACTTAACAACGAATCTTCCCGAGTACAATTGGTAAATGAGCTTATGCAAATGATTGGAACTTTGGGTTCAAAAAGTTTTCCTCGTTTTGTTTTTTTTTTCTTTTTTTTTTTGCAATATTTTTTTTTGAAACTGACATTTGTTTTTTTCAATAAAATGTTTTCTTTTGAAACGATCGATGTCATCTAAAATTCATCAAAAATCCGGTCCACTTCAGCTTTTTTTTATCATTTAATTTAAGAAAACCAATTTAGAATCCGGTTCTCTTCTTGTCCATCTCCATCTCAGTATGTTACTGTCATGTTATCAATCACGGATACGTAAAAACTATTTTTACAAGTTCAAATATTAAGATTCAAACACAACAAGAAAACAGGCATATTCTGACGAAAATTCCAACGGACAATAAAGTGGTCGGAAAATTCTGAGAAATTTCTGGGGAAAAACCGAGGAAACCAAATATTAAAGAGTCGTCGGTATTTCGTCAGAAATTTCCGACGAAATACCAACGAAATATGATTTGTCGAAAATTTCTGATTAAATTCTGACAAAAACACCTTTGTATTGGGGTTTCGTTTCGGGATTTTGGTTCCTCAGAATATTGTTGGAATATTTTAATGGAATTCCGATGAAATTCTGATGAAGTCACCTTTATATTAGAGTTTCAGTTTGGGGTTTTACTTCCTCAGAAATTCGTCGGAATATTCTGACGAAATTTCGATGAAATTGGTTCCTTCGTTAGTATTCCGTCGGAATTTTCTGATAGAATTCCGACGAAAAATTGATTTACATATGAAATAATCAATATAAATGTAAAATTGGATACCGACATTGTTGCACAAACATACATTAAATTTATAATAGGATGTGAGTTAACAATCATTCATTTTTTCAACTTATAAAATCCTCTACGAATAAATCAACGAAACATAATATTTTGCATAAAGAACTATGTACTTAAACAACCTTATATCGGTAATCTAACTTACAATATCAATTTTGTTTAATATCATCTCATATGAACACTTATAAACTAAGACATGTAAATTAGTATATTTAAATGATCAAAAATATTTTAAACATTATTGTATGTCAAATTTTTCATGTTTGCAACCCTAAATCTAAATTCGTCAAAATTTCGTCGGAATATTCCAACGGATTTCGACGAATATAAAACAGAGAATATGCTGTTTTCGTAGGAAATTCGTCGGAATTTTCCGACGAAATTCCGACGGAAAGTCTAATTAATGAATATTCCGACGAAATTCCGACGAATAATATTTGGTTGGATACCATTAAATCAACAAACATCAGAATTTGCATGTTTTTTGTAGTGAAAATTCTATTGCAAATTATAAATGTAGTGTTCAAAATTTTTTATTAGATCAGATACCATTAAATCAGACACACTATAAGTTTGTACTAATCCACTATATAACTATCAGAGTTAGAGTGGCGCAGCAGAAAGCGTAGAGGACCCATAACCCATATGTCCCAGGGTCAAAGGCTTAGATAACGTAACTTTTGTTTTTATCCCTCTTTTTCTCTCGGGATGGGCTGAACTCCACTAATACGAAAATAAGCACTGGCTCGGCCCATCAAAATATATTTTTACATAAAAGACTTGATGAGATTGAACCTACTTAGGATGGGTAAACATTGATCTCACAATGTGTTGTTCTTCATCACAGATTTTTACTAGGGTTGAAACGGTAACAAGACAGGCAATACTAATCTACTCCATTGTGTTTTCACATCTAAACACATCCACTTTTGCATCACAAGAAAGGTAAAATTTACTCTGCTTTTTTAACTTTCTCCTCTGTACCATGTTGTAACTTGTTCTTCATTTTCAAAATTTTCTCACGACTGTCATCATACGCTTCATTTGATCTATCTTTAAGATTCCTTGATAGCTTTTGTAGCCGATCTCCATTCTTCTCCCACAACTTCGGAACTGTCAAGCCGATCACTAAACCTACATATACCAAAGAGAACTTATACCATAGGCGTACAATATTCCTAATGTTAAAACATAAGTTGCTTAATTAAAGCAACGTATCATGTTTGATCAAGTCAGACTTTTTTTTTTGTCGCAAACATGCATTATGTTTCACCCAAGGTGGTGAACAAACCCCTTAGAGACAAATTTGACGTATAGAAAGATCAGTTTTTAAGAATCTGATAGTTTATCTATATTAAACATATATTTTTGAAATATTACCAAGTTATACTCTACCTAATGAGGCGGTCGGTATTGCATATCTTTTAATTACTTACGTACCCATGAAGAGAAAAGTATGGAAATCGAGAAGATTCCCTATTCTTGACAAGATCCAGAACCCGAAAATGGTTCTGGCGAAAACGAACCATTCACTCTCAGCACCGACCCTGAACATCCATCTAACCATTTCTTCCATTAGGGTCCGACAAGACCTCACCGTCTCTGCGACAAACTCGTCCGACACTTCTAACCCTGACAAGTCCGGTTCAACCCTGTCCGAAAGTTAATAAACGCAAAAAAAAAAAACAGCTTTCCTCAGAATATAGACATTCATGAACGTCTTTCAACATGTCCAACTGGTTGAGAAGAATTATTTAAATACTTGCTGAGAAGGCGAAGTAGACTCCCCCAAAGGAAGACCATAGAGACGATGGCCATGGCTGCCCAAGAAACGATGGTTATAGAGCTGAACCCATAAATATTGACCAAAACCCATGTCGCTGTTGAGACAAAGAGTACAGAGAAGGCTATTTTCTTCCTCCTCCACAAGTAAATGTCCTCCAAAATATCTTCTATGCAGTTCATGAAACAAAACAAGAAGATATCAGAACTAAATGCTGTCTAAAACTTTCGAATCTAATTAGCGAAGATTTTCTAGTTTTTGCATTATGTTTCTGAAACTATTGTTCTTACCAGATTTTGGTGATGTATCTTTGGTCAGATCGTTGGCCATGTTTGTTAATTATGGAAATAGATGATGCTGGTAATAAAATAAGAAAATAGCTTAAGATGTATATATTTGAATGGATTCTACAGAAAAAATTTCTTCTTAGTTCTTGATGTAACACGTCGTGGTGCTTTGAGGTGACGTGGGAGCCATGCAAAGTTGATATGTGTTTCTTTTTAGGGAAAGAACGAAACTTAAATTCACCTTCCCGAGTGAACTTTTGAATTCACTATAATTTATAGGAACAATCAAACTATCACATAAATAATTAAATAAAAATATTAAATTAAATAAAAATATTAAATTAAATAAAAATAGGTAAAAAATATCAATTTAACAAGTTAATGTCGTTGCTAAATCCTAAATCTTAATTTTAAATTTGAAACTCTAAATTCTAAATTCAAACTTTAAACTCTAAACCCAAATCCTTTATCCAAATCCTAAACCCTAGATCCAAATTGTATACCCTAAATCCAAAACCTATATCATAAAATCAAACCGTAAACTCCAAATCCAAACCATATACCCTAAATCCAAATCCTACACCCTAAATCCAAACCGTAAACTTTGAACCTAAACCCTAAACCTAGACACTATAGTGACTAGGTTTAGGATTTACAGTTTGGATTTAGGATCTAGGATTTGGAAAAATGATATAGAATTTGGATTTAAGGTTTACGATTTGGATTTATAATCTAGATTTTGAGTTTAGAGTATATGATTTGGATTTTAGGGTCTAGAATTTAGGTTCAGGATATAGGATTTAGATATAGAGTCTAGGATTTAGATTTAGAATTTAGAGATTATAATTTAAAATTTAAGATTAAGGATAGTTGACGGCGTTAGCGTAGTTAAATTGATATTTTTGTAGCTATTTTATTATTTAATATTTTTATTTAGTTATCTATATGTGCAGTTTGATTGATTCTAGAAACACGAATGAATTTAAAGGTTCACTCTAGGAAATGAACCTAAGTTTTGTTCTTACGGAAACTAAATTGGACGGTTCGATATGAAAGTAAAGGATAGACTGAATTGTATTTATTTGGTCACCGATAGAACTTTGGAAAAAGTTATTCATAATCTGTAGAAAAGTAAAATTCTACTTCTGAGTATATGCAGAAACAATGATGTTTAGACAGAAGCCACATATCCATATCCGATGGTTGTAACTCGGATTGCATGGATTCCGAGTTTCACCATAGCAGGTAACCAATAAATAGACAAAACTGTAGATTTTGTGTCTCTTAATTTTTCTTTCTCTAACTGTAGAATTAAAAAATAGATTTTTTTATATTATAGTGGTAGATTTTAATGCTATAAAATTTGAAGTGTTGGTTTAAGAAAACTTCATGATTTACACACGAATCTTCCAAAACCAAAACACCAATATTTTATATAAAGAAAGAATAAGTATAATTTTTAAGGTGTATATAAATCATGTGGAAGAGCATTTTCAATCCTATTCTATGATTTCAAAGATTTTGACATGTATTTTTAGAGCATTTTCAATCCTATTCTATTTTCACTCTAAAATAGAGTTTAGAGTAAAAGTGTTCTAATGGTACTTTTTTTTACTATATAATATGATGAAAAATAGATTTACTCTAAACATGGAGTAACTTGTTTATTTTTTATTCATTGCTCTAATTTTTACTCTAAAATAAAATATCATTATAATAAATTTCATCTCTATTATAGAATTACTCTATTTTATATAAAAAATAGATTAAACTATTGAAAATAGGCTTAAAGCCAGCTGGTGCATTCTCTTTTTTTTTGGCCTAAAGATTTAACTGGTGCCGATGCATTCTTCATGCTTATGCGTCTTAATCCACTCACTCATAATTCATCAACTTCAAGTCTAAAAGTACCTAGAACAACACAAAACAAATGGAAGAAGCAGTACAATATATTAATATCTAAGTAGGAATTTAAAATAAATAACCGTGAGAAAATAAATGCAAAATACTAAGTTTAGACTTTAGATACTAATTGGATGCAAAAAAAAAGAAGAAGCTATTTACATATTAAAAACTTAAAGAATTGCTGAATCCTAAAACCGGCGATGGAGTTTAGAAGAAAATTTAGAAGTGTTTAGTGAGATTAATAAGCACTAAAGGTTTCGTTTATTGAAGTGTAGCAAAGGACCGAAAGGAAATACAAAAGAGGAACCCATCGTCGTCGTAAGACTGATTAAGGAAGCTAAGTTACTTTCTCTCTCTAATATATCTATAAGTCATTTTCTCTCTCTCTTTTGGTTCTCAGTCTTCGCTCTTATTATACACACCTTGAGGAGGGGAGTTGTTGATTCGTCATCATTATTCTCTGATTCTCTACAGTGATCGGTAAGTGATATACCATGAATTTGACCCGATTTTAGTCATGGTATATGATAGTTTTAGGATATATTTAATCCATTTTGGAGTCTAGATAGCATATTTACAGGTTCAGGAGCGACTGGAGAAAATAAGATGTTTTTGGAGCATTTTAGAGATTTATCCCGAGATGACCATATCGACAACTCAAGGTCGACACGGAGAGAGACGCGTCGATCGACACACCTTCAGTGGTGTTGGTCGATATTTAACACACAGAAGCCCGGTTTGGTCACAGCCGACTTGAAGCCCAATACTTCATTCATTTTACCAAGATACCCCTGACGAGTTTTAACCTAATTTTTGAGTATTTAAAATTTGCCTAAGTGTTTTGGAAAAGAGAGAGTCGTGAGAGTTGTGAGAGTTTTTAGAGTTTTGAAGAGGTTCCTTCAAAGTTTTAGAGAGAGTCTTTTGAGATTTTTTCGTACTATTGTTTTGTGAGAGAGAGAGAGAGAGTTACTATTTAGAGCTTTCTTGAGCACCTCTATTTTCGGTCTATTCTATCTATGCAATTTTATTTAATCGTTATGATGTTTTTCTTGGCCATGTCTGAGTAAACACCTTTGTTAGATTTAGGATTCAAATAGGTTTTCAGGGATTAGCCCCAAATATGAATACTTGAGCATGTGATATTCATCTTAGAAGATTGCTCTTAATACTTGTATAGAAGTAGCTAACCTATACATGATGATAGTGGATATTATCCTTGGATCTATCTTCTTTGAGCTTAGGAATTTGCTGGAAACAAGCGACAACTGATTTGGCAAACTCCTTAAGCGAACTGTTATCAACCTTGCGCTTAAAGCTTACTAGAGGCGCATCGATCGATACTCCTATAGAGTCATCGATCGATTGACGCGAGGCACTGTCGATCGATACGTGCGACAGCAGGTCGATCGACGCCTTCCTATGTTTCACCAATGGGAGTCTCATCGGTTCTAGTAATAGATAACCTAGGACGACAATTAAAGTTATTGCTATAGTTTGGGTTCTATAATATCATGCAAGCATCTCACATAAGCATTCATACTATTATAATCCTGATAACCTGAATAGTAATCCTAACTCTCGTTGTCAATTCTAGGAAAGCATCGATCGATGCCGGATTAGGCGTATCGATCGACAGGCTTTGCATCGTATCGATCGATGTCTCTATAGGAAAATCGATCGATATGCTTCTAGTAAGCGCTTTGCGCGGGTTGAATATATGTTCGCTGGGGTTTCTAGACCAACTCTCGAATGTATCTAGCAATCCTAGCTCAGAGAAGAGAAGTCCGATAATAAATCTATAATCAAGCTCAGGTTAATTACTCCTAAACAAGCATTATGAACAATCTTCAATGATGAATATCACAACTTAGCAATTATATATTTGGGGCTAATCCCTCATAACCTATCTGAACCCTAAACCTAACAGGTGGATCTATTCAGACATGATAGTTGTCACAGAAATCATAGATGAATAGATATAAAACTGAAATAGAAATAGATATAGAAACCAATGGAGTTCCAGGAGGACTCTGAATGAGTTCTTCCCTTATCTCCTAACTAAGAACAATAGAACAATGAAGTAAAGAAAGCGTGTAGCCGTCAACAATGGCTTAGAAATAACATAAATAGGGTTTCTGGTCGTCTAAGGGCATTCTGGTAATTTGTGATAGCTTCTGGGCTTCAGATGGTCATAAAATATACTCATCCCACATTCTGGAATCCATATCGATCGATATGAAGGCTTTCCCATCGATCGATACACATTCCTCTTCTCGACAGCCTTCTCTCGCGAGGCAGACTGACCACTATTCAGTAAAACAGGCATAACTTCTGCTACAGGATGCGGATTGACCTGAGACCAGTGTCATTGGAAATCTAACTCAAATATCTATCTTGTGTCAAAATATGGGCTCAATCCAATGGTGGTAAGGGCTCCATCCATAGCTAAATATCTGACGCGTCTGTGCAGTTCTGCACCTCAAAAGACTCTAAAATCACCATATTTCTCCAGAACGTACCTTAACCTGTAAATAATCTAAATAGACTCTATATCGTAGTAAATATATATAAAACACCTATAGACCATGGCTAAAAATGGGTAAAATCCATGGTCGATCAGATGCAAGCTACCAAATTCTAATGTGTTAAGGTTATCTATACGGATTTAGGAAACTATGCGTTACATGTAAGGAGATGCTAATGTGTAGCATAACTTATGTGTTGAGATTGAGAGATTGTGAGCTTAAGGTTTTGAGTGATTTTTCTTAAGATTAATAAGAGAGCTAATGCTTATTATTTGAGTTCTTGCAATCTAGTTATCGAGATCGTGATTCTATATTTGGTATCAGATCTTCTAAGATTCGATCTTCTTTACGATGGGAGATATAACAAGGGTTTCACCAAAAGAAAGCGGACCACCGTCCATTAATTTTCCTATGCTCAATACAACAAATTACATGTCTGGGCAATACAGATAAAGGTTTTGCTTATGGTACACAAAGTATGGGAGGTGATTGAAGATGAATCAAACGATGGTGAGAAGAATAACATGGCGATAGCTTTGAGGATATTATTGGGCGTTTAAAAATATATGAAGAGCGTGTGGCTGAAGAAGAAGAAGATGCACAAGATACTGATATCACTCAAATTACCCTAAGGAGTGACTTTACTCTCTCAAATAAGAGGTTCAGTTGTAGTACTTAGGGATCGAATCCACAGAGAGCTAGGGCACACAATAGATCTAATAGTTATAAGATTAAGCTAGGCAAGTAATTGTAAAGTAAATTGCAACGGTGAGCAAGGCAGTTGCTCGGTAGATAGAGAGTTGTTTGATGGAAAGATGGTTTGCTAGATCTAAGGTTTCTATTCAGGTAATCAGGATTATAATGATATAAAGGCTAATTGTTACTTGCAAGATATTATAGAACTCAACTAGAAGTACAAATCTAACAACTTCTGTTGTATAGACAGTCTAATATCTAGATCTTGGATCTCAACATTTGTTTATTGATCACAAGAAAGTATCGATCGATTATTCTATAGGAATATCGATCGATACACTTTTCACAATATCGATCGATCAATCTATAGGATTGTCAATCGATGTCGCTTCTAGAAAGCTTTGCGATCGGGTTGAATATGTGTTCACTAGGGTTCTTAAATCAACTTTCATATGTTTCTAGCAATTCTAGCTCAATAGAATACAGTTCAGAGAAAAGACCAAGCGTTTAGCAATTGTGTCTAATGATTCTAAGATCAGGGTTCTAGTTCATGACTCTAGAACACAAGCAGTAAGAACAATCCTATGATGAATATCACAACTTAGCAGTTCTATATTTGGGGCTAATCCCTCATAACCTATTTAAACCCTAAATCTAACAGGTGGATCGATTCAGACATGAAGTTTGTCAAAAAAATCATCAAAAGAATAGATATAAAACTGCAATAGATAATAAAACCAAAACCAATGGAGTTCCAAGAGGACTCTGAAGGAGTTCCTCTCTTCTCTCCAATTCTAAAACTAAGAAAGAACAGTAGAATAAAGCTTAGCCGTGAACAATGGCTTAGAAAATACATAAATTGGATTTTAGGTCGTGCAGAGGCATCTTGGTAATTTGTGGTAACTTCTGGGCTTTTGTCGGTCATAAAATATACTTGGTCCGCATTCTGGCATCACCGTCGATCGACACCAAGGCTGTGTCGTCGATCGACGTTCCTTCATCTTCTCGACATCTTCCGCTCGCGAGGCAGACTAACCACTCTTCTGTAAAGCGGGCATAACTTCTGATCTTAACATAAAGCTAACTCAAAGCTCTATCTTGTGTCAAAATATCAGCTCAGTCGCCTCATGGGAAGATCTCCATCCACATCTATACATATTGTTGGGGTCAAAAACGGTTATCTCGAAATCCACGGCTAAAGATCCTTCCAAACTCAAAGATTTTCCGCACGGACGACTAACGGGGGAAAGATCGAACAACGGAAAACCCACGGACGGCAGGACAGCCTGGCGACAGGCGGCACACGTCAAGCGAGCCGGCCTGGCGCCGGCGGCACCCCGGCCTGGCGACGGCGGCACGCGTCACGCGGGCCAGCCTGGCGCCGGCGACACACCCGGCCTGGCACCGGCGGCACGCGTCACGCGGGCCGGCCTGGCGCCGGCGGCACGCGTCACGCGGGCCGGCCTGGCGCCGGCGGCACACGTTCCGCAAGCCGGCCTGGCGCCGGCGGCACCCCGGCCTGGCTCCGATCGACGGCCCTCGTCCTGGTCTCGGACCCATCATGCTCGGTCTGATCCCATCTTGGCTTGTTTGATCGATCCTCGTGAGTTTGGTACGACCACGGCTATGGAATGAACATCTTTCGATTCGGTTGGAATCGTCTTCGACGTTTTACGACAAAATCTAGAAGGATTGGATTTCTCGTAGAAGATATCGTATAAACTGAAGATCGATTAACTTGAACATCGATCCTTTAAGCTATACGGTTTATTTTATGAGAAAGATAGTCTTCCCGAGAAATCGTATAAAACGTTCCACGACTTAAGACAAGTCCACTGACTTACTTACGATTTTAAGGATTCAGGCCCAATCAGGCTATGACAGTTTATCTGGTTTCCCGAACATCGAATAAACATCAAGTCATCAAAAAATAGCGGAAAAACTCGAGGATAACCACGAAGACCGACGAAAATGGAATATTTCCTGAAGAGATAAGCTTGGGCCCAAAGGCGAGGTCCATCATCCTAAGGCAAACCGACCTTGGAGTGGATATATATGGAGAGCAAGAGTAGAAAAGGAGGGATCCGAAAATTAGACTTAGAGCATTCTGCTAGCTTAGAAGAATTATGGCTTAGGTGGTTAGACTAGCGGAGCAAGGCTTAGGACGTTTGGCTGCCTGCGACTCTATATTTTTCTTTAATCGCAACTCTCTCTGTCTTTCGGAAAAACCTTGTACTCGTAGCTTTCATCTAATAAAACGCCTTCGGGCAAATATTTCAACTCTTATTTTTATCTATTGAACTTTCTCGATTTCGTGTGGCAACGCAGAGAATCCGGACCTTCAAGGAAAGTCGGGTTTACTTGGCTTTCCTCCGCAATCTTATTTATCGGAAATTGACGGTGTGAATTTCGGTTCCCACAGTTTGGCGCTAGAAGGAGGGTGGGACAGATTCTCTAACCCTAAAACCACCAATCGATCGAAATTCAGTATGGCTTCTTCGTCAGCCCGCAACATCGTATCTTTCGAGGATCGAGCAACGGCCAGTATGGCCAAACCTCACAACAATCTCCTCGTAATAGAACTCACGATCCAGGGTATTGACGTAGCAAGGGTATTAGTCGACACCGGATGCTCGGCTAATATTATCTATAAAAGCACCCTCGAGAGGATGGGCGTCGATCTAAGCATCCTTACAGACGACCCCAGCCCAGTATTCGGACTCTCGGGAGAAATTATGACCCTCGGCTCGACTAACCTCCTAGTCAAAGCCGGGAGCGTCGCCAAAAACACGGAATTCCTGGTGATCGATGGTCCAACGTCGTATAACGCGATAGTTGGATCCCATCAACATTCCACCTATGCCTGAAGTTCCCGACGCCTTTCGGGGTCGAAACAATACATGGTAGTCACGGAGCAGCGCAGATCTACCTCGCTACCGAACTAAAACGGAAAAATTCCGAAATCGAGACCTCTCGGAAAAAGCAAACGATTCACGACTCGCCAGAAACCTTCTGGCAGTCCCAAAGAGCTGAGGCCCTGGAAGGGAAGCGTGAACCAACCTGCAAACCGGTGGTCTCAATTTGCCTCGACGATTCCTTCCCGGAACGGTGCGTCGAAATCGGAGCTAACCTCCGCGAACCAATAAAAGCAGAGCTCATCTCATGCCTCAAAAAGAACCTCAGTACGTTCGCTTGGGCTGCGGAGGATATGCCGGGAATCGACATTAGCGTAACATGTCACGAACTTAACATCGACCCAACTCATAAACCCGTAAAACAAAAGAGACGAAAGCTGGGACCTGAGCGTGCCACCGCAGTCAACGAGGAAGTCGAAAGACTCCTCAAAGTAGGGTCGATAACAGAAGTTAGGTATCCGGATTGGCTTGCCAACCCTGTCGTGGTAAAAAAGAAGAACGGCAAGTGGCGAGTCTGTGTCGATTTCACGGATCTGAATAAAGCCTGTCCAAAGGACTGCTTCCCACTCCCGCACATCGACCGATTGGTCGAAGCAACCGCAGGAAACAAGCTTCTGTCATTCATGGACGCTTTTTCCGGTTACAATCAGATCATGATGAATCCCGACGACCGCGAAAAAACTGCGTTCATCACAGACCGCGGAACATATTGCTATAAGGTAATGCCTTTCGGTCTTAAAAACGCGGGTGCAACGTATCAGCGACTCGTCAACAGAATGTTTGCTGAGCAACTCGGAAAAACTATGGAGGTATACATCGATGATATGCTCGTAAAATATCTTGACGAACACGATCATGTAGCCCACCTAGAGGAATGTTTTGCACGACTCAACCAGCATAACATGAAACTCAACCCGGCGAAATGTAGGTTCGCGGTGGCATCAGGAGAATTCCTCGGATACCTCGTAACGTATCGCGGAATCGAGGCCAACCCTAAACAAATCGACGCACTGATAGAGAGGGCCTCCCCGAGAACCAAGCGAGAAGTCCAGAGGCTAACCGGAAGAGTCGCGGCTTTGAACCGTTTCATCTCGCGCTCTACGGATAAGTGCCTACCGTTTTACGAAACATTGAAGGGAAACAAGAAGTTCGAATGGTCCGAGCAATGTGAAAAAGCTTTCCAACAGTTGAAACATTACCTGGCCACTCCACCAGTCCTCGCAAAACCGGTGGAAGGTGAACCCCTTTTCCTCTATATCGCAGCTTCCGCGACAGCAGTCAGTGGCGTCCTGATACGAGAAGAACGCGGCGAACAAAAGCCAATCTTTTACGTAAGCAAAACATTACTGGATGCGGAAACTCGATACCCGCTAATGGAAAAATTAGCATTCGCCGTCATAACCTCGGCAAGAAAACTAAGACCATATTTCCAGTCTCATACTATAGTGGTTCTCACCACGTTCCCACTGCGGATAATCCTGCATAGTCCGAGCCAATCTGGTAGGCTCGCAAAATGGGCAATCGAACTGAGTGAATACAACGTCGAATATCGCCCAAGGACATGTGCAAAGTCCTAAGTACTTGCGGATTTCTTGGTAGAGTTACCCACTAGAGGCATGACTTACGAGGAACCAAACTCAACTTGGGTCCTCCATGTCGACGGGTGTTCGTCCAAACAAGGATCCGGAATCGGAATACGACTCACCTCTCCTAACGGGGAAATCCTAGAACAATCTTTCCGATTGGCTTTTCATGCTTCAAACAATGAGGCAGAATACGAAGCACTCGTCGCAGGCTTGCGGCTGGCCCATGGATTAAAAATCCGTAATATTCACGCTTACTGCGATTCTCAGTTAGTCGCCAATCAATACAGCGGAGAATATGAGGCAAGAGACGAAAGGATGGACGCGTATCTAAAACTCGTCCAAGAACTGGCTCGTAGTTTCGACCAGTTCGCCCTGACCAGAATTCCTCGCTCGGAAAACGTCCAGGCCGACGCCTTGGCTGCCCTCGCCTCAAGCTCAGATCCAGGGCTCCAAAGGATAATCCCGGTCGAATTCATCGAACATCCAAGCATCGGACCACCAGTGGTCGTCAATCTAATCCGGGAAGAGATTGAAGATGCGGAAGAAGTCGAGGATCAACCGGAAGCGGATGTGGACCCAACCGAGTACGGCTGCGACAGCCCTTGGTTAGAACCAATCCGAGCCTATATCGTGAGTGGAACCTTACCCGCCGAAAAATGGGCGGCTCGTAAAGTGAAAACCCAAGCGGCACGGTACGTCACGATAGAGGGAGAAATTTATAAGTGGTGTTTCTCTGGTCCTCTCATGACATGCGCAGAAGGGGAAAGGGCAAGAAGAATCATGGAAGAGGTCCATTCTGGATCATGCGGAAATCATTCTGGCGGAAGATCTCTCGCAGTCAAAATCAAACGCCACGGTTATTATTGGCCAACCATGGTAAAAGACTGCGAGAAATTCGCCCGGAAGTGCGAGAAATGCCAAAGGCATGCTCCAACAATCCATCAACCCGCGGAAATCCTCTCTTCTATCTCGTCCCCCTATCCTTTCATGCGATGGTCCATGGACATTATCGGACCTATGAACCCATCAAAACAAAAACGCTTCCTCCTAGTCCAAACGGATTTCTTTTCCAAATGGGTAGAAGCAGAATCCTACGCAAGTATCAAAGACACACAAGTCGAGAACTTCGTCTGGAAACATATCATAACTAGACATGGGGTCCCATACGAAATCGTAACAGATAACGGATCTCAATTAATCTCTGCTCGATTCGAAGCATTCTGCGAAAAATGGAAAATACGACTTACGAAGTCAACTCCCAGATATCTGCAATGCAACGGACAGGCAGAAACCATCAACAAGACCGTCCTTGACGGACTCAAGAAACGCCTAGACGCCAAGAAGTGGCGATGGGCAGAGGAGCTCGAAGGAGTTCTTTGGTCGCGTCGTACAACCACAAGACGGGCTACGGGTGAAACTCCATTCGCCCTCGTTTACGGAACGGAATGCATGATCCCCGCGGAAGTAGAATTCCCCGGAGTACGAAGAAGATTCCTCCCCGAAAGAGAGGATTTAAACGACGCTATGATGCTGGACAATCTCGACCTCATCAATGAACGCCGCGACCAGGAACTCATTCGAATCCAGAATTACCAGCACACTGCCGCAAGGTACTACAACTCAAACAACGCCATCGCAGGTTCAAAGAAGGCGATTTAGTCTCACGCAAAGTCTTCCAAAACACTGCCGAACGAAACGCAGGAAAACTGGGAGCAAACTGGGAAGGACCGTACAAAGTCATAAAAGTAGTCCGACCAGGTTCATACCAAATCGCAAACATGCAAGACGTCAAAATCCCGAGAACTTGGAATGCGATGCACCTAAAAAAATACTACCACTAAACAAAAAAACGTGGTACAAAAGAACTACGAGATGGCTTGATCCCTAGGCAAGGGTACGTAGGCAACCCGCCAACCGGCGGATTCAGCTATCCCCCCCAATTAAAAAAAGGGGGGGGGGACTGGGTACGTATACTCGTATACTCCCACGAATTTCGAAGACTCTAAAATTTTCGAAACTTTCTCACGACTTTTTCAAATCAGCCGAAACGGCCACAACAACGGATCTAGTATCAACTAAGCGATTATTACATCCAAAAAACAAATCCCGGAGGGCCAACACTTCACAAAGCAAAATGAATGTAGACGTTTCTCCCTGGGTCGAATTTACGCGACCCCTTGGTCCTGCGTCCAAAACGGAGACAACAGTTTTCCGGCTGCGAAAATTCGCAAAAACATCCCCAAAAGCCCGCAAGCGTTTCAACACGAGATGCGGCATAAGGAAAAATCGACCTTCAGCACTGCGAGACGTCGCTAACGCTTGAAGGACATTCTTTTCCGCAAAACATTGCAGACGAAATCTTCGTCTCTGAACATACAAACGCACCTCAAAACGGTATCATTTCGTTGTTGCTGATCACAACAAACGAACTCTAACGTCCTAAACAGACAAATAGCCGCCCTTCAAGGGGTAGGCTCTCTTACATCCGACAAGGATAAACATAGCGCGCTATACAAGAAATCCAAAATTTTGGTCTAGCTCTTCGTAAAGGAAGTAGCTCGACTCACGCCCAAACAAATCATATAAGCTGACAACAATTCGCGGATTTTAAATGGTACGAGTCAGGTTAAAATCGCAAACAGGCAAAACGAAAGCCGATTTGTCATCGCAAAGCCTCAGTCCGAGAGTAAACCTAGGTCTTGCCCTAAACCCAGCCACGCTGGATCTTGACATCTCACAGACATAGTATGGTATACGAGATCCAAAAATTTGTCTCTTCACTTAAACCTATTCGTTTCACGAACTTTTCGCGTAAATCGGTAAACCGCGGAAAGTCTCGCTTTATGCAAACAGTAGGTACGGTGATCATCAGGAAACTAGGAATGAGACGACAACTCATACCCTTTTTCTCATACTTCAAAAAACTGAAGTTCATAAATAATCGAAAAGCGTTTCATAGATTGAGACCGCAAAAAGTTTAAACAAAACCCCAAAAAGGGGCAGGGATTCGAAGCCACCAACGGCCAGTCCCGGTAAATATATCATGGCCTCTCAACGGCCGAAACACATAAAATGAAATCCCAGAAGGGATTGATAAACCTAGGCGCTCCCAGGAGCGTCACCTTCATCCTTACTCGCGATAGGGATAGCCTCGCCGTCGCCTCCCTCGGTCGCATCGCCACTACACGCCTCGTCCACGCCAGCCTCGCAATCTTCTCCCGTGCGCTCCTGATCTTCTGAGTCTTCGGAGGTTGACGCAAGGGTGCATTCGGCTGCAGGCAAGCAAGGATCGAATCGAAATCTCCCTCGGTGGCCGCCCACTCTCCTTTGCAGGACGATAGTCTGGCTTCCTCCAAGTCCAAAGATGGGGCCTCATTACCTCGAAGCAACTCGAGCTCACTCAAACTCCCCTCGATTCCCGCTAAAGCCAAGTCCCTCTTGCGGATGGCTATCAAGGACTCAAACAGGGTGGCCATCCTCGTCAGACGACCAAAAAAGTCGTTGCGGGCATCGGCAACCTCCGAGGATCTACGGGCGTTCGTCTCCTCGTGAGTCTGGATCTTCTCCTGAAGATGCCGGACTTCCGAGGATTTGCTCCTCTTCTCCTTCTTCGCCTTGAGTAACAAACTCGCGGTCTTCCCAAGGCCACGCTTAAGATCGCTGATACGAACCTCAAGCTGGGACGTCTGGGCGGCATGGGTGTCCTCGACAGTCTGCAATGCGGCCTTAGTACGTTTCAGCGCTTCCTGCGACGACTCCAAATCCTTCGATAGGCGAATAACTTCCGACCCGCACTCACCAAGCATTCCGTCAATCAGCGACAAGAACTATCCGCAAAAGAAAGGGTAAGTATCATCGTAAAAAAAAGCAATACAAGAATTGCGGACAGATTAAAATCGAGCCTTGGAACGGTGACGCGCCAACGGCTCTGAGAGTTCGCTCTCTTCGCTCTTCGCACCCCGCTTATTTTTTGCTCCGGATGCCGCACCAGCCCTTGCCCTTCCCTTGGGCAACGGCGCGGCACCAGCCGCTGGCAGTCCCAGGACAAGTTCCCTCTTCGCCGGGGGAAGAGGTGCAGATTCTATCGCATCCTCTCTTCCGGAAATCATGATCGGAGCAGTCGAAGAACCCGATGGATGGACCTGAACATCAAGAGTCTGTTCGGGAACAATAGCCCCTCCCGCAGACGGGAGGACATCGGATGGGACTTCGGGGCTGGGAACCGGAGGAGCAGGCGAAGGGGCCGAAGGAGCAGGCAAAGAGATCGGAGAAATAGGCAAAGGAGTTGGAGCCGCGGAAGGAACATCGGGCATCTCAGTCCTCGCCCGCTTTGAGCCTTTCGCAGAACTACGCCGGGATAGCTTAGCCTTGAAAAAATCAAACCCATCAGTGAGGGATGGGATAGCCTCCTGAACGGCCCGGACGGCCGGAGTTTGGCTGGCCGGAATCGACGGAGCTTGGCCGGCCTCACCCATCTCAACATCAGAATCATTCTTTTCAACTTGGGATGAAGACATTTTCTTTCTTGAGAGAGAAGAATAGAGAATTTGAAAAGATGTGAAGAATGAGAAGGGAAGGCTGGCTATTTATAAGAAAAGGGGGTGATGACACAGGTTTCCTGCGGAAAAATCCTTAGCCGAAAATTCCGATTTTCAAAAAATTCGAATCACTCGCCCGCAAAATCGACTCCGATCTTACGAGCTGGGGGGCTAACTGTTGGGGTCAAAAATGGTTATCTCGAAATCCACGGCTAAAGATCCTTCCAAACTCAAAGATTTCCCGCACGGACGACTAACGGGGGAAAGATCGAACAACGGAAAACCCACGGACGGCAGGACGGCCTGGCAACCGTCGGCACGCGTCACGCGAGCCGGCCTGGCACCGGCGGCACCCCGGCCTGGCGCCGGCGGCACCCCGGCCTGGCGCCGGCGGCACACCCGGCCTGGCGCCGGCGGCACGCGTCACGCGGGCCGGCCTGGCACCGGCGGCACGCCCGGCCTGGCACCGGCGACACGCGTCACGCGGGCCGGCCTGGCGCCGGTGGCACGCGTCATGCGGGCCGGCCTGGCGCCGGCGGCACGCGTCACGCGGGCCGGCCTGGCGCCGGTGGCACGCCCGGCCTGGCGCCGGCGGCACACGTCACGCGGGCCGGCCTGGCGCCTGCGGCACACCCGGCCTGGCGCCGGCGGCACACCCAGCCTGGCGCCGGCGGCACGCGCTCCACAAGCCGGCCTGGCGCCGGCGGCACCCCGGCCTGGCTCCGGTCGACGGCCCTCGTCGTGGTCTCGGACCTATCATGCTCGGTCTGATCCCATCTTGGCTTGTTTGATCGATCCTCGTGAGTTTGGTACGACCACGGCTATGGAATGAACATCTTTCGATTCGGTTGGAATCGTCTTCGAAGTTTTACGACAAAATCTAGAAGGATTGGATTTCTCGTAGAAGATATCGTATAAACTGAAGATCGATTAACTTGAACATCGATCCTTTAAGCTATACGGTTTATTTTATGAGAAAGATAGTCTTCCTGAGAAATCGTATAAAACGTTCCACGACTTAAGACAAGTCCACTGACTTACTTACGATTTTAAGGATTCAGGCCCAATCAGGCTATGACAGTTTATCCGGTTTCCCGAACATCGAATAAACATCTAGTCATCAAAAAATAGCGGAAAAACTCGAGGATAACCACGAAGACCGACGAAAATGGAATATTTCCTGAAGAGATAAGCTTGGGCCCAAAGGCGAGGTCCATCATCCTAAGGCAAACCGACCTTGGAGTGGATATATAAGGAGAGCAAGAGTAGAAGAGGTGGGATCCGAAATTAGACTTAGAGCATTCTGCTAGCTTAGAAGAATTAGGGCTTAGGTGGTTAGACTAGCGGAGCAAGGCTTAGGAAGTTTGGCTGCCTGCGACTCTATATTTTTCTTTAATCGCAACTCTCTCTGTCTTTCGGAAAAACCTTGTACTCGTAGCTTTCATCTAATAAAACGCCTTCGGGCAAATATTTCAACTCTTATTTTTATCTATTGAACTTTCTCGATTTCGTGTGGCAACGCAGAGAATCCGGACCTTCAAGGAAAGTCGGGTTTACTTGGCTTTCCTCCGCAATCTTATTTATCGGAAATTGACGGTGTGAATTTCGGTTCCCACACATATGACGTGTCTGCGCAGTTCTGCACTCAAAGGCTCCAAAAGGCACCAAATCACCACTTTCCTCCAAAACGTACCTGAACCTGTAAATACTCTAAAAAGACTCCAAAACATAATAAACATATCTTAAAACACCTATATACCATGGGTAAAAGTGGGTCAAATCCATGATATATCAGATACCCAAAAGCTTATGTATGCAAACTCGGTGTCTCACTCCACATTCTCAAAACGTGAGAACAATGGATATTATAGGGGTAGAGGACGTGGAGGACAATATTATAATAGAGGTAGGGAGAGAGGCCGCTACAATTAACGTTACTATGGCGACATCGATCTATCAAAGATTACATGTTTTCGTTGCGATATGAACGGTCATTACGCAGCCTCATATCCTCATCGTTTACTTAAATTGCAAGAGGCATGAGGTAAAGGAGAATGATACGCAGGAAGCAGTAGAGCTGATGATGAATGAGGTCGTGTTCTTGAATGAGAAGAATGTCAATCCAACGGAACTAGAGATAAGCGCATCTAATGTTTGGTATCTAGACAATGGCACGAGTAATCACATGACTGGTGATTACTGCGTTTAAACAAACACCAATCAACCTAATGTGCCAACAATACCACAATCGAATGGTATGTCACTGTAGAATTTTATGACGAATGCAGAAGGAACTAGTGATCTGTAACACTAAAAATAAACAAACTTTCCTAAGCAAAGAACAAAGATGATTTGTAACCAGCTAAGATCCTAGAAATATAAACAAGGTGATCTCAAATTCAGTCAAGAAATAAGTGCAAGAACTCAATCAAATGCTAAGGATGGATCCATGGACAAGTATAATTGATATAAGATGATCAAGGTTCAATCGTGGATGTTCAAACAAAGCAATCAACAAGTCTATAGGTCTAGATCACATTCAAATAGACTAATCCACTTCCATGACAATAATCCCTATGCTAATAATGCATCAAACATTAACTCTCACTGGCCTAGCACATTCAAGCATGCATGAATCACAAGTCTACTAACCACTAAACATCTCGGGCATCAAATGTTGTTGGCCAAATATGTAAAGGACAATATTAGGTTGGTTCAAGCATTTCATCAAATACCTTTCGGACATGAAATTACTTAAGTTCTAGCATTAAGAACACCTAACAAGACATAGAACAATGCTAATCAAGAAAGAAACATCTTTAATATCTACCTAATCATCCTAATCTACTTAGTCCATGAATCACAAAATCACTACTCACTAATCTCCATGAGAAACCTTAAGTTATGTAAGATTCAAGGCTAATCATGTTATGAGTAAGTAAACAAGATACAAGATAAAATACTTCTTTAAATTTATAAAAATGTTAAAACTTTTACAAAACGAGGCAAAGTCTCGAGATAAAATGAGATAGATCTACGTTTTTAGCCTTAGAAATATATATATAATAGGCTAAACAAAAGCCAAATGCTATTTTATTAATCGCTCAACGTTAATTTTCTGGTCGCAAACGCCAAACGCTGCGATCGCGTTTTCTGCCTTTGAAACCAAGGTTTGTGTGTGGTCATCTCCAACGCGGTTGCTTCCTCCCACTCTACCAAGCCGCTCCCTAACTCGCTTCATTCTCAGCGATGACACCACGTTGCTACAAGAGGTCGCTACCAGTTTGCTCTTTCACAGCGGTGTCTCTTACCCTCTCCAAAGCGGCTCCTGGTGTCGACGTCGCCGCTCAATCCATGCCCTGTCGAATCAACCTTCAGTCACGACCTCTGCTCAGCGACCATTGTCGTCAAGTCTCCGTCAAAGTCTCACGGCAAGCCCCTCCCCTTCGTTGGAGTCAAGACTCCCCGTCGTGATCATCTCCTCCTCTGAGACCACCGGTGAGCTTCGTCGTCGGCTCCAAGTCGACAACTCTCCACCGCAATTCCTCAGCCACGGCGAAGCTCTTCCTTCAAGGCCTTCTCTCTGTCTCAACTCGTGGCCGCCTTCTCCGTTTCACCGTCACAGGATCTCCGTAGAGAAAGCTCTCGATCTCCAATGGTGGAGTTTTAAGTATCTGCAAGACAGGTCCTGAACTTCTGGTTATTTTCACATCGGACCAATACTTTGTAAAGTGCATAATCATCCTCTCAAATCAACCCCTGGACTTTTGATTGTGCAATCTAACCCAAGCAAATATTTCCAAATTGCAGCCTTGGTCCCTGAATTCTAGTCTTCTTTCGTTTTGGCTCGTTTCTAAATTCCAAATATATCCTCTCAATTTCGTCCCAAAACTCTCAATACTTCAATCCAAACCCTGTGATATGCAAATGCAGTATAAACATCTAAATTCATCCTAAAATGACTATAATGAAATTAAAAAATGCTAAATATCATGAAAATCATAACATATCAATTCCCCCAAACTTGTTCTTTACTTGTCCACAAGTACACTTTCTAAATCAATCAAGAGAAGGAGATTTAAAGTAGGGAGCTAAAAATTAAAAGATACTCTTTCTAGCCTTCAATATGACATCCTAAAGAAATAGATTAAATAGTACGAGCAAACACTCTTTTCACACTCTAGCTTCTCAAGGCCTATCAAAACTCTCCTGCATTCACACAAGTTGTAATGCTCATCAATCAACAAGCTCTTTAGACCAACTCTAACATTCATTTATACAAACAGACAAGGTGAATACTTGCAAATGGGGACTTGATCTTAATCATTTGGTTTGGTTAGTGAAAATGGTCAAATGTGAAGCAAGAGAGGTATTAAATGCATCTTTTTATGGTGAAGCAAGAAAAGGAGCTTGAACATTATGCAAAATATATCTAAGAAAAAGAGAAATTCGTGCATACAATGATTTGTTCTCATCATTCTACCCTTTTCCTAAAGGTTTTCAAACTCTACCCTTTTTCTAGTGATAAACTCATCTCCTTTTCATCCCAAAGACCCCAAAGGGCACTCTCTTTTCACTCACCCTATGAAAACTTTTCTTTTTCTTATTTCAACCAACTAGGGACTCTTTTTTTTCACTTAGCTCTTCTTTTCTTTTCTTTTCCCCAATCTTTTCATGTTTCTTTTGTTTTGATGCAAGGGGATTCTATTTATGACTCTAGGGCTTTTTTTTTTAATATCCCTAGTGGGTTTTTTTCTTTTTTTTCCACTCTTTTGGTTCATCTCTTTCACTTTATCTCTCACACCCCAATCCCAAGATCAAAATCAAGCTTACAAACCCCAACAACCATCCTAAGTGCTAGCTCAAATGAGGTCCTACTGCTAGCCAAAGATAAGAACAAACCATTGTCGCTCCTAATACTCTCAAGATTTTGCACATGACATGCTATCAGTAAGAGGTCTCACTCAAGCAAATCAATGTTGGCTTCAAGGAATGGTAAGGTTTAATTAGTATGGGAGTGCCATTTGGGTTAACAAGAGGGTAATGAATGGAATAAGATAACCCAAATGTGTATGAGATCCATGACCAAGTATGCAAGTGCCCGTATGCAAGAGAGATTAAGTTCATTAAGTTCAAGTTCAGTTTGGAGTTGATGTTCAAGAACAATGTCAATATCAAGCAAGCAACAAGTTTCAAGAAGAGTTTTCAAGGCTCGAAGCATGCAAGGCTTTCAAGAGATGCTTAAGCTACTTGATATGCTTAACTAGGGTGTCATATTGAGTTCTAGACATGTGTTCTTTTCTAGGCTTCTCCCATTGCTTGAATATAATCTGAATGCTTCTAGACTCAATCCTAAAGATGTAAATGATGCAATTAAATGCTTCTTTTTGTGATTTTCAATAAATTTCAATTTTTGTGGGTTTTCTATGCAAATAAGTATGCAATGCAATACATGAGACTCATGAAAAGTAAACAAAACAGAAAACGATGTGAGATAGTAGACTCTCCCCCAAACTTACTTCACACAGTCCCTTGTGTGAGAGTAAGCTCAAAGAAGAGATCTAAGAGAAAGAAATAAACATGATAACTAAATATGTACAAGGTTGGAGTGACACATACTTGGAGTTATTGACTGAATTGGGTGGTAGAGGACCCTTGGCCTCGGGTTTGTTTCACCTGTAGACACGGGCTGAAGCGGAGAAGTGAAGGCGAGACGTGTGTAAGCTCTTTACCCATGTAGTGAAGACCTTCTTGCCAAACCGGATCACCGGGATCATACTCATTATAGAACCAACCCCTAAACTCATTCATCCTTATCTCCTCAAATGGTACCTTCCTTGGATCATCAACAATGAGTTCTTTGGTAGAGACTAGAGAGTATACCAAAATGGTAGTCAAAGGGTTTGCCCATAGGAGAGTCTTCTTCTTGCACCTCTTTGAGAGATTCTTCAATGTGAATCACTTGATTCTCCTTAGACTCTTCACCTCTTGTTCCTTTCTTGGAAGTAAGCTTCACATGCATTTTCTCTTTGTTTGAGATATCATCCATAACCAATGAGATCTCTCTTGTCTCCTCTATGCATTCAACAATCAAACCATCATCACAAAGATCTTCAAAGACTCTTCCAACCAAGCTTACTACTTCATCCCTGCTCTTTGTTGAATAACCCATGAATGCAATTGGTTCAACTTGCTCTTCATATCTTATCACAAGATTCTCATTTACCATGCATCCAAGAAGTAATTTAAGCTCATGTATAGAGTCTTCAGCTTCTTGTTGAAATCCATCCTGGATTTGAACATCCTCTTCAACTTGAATTTCCATATCCATGGTATGTTCTTCATAAGTGTTGGTGTTGTAAAAGAGAGTGATGCTTTATTCTTGATCTTCAATCATGTGAAGAGTTTGTTGTTGATAGACTTCACATGTGTTATAACTCCATCCAACCGTGAGCTAAGAGCCTTGCCATTGACATCTATCTTGGTAGAAAGAGTATCAATTTTCCTTTCTATCTCAATCCTTCCCCTTTCTTGATTCTCCAACAATTTCCAAGCATGTTGGTGATATTTTCTTCATTTGAGGCTTGAGAGAAGTTAGCTTCTTGTTCTTCATACTCCAAATCCCAAGATTGGTATCTCTCACTATATCTATGTTGGTCTTCTTGACCAAAGTCTCCATTTGATTGATACTCCAAATGTGGAGCTTCTAGATACCATTCTTTCTTGACTCTCCAAAAGAGCCTTAAACATTGATTCTAAGTCAAGAGACATAATCTTCCTCTCTTGTGAATGTACCTTTCAAAAGAACAACCACTTGAAAGGGAATTAGTAAACAAACAAAGCAAAACAAAGCATAAAAAAATAAAGCTAAGTCTCAAGAAAGTTTGAAATCCTAATGATAAATCTACAAGTTCCCCGGCAACGGCGCCAAATTGATTACTGCGTTTAAGCACACACCAATTAACCTAATGTGCCAACAATACCACAATTAGTCTAAGCAAATAAGAAAGATTATTTGTAACAAGCTAAGATCCTAGAAATATAAACAAGGTAATCTCAAATTCAGTCAAGAAATAAGTGCAAGATCTCAATCAAATGCTAAGAATGGATCCATGGGCAAGTATAATTGATATAAGGTGATCAAGGTTCAATGTGGATGTTCAAACAAAGCAATCAACAAGTCTATAGGTCTAGATCACATTTAAATAGACTAATCCACTCCCGTGACGATAATCCATATGCTAATAATGCATAGAACATCAACTCTTGTTGGCCTAACACATTCAAGCATGCATGAATCACAAGTCTACTAACTACTAAACATCTCGGGCATCAACTGTCGTTGGCTAAATATGTAAAGGACAATATTAGATTGGTTCAAGCATTTCATCAAATACCTTCCGGGCATGAAATTACTTAAGTTCTAAATCAACTTGATCAAGGCTAATCTAGCATTAAGAACACCTAACAAGTCATAGAACAATGCTAATCAAGCAAAAAACATCCTAAATATCCACCTAATCACCCTAATCTACTTAGCACATGAATCACATAGTAACTACTCACTAATCTCCATGAGAAACCTTAAATCTATGTAACATTCAAGGCTAATCATGTTAAAGAGCAATAGAAACAATATATAAGATGAAGTACTTTAAATTGATAAAAAGGTTCAAGCTTTTACAAAACGAGTCAAAGTCTTGAGAGAGAATGATATAAGATCTAGGTTTTTAGCCTTAGAAATACGTCTATAGTAGGCTAAACAAAAGCCAAATGCTATTTTTTTAATCGCTTAACGCTAATTTTCAGGTCGCAAATGCCAAACGCTGCGATCTCGTTTCTGCGTTTGAAACCAAGGTTCATCGATCGTGTGTGGTCATCTCCATCGCGGTTGCTTCCTCCCGCTTTACCAAGCCACTCCCTAACTCGCTTCATTCTCAGCGATGACCCCACGTCGCCACAGGAGGTCACTACCAGTCTGCTCTCTTCACAGCGGTGTCTCTTACCCTCTTCATCAAGCCGTCGTGGATCAACATTGGAGAAGCAAAGATGGATGGTTCGTGGTCACAAATCGAACCTTTCTTCTCATGTATTCAGCTCGTGATAAGCCATCGAGGTTTGATCTGAACCGTGTCTCCAACCAAAGAGCTCTCTAAAGTGTCTCCTGGTCTCGACGTCACCGCTCAATTCATGCCCTGTCGAATCAAGCTTCAGTCACGACCTCTGTTCAACCACCATTGTCGTCAAGTCTCCGTCAAAGTATCGCGGCAAGCCCCTCCCCGTTCGTTGGTGTCAAGATTCCCCGTCGTGATCATCTCCTCCTCTGCGACCTCTGGTGAGCTTTGTCGTTGGCTCCAAGTCGACAACTCTCCACCGCAATTCCTCAGCCAAGGTGAAGCTCTTACATCAAGGCCTCCTCTCGGTCTCAACTCGTGGCCGCCTTCTCCGTTTCACCGTCACAGGATCGCCGTAGTCTAGAGAAAGCTCTCGATTTCCAATGGTGGAGTTTTAAGTATTTGCAAGACAGGTCCTGAACTTCTTGTTATTTTCACATCGGACCAATACTTTGTAAAGTGCAGAATCATCCTCTCAAATCAACCTCTGGACTTTTGATTGTGCAATCTAACCCAAGCGAATATTTCCAAATTGCAGCCTTGGTCCCTGAATTCTTGTCTTCTTTCAATTCAGCTCCATATGTTTCTATATTGCAAACATATCCTCTCAATTTCACCCCAAAACTCTCAATACTTCAATCCAAACTCTGTGATATGCAAATGCAGTTTAAACATCTAAATGCATCCTAAAATGACTATAATGAGCTTAAAACAAATGCTAAAGATCATGAAAATCATAAATATCAATTGGTAATCAGAGATACTTTAAAGCTATCAGTGAGGAAATAACAGGGAAGGTGAGATTTGGGGATGATTCTCGCATCGATCTAAAGGGAAAAAGATCAATCCTATTCTGTACCAAGGACGGAGCAAAGAAGATTTTGGCATACATTTATTATATCCAGGATCTAAAAGGCAATATTATCAGCCTCGGACAAGCCACAAAAGCAGGATGTGATAGTTGAATGAAGGATGATTATCTTACATTATGAGATAAAGATGACAAGCTGATAACAATAGCAAAGAGATCAACGAATCGACTGTATAAAGTCACTATTGACATCGTTGATACACTATGTCTACAATCGTTTACGACACTAAGTGATTCAGCTAAATCGCATGCCCGCCCTGGACACATAGGAAAAGATTCATTGAGTACAACGATCAAGAAAGAACTGATCGAGGGGATACCTAAATTAACGGTCGACAAAGATTCATGTCCTTCATGTATACTTGGAAAGCAAGCAAGGCACACATTCCCACAGGCAACTACGTATCGTGCAGAACAAGTACTCGACTAAATACATGGCGATCTTTGTGGCTGTATTACGCCTCATACACCATCAGGAAAGAGGTATATATTTGTGCTTATAGATGATCACTCTCCCTATATGTGGTTGATTCTTTGTAAAGAAAAAGGGGAAGCATTCGAGAAGTTTAAGAAATTCAAGGCCATTGTTGAGCAAGAGACTTGAACGACTATAATGACATTCAGAACAGACCGTGGTGGAAAGTTTATTTCAACAGAATTCAGATCATTATGTGTGACATCAGGCATCTTCAGACACTTACGGCTCCTTATCCTCCACAACAAAACGGCGTGGTGGAGAGGCTTAATAGGACATTACTAGGAATGGAGAAGCATAATAAGCTATGGAATGTCCTAACTACCAATGGAGAGAGGCCATGCGACATGCCACTTATGTTATCAATAGAGTGGCAACTCGCGTACTTTAGTCTATGATGCCTTATGAAGCTTTGAAGAAGAAGAAACCAAACGTTGGATACATTCGTGTCTTTGGCTGAATTGGCTATGCTAAAGTAGATTCTCCACACCTATAAAAGCTAGACGATCGATCTCAGATCCTTATACACCTCGGAACTGAACCAGGATCAATGGCCAACAGGTTGTATGATCCCATGAACCACAAGGTAATTGTAAGTAGGAATGTTATATTCGGTGAGAACAAGATGTGGAACTGGAAAAGAAGCACAGATCATAATAAAGAAACTTTCACCATCACTCTTGGCGAATTTGGATATAAAGGGATCGATAAAGATGATGAAACCACTGAGAAGATAGGTGAAGAAGACGACACTGCAGTCATCACAGTGGACCAGAGTACAGAGGTACTTAACCCCTAAGAAGAAGAAGAAGATGCAGAAGGTATCATTGACAACAAACACACATTAAGAAGATTCATAAGAGAGAAAAAGACACCCGCTTACCTGGATGACTATATCTTGTTGGCTGAGCTTGATGGAGAATGCCTTCTCCTAAGCATAAATAATGAACCATGGGACTATAATGAAGAAAAAGATAAGAAAGTTTAGCGTGATGCTTTTGAAGATGAAATAGCTTCCATCATCAAGAATAAGACATGGGAGTTGGTTGATCTTCCTCCTGGTGCAAAAGCCAGCAGTTTGAAATGGATCTTCCAGGTGAAACGAAAATCATATGGGAGTATAAATAAATACAGGTGAGGTTAGTGGCAAAGGGCTATATCCAGAGACATGGTATTGATTTTGATGAGATTTTTGCACCAGTAGCTTGCATTGAGACTGTAAGGTTCCTTGTCGCTCTAGCTGCTTCAAAAGATTAGGAAATTAATCACCTAGATGTCAAGACTGCGTTCCTGCACAGTGACTTGAAAAAGAAGCATATGTCAGTCAGCCAGAAGGATTTGTAATTAACAGAAAGGAAAACAAAGTTTACAAGTTGAAGAATGCACTTTATGGTTTGCGACAAGCTCCAAGAGCTTGGACTGAAAAAAAATCAATAAAGTTCTTGGCAGTTTGAGTTTTGTAAAGTGATCCAAAGAACCTGCAATTTATCGAAAGCAAGAGATATAGCACGTCCTTCTAGTTGCAGTTTATGTGGACGACTTATTAATCACAGGGTCAAACATCGATCGTATACTTGACCACAAGAAGGGGATGGCCGATAACTTTGAGATGAGTGATCTAGGAAAGCTTATGAAGATATTGAGTGAAACAGGGATAAGAGACTGCAATGACGTCCATGTTCCGATGGATCCAGAGTTAAAACTTTCAAAGGCGAACGAAGAAAGAAGTGTTAACGAAAAGGAATATCGCAGGAACATAGGTTGCCTCAAATACCTGTTGCATACTCGTCCTAATCTTGCTTTCAGTGTAGGAGACTTAACAGATATATGCAATCTCCCAAGAAGTCTCATGAAGTGGTGTTAAAGGCAATCTTGGGATATCTGCGAGGAACATTTTCGTATGGTCTGAATTTTCTGGAAAATATACAAAGAGTATACTGGAAAATAACCTCCACTATAAATGTTGAAACAAGTGGGTTAAAGTAAATAAGGCAATGGAGAAGGAGAGCAAGAAGCGGTTTGTGCTTGTCCATGGTCTCCGCCATGGCGCGTGGACATGGTACAAGGTGAAAACGCAGCTGGTGGCTGCAGGTCACAGCGTTACCGCAGTGGATCTTGCTGCATCGGGCATAAACGTGACAAGATTAGAAGAGATTCAGAATTTGAAGGATTACGCCAGACCATTGGTTGATACTCTGAGCTCAGTAGAAGATAAGGTGATTCTTGTTGCTCATATCATGGGAGGAATACCAATTTCTCTTGCTGCTGACATCTTCCCGCGGAAGATCGCTGCTATTGTCTTCTTGACGGCTTTCATGCCCGACACAAGTAACACACCTTCTTATGTTTACGAAAAGGTACGTAATTATATGGTTGCACGTGTTTTACCTTTTTCAAGTGATTCTGATGCCTGCTTAATATCTGCCTCTGGTCAGAAGCGTCCTACAAGAGGATTGGCTGGACACCGTGTTCGGTACCTACGGGAAACCTGAACGCCATTTAGAGTGGCTCTTTTTGGACCAAACTTTATGGCCACGTACTACTTGTATCAGCTCTCTCCGCCAGAAGTATGACCTTAAGCTTAGTAGAAACCTATACTTCAATCTTCTGTTGATTGTTGTTGTGCCATGTTAGGATCTTACATTGGCGAATATGTTGGTGAGGGTAAACCCCTTAGTTACAGACTATTTGGCAGGGACAAGAAGCTTTTGTGAGGAAGGGTATGGATCTGTTACACGTATTATTTATATATTATGTGGAGAGGACCTTGCGGTACCTGAGGATTACCAGCGTTGGATGATCAACAACCCTGTAAATGAAGTGATGGAGATCAAAGATGCAGATCATATGGCAATGTTCTCCAAACCTCGAGAACACTGTGCTCTTCTCTTGGAGATTGCGGATAAATATACCTAAATAAATCCTGAAATTTCCACTTCATAGAGTTCAGCTTTTCACCACAATAATATGTGTATAAATGTGAAGTACTTCTTCAGTCAAAAATGTAGTACCTGGGGCACAAGTGATACATCATCACGGTTAGTTACTTCATCAATAATAACTCAAGCTACCAAACATAATTGATATACCATGGATTTTACCCGTTTTTACCCATGGTATATGAGTGTTTTTACTACTATTATCTATGTTTTGGAGTCTATTAGGTATGTTTTCAGGTTCAGAAGCATTTTGGAGAAAAGTGATGTTTTAGGTACCTTTTTGGAGCTTAAAGAAGAGTTCACCCGTGATCAAGACCAGAGGTCGACACCAAGAGTTACACATCGATCGATGCACACTCTGTGCAATCGATCGACACACATTAGCCGAAGGATGATACATCGAGACCATAATCGATCGATGTACACACTGTACTATCGATCGATACTGAGGCGGCAGAAAAACAAGTTGGACCTGGCCGAATTTGAAGCCCAAGATATCACATTTTACAAGAATGCCCCTGACGAGTTTTTTAACCTAATGAACTCATATTTATATATGCCTAAGTGTTTTGGCAGAGATACACAAGATATACAAGCTTTTACTACCACCTTTTCACCTCCTTCTTCTTCTACTCATTTCTTTTACTGTTTTCATTACTTTGCAAGTTCTCAATAAAGTTCTATTCAGTTCTTTATTTGTTAACAAAGGTTATAGAATTCTAGATCTAGAGGAGAGATCCAAAGATATTTGTGATTGGGACCTAAGTGTTCACCCTCTAATATATCTATTAATTCCTATTATTACCTTGTTGCTATGAACTACTTAGCCATGTCTGAGTAGATTCATTTGTTAGATTTAGGGTTTAAATAGGATATGAGGGATTAGCCCCAGCCTATAATTGCTATAGAGGTGATATTTATTGTTAGGATTGTTCACTAAAGCTTTTCTAGCTTAGCTACCTATAACATGAACTTGGATTGCGTTGTTTATTACATGCAACTCCTGATAACATCCTAAACATGCTATGACCCTCTTGAGATATGCGAAAGCTGATCTAAGATCATGGTGAGCATTGTATCAACTCACGCATAAAGCTTGCTTAGAGCCGTATCGATCGATACTCCTATAGAGTAATCGATCGACGTAGCTAGAGGTGTATCGGTCGATATTCCTATCGAACCATCGATCGATCCTGTTAGCAAGATAGCTGACCGCAAACACCATTTAGCATCTAAGTAATAGATGGTCTAAATAATGCGAGAGCTGATGGATTCATTTAATAAGTGTTGAGCTCTGACATATCATGCAAGCAACTTGTTAGCCTTTATAGTATTTATAATCCTGAATTCCTGAATTCATGAATCTAACTACTTTTCTTTATTGCTTTAAAACTAAATCCTTTCAACTGAGTAATCTTACCATTACTCAACAAACCTGCAATTTACTTTTAAACCATTTTCAACCTAGCATAGTCACTAAGATTGCATCTTATTTGTACACTAGCTCTCTGTGGATTTGATCCCTAAGTACTACGACTAAACCTCTCATTTGAGAGAGTAAAGTCACTCCTTAGGGTAATTTGAGTGATATCAAATTTGGCGCCGTTGCCGGGGATCGAACCCGGGTCACCCGCGTGACAGATGGGAATACTTACCACTATACTACAACCGTCCAGATCAATTCTACACCAACAGATCAGCCATTCGTCCCCCTGCTATTCAGAGAGGCGATTTCGAGCTCAAGCCGCAGTACTACACCCTTGTGGGACAGACACCCTACTATGGGCTGTCCAATGAGCATCCCATGGACCATCTGGAGAGGTTCGAGGATCTCATATCTGCTATCAAAGCCAATGGAGTCCCTGTGGACTACCTTCTCTGTAAGCTCTTCAAACACTCTTTATCTGGAGAAGCTTTACAGTAGCTTAAGCAGCTACCACCAGGATCTCTTACATCCTGGAGCAACATCAAAAACGCATTTTTGCGTAACTTCTTTGATGATGCGTGCGCTGAAGACTTAAGGAGGAAAATTGCCACATTCAACCAGGAGCCTGGAGAGTCATTCAAGGATACCTGGATCAGATTCAAGTCTTACCAGCGAGATTGTCCACACCATGGATTCAACAAGGTGCAACTGCTCTGCACTTTCTTCAGAGGCATCGCACTGAAATATCAGATGGCTCTGGACACTGCGAGTAAAGGCAACTTCACCACAAGGAATCGTGAAGATGTTGTGAAGCTAATAGACAACCTAGCATCCAGCAACAGCACGAAGAACATTGTAAGAGCAAGATCTGCAGCGTTCCTTGGAAAGGAACAAATAAATGAGGTACAAGCTACACTTGACAATGTTCAGAAGTTGCTAAACAAGCAAATCTGCTCAGTGGAGGATGCAGAAGCTGATGAAGAAGATGACTACATGGAAGAAGATGACTACATGGAAGCAGAAGTCAACTGGATCAGTGGAACCGGATTTCAGAGATCTGGAAACCAAGGAAACAGAAACTTCGCAGGACAGAGAGGAAACTTCAACAGCAGCAACCCCAACAACAACAGGAGTTATGGAAACTCATCTTACATGAAGCCACCCACACCAACCCCAGAAGGAAAGCTAGAAGACATGCTCAGCAAAGTTCTCGAAAGCCAGCAGCAGTTAGAGGTGAACTTCAATGGAAAGATCGACGCTGTCTACACCACTTTGAACACAAAGCTTGATACTTTGAGTACCCATGTGAAGAAACTAGAGACTCAGGTGATTCAGACTTGAGAAGCTGTTAAGAAGCAGGAAGCTTTAGGAAAAGGGACTGGAGAAGAAACAACAGGCCACAACGTCAATGCTATCATAGAAGATGATTTTTGGAGAGTGGTTAAGCAAGAGAAGCTGCATGAGGGAGCCTTCCAGATCGAAAGTTCCATGAGTATTGGCGGCAACCACTGGAATCGACCGATGTCAGGACATCCACATCGATCGATGTACGCCAACACTAATCGATCGATGTACGCCAACACCAATCGATCGATGGACCCAGACGAGCATCGACCGATGGATCTTGAAGAATCCACTCACGAGTGCAACGCCGTGAAGATACTTACTCACGAGGAGTTTGCAGCAAAGCACCCACATCCGCCCAGCCCTTACAACATCGATTGACAGGACAGACGTCCCATCGATCGACCGAAGGATAATGAAATCTATCGACACACTCCAGAACCTGTCGATCGATATTCAGTTATCACACGCCGAGTGCAACTTCCCAAGATAGATGCTGCACGACTTAATGCACTCCGGGAGCAATCTAAGCCTTCCAGAAACCCACCAACCGCCATAATGAAGAAGCCCACAGATATCATTGATCCAATGGAGATAGAAAAGGAAAAAGATGGCAGAATTCTCAGAAAAAGGAAAGAGAAGGTTCCTAAACACCTTAAAAGAGGAGTTAATGAGAAAGAGTTAGGCAAGTTTCAGAAAGAGAGTTCTAAGGATACCTACAGAGAAACCCTTTGAAGAAGCCTACTTTTCACACATATTGTGGATGTTTTTCAGAGAAACTAAGGAGACAGAAGAAGACATCAGGAGGATGTTCAACCAAGTCAGAGAAAGTATGAAGAAGATGATCAAACTTGAGAAGAAGGGTGATCCAGGGAAGTTCGTTGTTCCTTGCTCAGTCCATGGGATCAACTTCCCACGTGCCCTATGTGACACATGATCTGGAGTTAGCATCTTACCTAAGGTGATAGCAGACCATCTTGGTCTGAAGTTAGAGCCTACTGAAGAATCGTTCATCTTTGTGGATTGTTCTCAGCAGAACTCTGGAGGAATTGTGAGAAACCTTGAGGTTACCATAGGAGAAGCCCTAATCCCAGTAGACTTCCATGTCTTGGACGTCAAGGTAACCCTACCTACTTCTTTGCTACTTGGAAGAGCCTTCCTAGCCACAGTTGGAGCAGTCTGCAACCTTCAGTCAAACAAACTGTGCCTAACCCTGATCAATTCTACGGTCTACTATGAGCCAGTACAAGTCATCAAGATCCCTAAGAAGATCCAAGACTGCTCAGACCTTGTAGCTTTTTGCTATTGTGGAGATGAATACGATTCACAAGACGCATAGGAGACAGAGACCGCATAATCGATCTATAGTAGCACTGTCTCATCGATCATCTCTGGTGAACTGACATCGATCGACAGTCACACATGGTCATCGATCGATTCACTACATCCCACCGCACACTGCAAATACTACTCACATTGAGGAGTATAGTGATGATTACCAAGAGGAGAGAGCTATAGAGTGTCACAACCTTCCAGAAGATGAAGATCGACTTCTCCACCACAACCTCAGAATCACGACATCGATCGACAGGGCCTTCTCCCCATCGATCGATACTACTTGCCTCGCATCATTCGACAACACAGTCAACAACAAGCGAGACAGAGACTACTCAATCGAGAGCTGGGCAAGCGATTACCAGCATGAGAGCTTTGCGGTCGAGAACGCCACGCCAACACACATCACCCAACCCGAGAAATATGAGGACTAGTCGGAGTTCTCTGCTGCATCCTCGTCGTCTGATGACGAGTCACGATGGTACTGGTGTGATGGACCTGTGGCTGCTGGATCATGGGCTCTCACGCTCCTCCTGCTCATGCACCTACAGCGAGACACTGTGGACCAGATGGCCTGGAGAGCGTCAGCGACAAACCTCTGAAAGTTCCCGTGGTCGCGCATCGGAATGTCGGGCATGATGGGAAAGTCGTGCACTGGTGCCTCTGGCGGGCCTTGCGTAGCTGGTGCTCTGCGCTCTCCTGGAACTCTCCGTGGCACGTCCTGGAGGTTGCGGAGGAATGCCTCATCTGGCTGGAACCGGAGCCTGTCAATGTTCCCGTCGAAGTCCGTGATGTGGCGGGAGGGCAGCTGCAGAAGACGGAGGCCGTCTCCTCTCTTGAAACTCCAGAGCAGGCCGTCCTTCAGCCACTGGGCTGAAGACAGATGCGCCAAGTCCAGGTAGGCGCGGGAGGTGCGGGATGGCTCTCCTGTCAAGCGGATGCCGAGGTGCTGGAAGATCGGTGTAAGCAGGCTCCCGATCGTCTCCTTCTTCCTGCCAGTGCCCTTGAAGGGCTTCATCTTCAGCGACACCAGGTGTTGAGCGAAGAGGGATCCCAGGTTGGGCATGGGCATGTCGCGGTCCGTGTCCAGGTCCTGCAGGTCGACAACTCCGTCAATCGCAGTGAACAACAGTGTGAGCTCGTCAATCCTCACCTTGTTGGGCTCCATCTTGCACAGCAGAGTGCTGGCAAGGGCCCTGATGAAGTAACGCAAGGTGGGATGACGGATGTCTGTCTGAGTGACAGCCGTGCTCCAGTGGCATGTGCCAATGATCCTCCAGAAGTCACTGATCATCGGGAACTCAGGGACACTCATAGCGGCGTTCGAAGGATCGAACCCGTAGATCTCACAGATCTCAGCAACTGTGATCCGGTATCTGACACCTCAGGCAAAGAACGAGAGAACTCCGTCGCTCGCGACGCGGCCAGTGGTGGTGGTGTAGGTGAGGTCGGCTGTGGCGAGGAACTGTCGGACCAGAGACGGGTAGAGGTCGTAGGGGCATGTAGCCATGGTGCCCAACCCAAGCTGACTGATCATGTCCCTCCAGTCATGCCAGAGACCAAGCTGCCGGACGGTAGCTTCGTCGATGAAACGGGTGGGAGCAATGTCAACGCGCAGCCATGCGTTGTAGAACAGGCTGTCGTAGTTGTCACAGGTCTCCGTGCGCTGGCGGTGGGTGCAAGCGGTGGAACGGACCACTGTCCTCGGGTCGGGGTAAGACTCCACCGTCTGTATGGCCTTGGAAGGGTTCCTAGGCCATGGAGAGCGCTCGTCGGGCTGTCGGGGTGGTGAGTGTGATGATGATGATGGCGTCGAGGAAGATGGTGGTGTGGGTGGTGCCCTGGAGGTGCTCGGGATGTCGAGCCTCCTCTTAGTCCTCCTCTCGCATCGGCTATCCCTCTGTGAACTCATCTGCAAACAAACAAATAATCATCCATTAGCACATGCAATCGATGGTTCCGATATCGATCGATTCTATAGAAGAGAAATCGATCGATTTTGGGGTCCTTGTGTCGATAGATTGCCGTATCTGACATCGATTCCTTAGCGCCGACATCGATCGATTCGACAAGAACCATGTCGATCGACACGACATCACGGACCTGCAAAACGAAATTCATCGCAAATCGCAATTCCACGAACAACAAATGCAAAACGAACAGTGTAGGGACCTATTTCATCATACTAGCAACCTAAATCGACCAAATCCAAGCCCAATCGAACGATTTTTGTTCATGTCAAAACCTAGTCAAACAAAATCCAAAAATAGAAGATTTCGGGTTCATACCTTGAAGAATCGGTGAGAAGATGAACAAATGAGTTAGAGAAGTGAAAAACGAAGAGATTGAGGCGAGAAACGGCGAAAATCGGTTCGGTTTCTAGAGAGAAAAATCGGGTTTTTGTTTTCGGGGGAAAGATGCGAAATGAGGGGGAGAAGAAGCGGATATCGGGGTTAATGCCTCGATAGACCCTAATCGATCGATATGCTTAAGTGCGTGTCGATCGATTTTAAGGCAGTTCCTCATCTTTTTTTTTTTTTTGAAAATGAAGATAAAAATAAAAATTTGAAAAATAAATAATAAAAATGGAGATTTAAATGCAAAAGTGGGTTGCCTCCCACTGAGCGCTTTATTTTTAGTCATTAGCTTGACTGAAAAAAAATCTCTTTAATCAGATTCGGGGATGCCCAACCGTAAAGTTTTGACATTCGGCGGTTTAGCCCAGTAATGCTTCACTCGTTGCCCGTTCACCGTAAATTCTTCTCCTTTATCGTTCATCAAGGTGACGGCTCCGTTTGGTCTAGTTACTGTAACTGTGAAAGGTACTGACCAGCGAGAACGGAGTTTTCCGGGAAACAAGGTTAGCCGAGAGTTATATAATAGAACTTGATCGTTGGCGGCAAAGTGCCGGGAGACGATCTTCTTGTCATGGTAAGCTTTTGTGCGCTCTTTATACAACTTTGAACTCTCATAAGCTAGATGTCTGATTTCATCTAGTTCGTTTAGTTGTATGAGTCTCCTTTCGGCAGCAGTCTTAATGTCGAAATTTAGCAATTTTGTTGCCCATGCTGCTTTATGCTCTAATTCAACGGGTAAGTGACAAGCTTTTCCGTAAAGAAGATGGAAAGGAGTTTTCCTAGTGGAGTTTTAAATGCAGTTCTGTATGCCCAAAGTGCGTTGTCCAGCTTCCGTGACCAATCTCTTCTGGTGATCCCAACGGTTTTCTCCAGAATTACTTTGATTTGTCTGTTAGAAACTTCTACCTGCCTACTCGTTTGTGGATGGTAGGGTGTGGCAACTATGTGGTGAACTCCATTTTTCCTGAGTAGATTTTCGAAAACCTTGTTGATAAAATGGGTACCCCTATCGCTTATTACTACTCGAGGAACTCCAAATCTAGGGAAGATAATGCTTTTGAAGAGTTTGACAACAACAGAAGCATCATTTGTAGGAGTGGCTATAGCTTCAACCCATTTTGAAACATAGTCAACAGCAACTAAAATGTATCTGTTCCCATACGAGGAAGCGAAAGGACCCATAAAATCTATCCCCCAACAGTCAAAGACTTCGATTTCGAGAATGAACTTCTGTTCCATTTCATGTCTTTTGCTGATTTTTCCTCTTCGTTGACACCTATCACATTTTATGATATAGGCGTGAACATCGCGGAACATAGTAGGCCACTAAAATCCGGCTTGAAGGATTTTAGATACTGTTGTGAAAGTTGCGAAATGTCCGGCGTAAGATGATCCATGGCAGTGGAATATGATGTCCGGCACTTCAGCGGCTGCAACACAGTGTCTGTAAATTCCGTCAGCACAATGCTTGTAGAGATACGGTTCATCCCAGTGGTATCGCCTGACTTCTCTGAAGAACTTCTTTCTGTCGTAATTTTTGAGTCCTTCCGGTTCGACGTCAGCAGCTAAATAGTTCACTATGTCGGCATACTAGGGTCTGTCTCTGAACTTCTTTTCAACAATGTGCACTTCCTGATCGGAGTTTTGGCATCTATCAGGAGTGTGTGGATCAGTGTTGATACTGTCGGCTACGGTGACAGTCACATTAAAGGGTATCTTGAATGAGACTTTATCTAGGTCAAGGCCGTTTTCACAATTGGTCAGTGCGTCTGTCTTGTTGTCGATTGATTGAGCGGTTGATATATCGATCGACATGCCATCTGTGGCATCGACCGATTTATCGTTCGTGTCATCGATCAACATTGACTCGGTTATATCGATCACCGCATTACTTTGTTCATCGACCGATATGGATTCAGATGCAAGATTTATCTGACCAACGAATGTAGATTCTGCCAGGTATACACCTTCGGCTAGCAAGAAATCATCAATAGGAATATTGTCATTGACTTTTATCCGGGAAAGGTGATCAGCTACGCTGTTATCTACTCCTCTTTTGTCCTTGATTTCCATATTAAATTCTTGGAGTAGAAGTATCCATCGGATAAGTCGTGGTTTGGCATCTTTCTTTTGCATAAGGTATTTTATTGCTGCGTGATCGGTGTGCACAATGACTTTTGAGCCAACAAGGTAGTATCGGAATTTCTCGAAAGCGTACATGACAGCAAGTAATTCCTTTTCCGTTGTGCCATAATTTCTCTGAGCATCGTCCAGAGTTCGGCTCGCGTAGTAAATAACATGAAGTTTTTTATCTTTACGCTGCCCTAACACTGCTCCTACTGCGAAATCACTTGCATCGCACATAATTTCGAAAGGAAGACTCCAGTCGGGTGCTTGCACGACAGGGGCAGTTATCAAAGCCTTTTTGATTTTATCAAAGGCCTGCTGACATTCTAAAGTAAATTCGAATTTAACATCCTTGCAGAGGAGTGTTGTCAGAGGTCTGGCAATTTTGCTGAAATCTTCGGTAAAATCCAGCATGCCCAAGAAAACTCCTTATGTCCTTTACGTTAGTTGGTGGAGGTAAACCAGTCATTACTTCTATCTTTGCTCGATATACTTCAATTCCAGCAGCAGATACTTTGTGTCCAAGAACAATTCCATCATTAACCATAAAATGGCATTTTTCCCAATTGAGAACAAGGTTCTTTTCCTCGCATCTGGCTAGAACTTTACAGAGGTTGTCGAGACAACTTTTGAAATCAGATCCATAGACTGAAAAATCATCCATAAAAACTTCCATAAAATCTTCTATCATATCAGTGAAGATAGACATCATGCAGCGCTGGAAAGTAGCAGGGGCGTTACACAGGCCAAATGGCATCCGACGGTAAGCGAATGTTCCGTAAGGGCATGTGAAGGTTGTCTTTTCTTGGTCATCCGGATGAATTGGAATTTGGAAAAATCCGGAATATCCGTCGAGAAAACAATAGTACTGATGATTAGCTAGTCTTTCCAACATTTGATCGATGAAAGGTAAGGGAAAATGGTCTTTCCGCGTTGCGGAGTTTAGTTTCCTGTTGTCGATGCACATACGGTGTCCAGTTACAGTTCTTTTTGGAATAAGTTCGTCTTTGTCTTTCTTGACCACAGTGATGCCTCCTTTCTTAGGCACCACGTGAACTGGGCTCACCCAATTACTATCTGAGATTGGATAGATTACACCGGTATCGAGAAGCTTGATGATCTCCTTTTTAACAACTTCTTTCAGGTTGGGGTTGAGTCGCCTCTGATGTTCTATTGATGATTTTGATTCATCTTCAAGATGAATCCGATGCATACACAGGTCTGGGGAAATTCCTGGGATATCTTCAAGAGAGTATCCAATTGCTTTCCTGTGTTTTCGCAGTTTATTCAGCAATAAAGCGAGCTCACTGTTCGTAAGATTTGCATTTACGATAAGTGGATAAGTGTTGTCAAAAAGGTAGGCATATTCGAGTCCAGCAGGAAGTGGTTTCAATTCCACCTTTGGTGCATTTTCCTTGCTTAGATTGTTTCTCGAGAATGGTTGTCGATCGACAGCGTTTTGCAAATATCGATCGATATTTATCTCGGAGTCATCTTCACCATTGCTGGCATCGTTATTTCTTGCGTCCATTAAATGTGCATAATCCTCCGTATGGTTATCTATGCTGAAAACTTCTCCCTGAGCAACCATGAACACGTCCTCGATCTGGTTTTCAAGGAATGTATCTTCAAAAGATTTTTGTGTAAGTTCGTCGATATCATCGACATAGGAGGATGATCTATCTATCAAGGGGCGCGTCATTACTTTTTCCATGTCGAATCTCATTGGAATGTTTCCAATGTTCAGGCAGATGCGTCCTTCTTTGACGTCAATTATCGCATTTGCGGTTGCAAGAAATGGTCTTCCCAAGATAATGGGGTCTCTGGGTTCGTTCTTGTAGTGAAGTACAACAAAGTCCGTTGGTACCGTGCAGCCATTGATGATTACGGGCACATCCTCAAGTGCTCCTTCCGGGACTCGGACATATCGATCAGCGAGAACTAGTTGGATATTCGCTGGGGTAAACTCCGCATATCCAAGGGATGTTGCAACAGAGTGCGGCATCAAATTCACGCTAGACCCGAGATCACAGAGGGCTCTTGGAAATTGTTTATCTTGGATGGTGCAACTAAGAACGAAACTACCAGGGTCTGGTTGCTTGATCGGGATTTCGCCTTGAATTATAGCACTGACTTCCTCGGAAATCATCATGATACTACGTTCTCCGACGTGGAAACCTTTAGTTACAATGTCTTTAACGTACTTTTTTAGCGTCGGTGAAATTTTGACAGCATCACTTAATGGCATCTCAACTCTGATCCTCTCGATTGCTTTCTTACAGACTTCTCTGTCCAATTCACGCTTAGGGTCGGACTTTCGTGGAGAAAAAGGGGGAATCGGGTTATAAACCCTTTCGATAGTAGGTCCAGCTGGTGCTGAATCAATTTTTGGCTTAGGGGATTGGTGTCGATCGATATTGTTTTCATCATATCGGTCGATATTAACTTCATCCGCCGAATCTTCTTCATCGTCCGAAATAACAATCACAACCTCTTCGGTGCCTTGACTATTTTTTTCTCTGCTTTTGCTTGGTGAAGGTTCCGCTCTACTGGCATGGAATAACACAGGGTTAGGGGTGGGTTTGATCTCTTCTCCAGAAAAATTTGCTGAAGAAGATTTTTCCTTAACTTTCGGAACAAGTTGATTTCCACTTCTCAAGAGTACAACACTAACTTGACGTCTCGGGTTCATATCAGTTCGCCCAGGAAGACGTCCTGCCTCCCTCTTGATAGCGATTGCGTTTTCGGCGATATTACCTTCTAATCGTTTGACTTTTTCACTTAGAGCATCTAATTTATTAAATAGCTCACGATGAACAACGTTTAGTTTGGTGTCCATGTCGCTTTCTATTTTCTGATTTCCCGTGAAAGCTTGATTATCCTGGAGTCAGTTTTTCTTTGATGGGATCTGGTTAGGGCATCATAGTTTTGGGTGAAACTATCCTCGTCCGGGTTGTAAACTTGAGAGATATTCTCTTTCACAGAAAATAGTTGTCTTTCAGAACAACTACTCTCACTTGGAAGAGTTTGTCTAAGTTTCTTCTCCTTCATGATTGAGTGCAGAGAGTCTAATGACTGCCTGATTTCAGCTAATTGGAGCGTGTCCCTGGACTTGGCTCTATTCTCCCTATCACTGATCTCATAGGATTTTCCCAAAGCTATATTTCTGATCAAACGCTTTGCTTTACTAGGATTCCTAGTGCTAATGTTTCCTTCACTTGTTGTATCCAGCGTGATTTGGTAATGAAGGCTGACGCCTCCGTAAAAGAAGTTAGGAGCTGTGGTTCTGAGTAACCATGGTGAATGCAATCACGTTGATAGCCTTCAAATCTGATCCAAGCGTTTTTAAACGATTCATGTGGACCTTGAGCAAAGTAAGATAACTTTTCTCGTACATCCCAATAGCGAGCGTCATCGAAAAAATCGATTTATGAAAGGGTTTCTGATGTCCTCCCAGCAAGTTAGAGAGCCTGTTGGAATTTGATTCAACCACTTTCTGGCTTTTCCCTCAAGGGAAAAAGAAAAAAGTTTACAGCGATTGTACTCATCAGAGACTAGATCTTCTAGATATTCGATGTGCTCGTGGGGGTGTTCCAAAGTAGATCTACGGAAGGGTTTATTTCGTACCAGAAGAATAAAATCAAGGTAGAGTTTTCATTTTCTGGTATCAACTTCTGGTACTTTGATGGCAGACCTATTGGAATAGGTCTTTATGGGGTCTAAGTAGTCTTGCAAAATCAATTCTGGTTCCTCATCTTCAGAGGAAGATGAATTAGATTGAACAGGGATTTTATCTCTCTGTTCATCAGCAATTTCAGAATTTGTGTTGGTGGTTGGTTGGCCTAGGACTACTTCCTCATTAGCAGATTCGGTAAGTGAACACTTACCTGCTTCCGGCTGGTTGGCATCGATCGATGTTCGGGGAGGTATGTCGGTCGATTCCTCGCTCATCATATCGCTCGATTTTGTTGTGTCCGTGTCGATCGATGGACTGCCGAATTTTGCCTTCTCTATTCTTAGGTACCTGTAAAAGCACAATAAGAGGAAAAGATTTTAGTAAATACGAAAATAAGGTCTAGACTATATTCTGAACTAAATCTAATGGTAATAAGAAAGAGTCCCCGGCAACGGCGCCAAATTTGATATCACTCAAATTACCCTAAGGAGTGACTTTACTCTCTCAAATAAGATGTTCAGTTGTAGTACTTAGGGATCGAATCCACAGAAACTCTAGGATTACACAATAGATTGTTTAGTCTTTGAAATAAAGCTAGACAAACAAGTTTAAAGCAGTAAATAAAGGGATAAGCAAGTAATTGCTTGATTGAATGGTTTAGGTTTTAAGCAAGAGGAAAGAAATATGATTTAGGCTATTTCTCAGGTGTAACTAGCATGCAGGGTATCTAGGGTTTTTAGTATTCATAGTTCTGAACTCAAACCTTAAGGTTAAATCAATGATTGATTATCTTCAACTAGATCTTAAGTCACCAACTATCGTTCGATGAGTATAAGAAAGTGTCGATCGATTATTCTATTTGAATATCGATCGATATACCTTTCGCGAGATTATCGCTCGACAGGCGGATTGCACTATCGATCGATATCGTTTCTAGTGAGCTCTAAGATCGGGTTTGAATTGGTTCTCCAATCTTACAAAGAGACTACTCTCGTGTACTCAAAGTAAGTTGGAACATACCAGCTTTAAGTTTCAGGGATTTGCTAAGTTTTCACTTATCCAAATTAATCCTAAGATCTAAGATAAGGGTGATCAATCCTATACTTAGCATTAAGAACAACTAGAATGAAGAACTATATTTTAAACACCCTAGCATTAAATCAATTGCAATGCATGTTTAGCCTTAATGAGAAGCCTAAATCTAACAAGAGAAATTACTCAAACCACTACAAAAAAATCGACATTGATAGCAGATTGTTATAGCTCGTTTTACTGCTATGGTAGATGATTTAAAAATTTCCGTATTATATAATAGCACTAGATAAACGCTATGATAGAACGGAACCTAAAATAGCATTTAATTAGTACTATTCTGAAAATTAAATGAGCAGGAAGATGAAATCAATAATCCCGCCAATATTTAGCGAAAAGTTAGACTTAAACGCCAAAAAAATTATTTAAGCGGTTTCAGTAATGCCATCAATGATATACAATAGCATTTTTCTAACGCTAAGAAAAACTATTTGAACCTCTAAACCCTAAACATAGTTTTAACTCCTAAACTCTAAAAATGACCCTTAAAACTCTAATCTTTTGATATTATAACTTCAAATCTTAAAATAAAACTTAAAATTTAATCTTTTTAATCTTAAACTATAATTTATTAAACACAAATCTATAATCCTTAATCAAACTATATCCTAAGTCCTAACTTCAAACATAAACTATACATTCAATATACTCTAAATATAAACTTCAAACTTTATATCATAAAATAATAAACTTTGTTTTAAAACACTAAATTTTATTTACATAACTTATATCATAAAACACTGAGTTTATTTCAAATTTTAAACCCTATATCTAAGCTTATTACCCTAATTATTTTCTAACTCTTACTTACAAAAGTAACAGAATATTAAATTCAAATCCTTATTAAATTTATAATTTTCAAACTTTTCAAAAACCCTTAACTTCATACACTATATTCAAACTTTAACTTCATATCTTAAATTTAAACTCAAAATTTAATCTTATATCCAAACTTTAACCTCATACCTTAAATTTAACCCTAATAATTTATACTATATCCTCATATCCTAAATTTAAACTCAAATTTTAAATCCTTTATCATAAACATAACTTTTAAAGTTTAAATTTTAATACTTTAATTTTCATATTAAAAATTTGAAAAGCTTGATATATAAATTTTATATTATCTAACATATAAATTAAATAGAACTATAGATCAAAATTTTATATAACTTTACTAAAGATAAAAAAATCATTTAACAAAAAAATTGTCATTAACCAATGATATAAAAATACTCAGATCACAACCTCCACACCATTGGATTAGATTAATCCAACAGTCCAAATCTAATTCCTCTTTTATCTTTCTCTTTCCTCTCTATTTTTTTCTTCTGCGACATTCTCTTCTTCACTCATGAATCTGTTCACTTCTTCTTCTTTTTCTTTCTTTTCTTTTTATCTCTTTGGTTCGTTCACTCATATGTCTGCACATCTCTCTCTCTATCTCTATTAAAAATTTATTTAAATTTCATCTCCTCTTCACCACCACCATCGCCGGCCTTCATGTTCTTCACCACCACGCTCTTTTGATTCCGTCGAGTTCTTCACCGTCACGCTCATCACCATCACCACAGGTCACCTCTGTCTCTATCTGTCTGTCTGTCTCTCTTCTCTTCTCTTCTCATCTTTCTATCTTCTCCTCTAATCGTTTTTTTACAGATCTGAAACAGAACGGAAAAGTAGTGGTGTGACAGAACGGCAATTCCGGTTAAGCGTGGTGCAAAAGACGGTGGTTTGTTGGTGGTTCGTGGACATTGGCTGAAGCTTTGTGAAGGTGGCGACGGTGGCTGAAGCTTTGTGAAGGTGGCGATGGTGGCTGAAGCGTCTATTAGGTTTAGATTTAGGTTTAGTTAATCAATTGGTTTAGTTTGGGTAACCATAATTAATTGGTTTAGTTCAGATTAGAGTAATATATTTATGTATTATTGGTTTAGTTTTGTAAACCAAAATTTATTGTAAACAAAATTTAATTTATAAATAAAATTTTATTTTATTTTTAATTATAAAACAATCTTAGTTTAATTGCCAATTATTTTATTTTATTTTTAATTATAATTATTTTTAGTTTACGGAAAGACCTATAATAGCACGATCAGTGCTAATAGTTAAGTTAATAATATCATACAAGTATTGCTATCGTATCTGCACATTACATAACGTTCGAAAAACACTATCGTAGATGGGTACCTATGATGGCTGCCGTATATACAGCAGTTGTGAATGAGCTATTAAAACTCTAGCATAACATATAATCCGCGCTAACAATGAGCATTTTTCTTGTAGTGAACATATTCATGGAAGACAAAATCCTGATGGTTTGAATAATACTTTTAAATAGAATAATAAGAGAAATAGTAAAAAGTAGAGAAAAATAAGGGAGTTCAAGATCTTCTCTGTATGCAGTTTGGATCTATCTCTCCACTCCTAAGCTCTCTCTCTAAGGTAGCAAGAACTTCTCTCAAAATTAGGTTTAAAAGTTCTCTAGGCAAGTCTTGCCTCTAAAATAATACAAAACCTTATTAATATAGCCTAACATGCGGCCAGGGACTCATTTGGTAGAAGTGAAACCCTAATGAGATGTCTAGCTCATTAAACTCGTCATTAATTCTTGGAGGCCTTTCATGTCGATCGATTTCTATATCTTTTGTCGATCGATTAGTATAGTGTCTCGTCGGTCAATGCATCAAGGTGAGCATCAGTCGATTTAGCTCCAATACAACCCTCCTCAAAGTATCCATTTTTGCTTCAAAATAGTCATATTTCACCAAAGAGTACCTGAACCTGTAAAAGCTCATAAAAGACACCAAAAGTGTCCTTTTGTTTCAAACAACATATAAAAATCATGGTTGAAAGTGGGTAAAATCTATGACTTATCACTCATTCCATCCAAAGTCAAGCTAGATGACTATAATCAAAGCGCTGAGTGGGAGGCAACCCAATGTTAGGTAGTTTTTCATTTCATTTTATCTTTAGGATTTTATTTTTCGTATTTGTTTTTCTTTGCAGTTACGATTAGACGATTACCACTGAAATCGACCGACATGACACTGTCGATATCGATCGACATGAACCAAACAATAGCGATCGACGAAGGCGACTCAACATCGATCGATACGCATCACGGTCAGGTATATCGCTCTAACTTTTTCGATATCAGTGTATTTTATTATTGCCTATGCCTTCACTGGATTGGTTATACACTGGGGACAGTGTATGATTTAAGTCTGGGGGGATGATTACTGATGCTGTTTACCTTTTGATTTCATCTAAAATGTTTTCAAAATGGTTTTAATTGAGTCAAGAAAGGGATAATGATAATTTAAATTTTCACTTTTTATCTAACCAATCTTTTAGGCACCATTCTTAGATTTGTTGATGCAGAATGTACTATAGATGATAAAGTTGATCACCTATCATCTATGACAACGCTTTCATTGATTGTCTGGAGGAACCAAAGCTGATTTCCAACCTAACCTGACATTCTTTGCTTGTCTTGGGGCTTGGCATACATGGGATCGGATGCTTCAAACAAGTCTGGAAGGTAAAGCCTTGTGTAGATAGTTTTATCACCCTCAAAAATGGGATCGGATGCTTCAAAAATGTAGTACCTGGGGCACAAGTGATACATCATCACGGTTAGTTACTTCATCAATAATAACTCAAGCTACCAAACATAATTGATATACCATGGATTTTACCCGTTTTTACCAATGGTATATGAGTGTTTTTACTACTATTATCTATGTTTTGGAGTCTATTAGGTATGTTTTCAAGTTCAGAAGCATTTTGGAGAAAAGTGATGTTTTAGGTTCCTTTTTGGAGCTTAAAGAAGAGTTCACCCGTAATCAAGACCAGAGGTCGACACCAAGAGTTACACATCGATCGATGCACTCTCTGTGCAATCGATCGACACACATTAGCCGAAGGACGATACATTGAGACCATAATCGATCGATGCACACCCTGTACTATCGATCGATACTGAGGCGGCAGAAAAACAAGTTGGACCTGGCTGAACTTGAAGCCCAAGATATCACATTTTACAAGAATGCCCCTGACGAGTTTTTTAACCTAATGAACTCATATTTATATATGCCTAAGTGTTTTGGTAGAGATACACAAGCTTTTACTACCACCTTTTCACCTCCTTCTTCTTCTACTCATTTCTTTTACTGTTTTCATTACTTTGCAAGTTCTCAATAAAGTTCTATTCAGTTCTTTATTTGTTAACAAAGGTTATAGAATTCTAGATCTAGAGGAGAGATCCAAAGATATTTGTGATTGGGACCTAAGTGTTCACCCTCTAATAGATCTATGAATTCCTATTATTACCTTGTTGCTATGAACTACTTAGCCATGTCTGAGTAGATTCATTTGTTAGATTTAGGGTTTAAATAGGATATGAGGGATTAGCCCCAGCCTATAATTGATATAGTTGTGATATTTATTGTTAGGATTGTTCACTAAAGCTTTTCTAGCTTAGCTACCTAGAACATGAACTTGGATTGCATTGTTTATTACATGCAACTCCTGATAACATCATAAACATGCTATGACCCTCTTGAGATATGCGAAAGCTGATCTAAGATCATGGTGAGAATTGTATCAACTCGTGCATAAAGCTTGCTTAGAGCCGTATCGATCGATACTCCTATAGAGTAATCGATCGACGTAGCTAGAGGTGTATCGGTCAATATTCTTATCGAACCATCGATCGATACTGTTAGCAAGATAGCTGACCGCAAACACCATTTAGCATCTAAGTAATAGATGGTCTAAATAATGCGAGAGCTGATGGATTCATTTAATAAGTGTTGAGCTTTGACATATCATGCAAGCAACTTGTTAGCCTTTATAGTATTTATAATCCTGAATTCCTGAATACCTACCCTGAATCTAACTACTTTTCTTTATTGCTTTAAAACCAAATCCTTTGAACTGAGTAATCTTACCATTACTCAACAAACCTGCAATTTACTTTTAAACCATTTTCAACCTAGCATAGTCACTAAGATTGCATCTTATTTGTACACTAGCTCTCTGTGGATTCGATCCCTAAGTACTACAACTGAACCTCTTATTTGAGAGAGTAAAGTCACTCCTTAGGGTAATTTGAGTGATATCAATAATCTGCGAAGCCACGGTTATGTTCACAATCGTGTTAGATTTGTGAGAATATGAGATGTTTAGTGAGAGTTTATTGCTAGAGAATGAAGAACAAGAGAGAGAGTAAAAAGGAGAGAATAATTTTCTTAGATCTAGAAAAATGTCAATACAATAAATTATCGAAGAAGAAGAATACAACAAGCTTACTCTAGTAGCCAAACACACTTCGCTTACTAGGGAAGCTACAATTAAATATATGTCTGTTTTTAATGTAGCTCCATGAGTACTGTTCATTCTCGCAGGCCTTGCTTGATTTCCTTTGGTAAGCTTTGCTAGCTTTAACATTGGATAGACCTTGCTGGATAAATTCTTCTTCTTTTTATTTCTTCATGTCAATACTCCCCCTCAAGCTTCACCACAATACATGGTTAAGTTTGGAACCCATCAAGACATCCCTCATTAAAACCTTGTGTGAAAAACCCAATAGGACAAAAACAGAAAAAGGAAAAAGAGTAGATGCTTCATGGCTTAAGGGGATCATGATCTAGCCAGGTCTATGAGTTCCAATCTCAGATGAATGAACTTGTTGGGGTCAAAATCGGTCACGACAAAATCAAACGTCAGAAACTTGTCGGAAAAAATCTTCTTTTGAAAAAGAGAGAAAAAAAGAGCGCGAGAAACCTAAATCGAGTTTCAAATCAAATCCGAAAATGAATCAGACGATAAGTCCTCGAGAAAGATTACTCTAAGCCTCGGACAACGAAACGGGTCCAAAGTCTCAATTGTCCGAACGCATCATAAAGCTAAACAAATGAGCGAATCAGGCCAAGCAAGCCAGCCAACTCGCCATTTTGGCGAGTTGGACCGAGCAACATGGCCAACTCGTCATTTTGGCGAGTTGGACCAAGCCACAAGGCCAACTCGCCAAAATGGCGAGTTGGACCAAGCACGATGGCCAACTTGCCCTTTTGGCAAGTTGGATTGACCAATCTATCTTCATCCCGTCCTCGTAATTTTTCCTTCGGGGTCAGATCGAACTTGCTCTTGTTCCATCTCGATCGAAATCACCATCGAAACCTTACGATGAAAACCGCAAGAACTTTTCCTGTTTATGGAATTCGAATTATTGTATAATGGAAACAGTTAACTGAACACCTTGAATTGCCTCCACTATACGAGAAATTTGAATTTTCTTCGGAATCGACGTCGTTTTTTTTAAACACTATTTCGATTAAATCTTAATAACGCTTAAGTTGGAAAACGGCCAGAAAGGGTCCAGAACAAGGCTAAAAGCCCACTCTCATTTTTGTACGAAATAGCGCCAAATTGTTATGACGGTTTATCTTTTATTATGCAGGAAAAGATAAATGTCAAGTTTGGAGGATAAATGTGAAGTTTCCAAAGATAAACATGGAGATCGGAGAGAAATGGAATATTTCTGCCTAGCGATTAACTCGACCAAGGGCAGAAAGAGAAATAGCAAACCGCCTTAGGAGGAGTATATAAGGATGCCGAGGTTGAAGATGCAAAGGGACTTTTACACATACAGCAAAAAACTTAGCATTTAGAGCAATAGGCTACTTTTCATTTTCGTTATCGAGCTGCGACTAGCACCGCACCCGAGATCGATCTATTGCTCGAGGAGTCTCGGAAAACACCCTTCATTGCTCGTATCACCGATTTCAGACCTCGGAAAGGTCAAAGTGGCACCTTACGACGGTACGACCGATCCAAAGGCACACTTGCAGGCCTTCCAGATCGCGATGGGGAGAGCTAAGTTCAGGGAAAGCGAAAGGGATGCCGGCAAATGCTGCTTCTTCGTCGAGAATCTCCATGGAGCAGCAGTCGAGTGGTTCTCTCACTTGAGACTAAATTCCATCGGAAGCTTTTGTCAACTCACCTCGGAGTTTCTCAAGAAGTACTCGATGTTCATAGATCATAAAACTTCCGACGTCAATCTCTGGAGCTTATCCCAAAGAGAGGACGAGTCTCTCCACGACTTCATCAAACGGTTCAAGACCGTTATGGCTAGAGTCAGCGGAATAAGCGACAAAGTGGCCACAGACACGCTCCGAAAGACGCTCTGGTACAAATCGAAGTTCAGAAAGTGGATAACTTTGGAAAAGCCGCGTACGATCCAAAACACGCTCCACAAAGCCACATACTACATAATCATCGAGGAGGAGACAAGGGTCCTATTATAAAAAATGAAGCCGACATAGACATCGTCAAAAGATCCTGGGTCTGATCAGAAGTCTAAAAAGAAGTGCCCTCGCAATGACAAAAACGTCTGCCGCAGGGAGGAAGAGATACTGTCTCAGCCATCAAAGCTTACCAGCACAAGGCCGAACCAAGCGCAAAATCTCCGATCTGATTCGATCCCGATGACATCCCAAGAGAAGCAATCATCTTCGACAAAGAAGAGGTGGCGGAATCGATCAGCCTCACTGTGACCCAATCGTGATTGATCTTGTCATAAGAGATCTCAAGGTCACCAAGGGTCTCATCGATACAGGCAGCACGGTCATTGTCATTTTCCGAGACACTCTCAAGAGAATGAACGTCGAGTTAGGGGAAGTCGTACCATCGCCCAAGCCTCTGACTGACTTCACCACGTCAATGACTATCAATCTAACTTCCCGTTACGGCAAAAGAAGTGACCAAGATCGTTGACTTCACGGTCATTGACCACCCGACCATTTACAATGTCATCATGGGCACACCTTGGCTAAACGCCATGAAGGCGGTCCTGTCGACTTATAACTTAGGCATCAAATTCCCGAATCATAACGAAATTGGCGCGATCTGGGGATGCCAGAAACAGTCGAGACGTTGCTTCCTGGCCAAATATAAGCAAAGGCAAATCATGACCACCGCAATGGTATAACCCAAACGGGCGAAGCTAACTCAGGCTCCAGCTGAAGAAATTTCGGAGAAAGATGGTCCAGAATCATCAGCTCAAGCAACGGCCGAAGAACAATCAGTTCCAGGGCCCAACGCTTCAACCCAACCAGAGGGAACAAACCCGGTAGAAGACGCTGATCCTGCAACTAACGCGATCGACGCAAGCACAGCAGCCGAGTAAACAGACTCGCACAAACCAGCAGAACTACGAGATGGCTTGATCCTCGAAAGGGGAATGTAGGCAGCTCGTCGAAATACGATTTCAGCTATCCCCCTTCTCCAAAAGGGGGGGGGGGGGAGTTGGTACATATACAAATTTTTCTATACTCACATTTTCTAAAAAATTTTGCCTTGTACTCAATATTTTAGAAACTTTTTCGGCAATAAAGATTTCAATCGTGTCTCGCAAAATCTATCTTTGTATTTTCGGAAAACATCCCTCAACGAGAAAAACGATTATCATTCGAATCCGAAAACAAAAGTTCGTTCTTAGGATCAAAATCGGCCACGACGGAATCAATGCCTAAAAGTCTCCGGAAAATGTCCTCTTTGAATAAAGAGATAAAAAAGCGCGAGAAACCTAAATCGAGCTTCAAATTAATTCTGAAAAGGAATCAGACGATAAGACCTTGACAAATATTACTCTAAGCCTCGGACAACGAAACAGGTACAAAGGCTCAATTGTCCGAACACATCGTTGTCAGGGTCAAAAACGGTTATCTCGAAATCAGAGGCTAAGATTATTTCCTAGTCGCGGATTCTCCGCAAAACATTCGTTAAAGGAAAAAAACCGGAAGTTGACGAATGAGCAAAACCCGTACAAAAGACACTCGCCGGCGAGCTCGACCCGGCACGGGTGTGCTCGGCGGGCGAGCTCAACCCGCACACGGGTCAGCTCGCCGGCGAGCTCACACCCGGCACGGGTGTGCTCGCCGGGCGAGCTCGCCCATACGTAAGTCAGCTCGCCGGCGAGCTCAAACACAGCATGGGTGTGCTCACCGGGCGAGCCCGACGGGCGCGGGTCAGCTCGCCGGCGAGCTCAAACCCAGCACGGGTATGCTCGCCGGGCGAGCTCCACCCGCACACGGGGCAGCTCGTTGGCGAGCTCACGCCCGGCACGGGTGTTCTCGCCAGGCGAGCGCAACCTGCACACGGGACAGCTCGCCGGCGAGCTCACGCCCGGCACGGGTATGCTCGCCGGCCGAGCTCAACCTGCACACGGGGCAGCACGCCGGCGAGCTCACTCCCAACACGGGTGTGCTTGCCGTGCGAGCTCAACCCGCACACGGGGCAGCTCGCCGGCGAGCTCACGCCCGGCACGGGTGTGATTTCCGGGTGAGCTCAACCCGCACACGGGGCAGCTCGCCGGCGAGCTCACGCCCGGTACGGGTGTGCTCGCCGGGCGAGCTTGACCCCGGCACAGGCGTGCTCGCCGGCGAGCTCAACCCGCACATGGGGGAACTCGCCGGCGAGCTCAACCCGCACATGGGGGAACTCGCCGGCGAGCTCACACCCAGCACGGGTGTGCTCGCCGGGCGAGCTCGACCCCGGCGCGGGCAGATCGCCGGCTAGCTCAGTCCCGTCATGGGAGTGCTCGCCGGGCGAGGTCGACTGGACGCGGGTCAGCTCGCTGGCAAGCTCGACCCCAGCGTGGGTGTGCTTGCCGGGCGAGCTCGACCAACACGCGGATCGGCTCGATCGACAAACTGATTTAACCCCGGTCTGTCCGACTTATTTTAATCCCCATGCTTTCTATATCGCTGTGACATCCGACCTTCGGGACAACACAATTCTCGCTTCGTTTCGATTGAAGTTATTCTCAAAGTTTTACGATTAAAACCGAGAAAATCGTATAAACGCCCGAAGGGTCTAAAGACAGTCCGCAAGGTTCCAAACTTGCCTAGAGGTCTACCTACGGTCTCAGATGGGATCCGAGCCTATGGGAATTATGACGGTTTATCCTGACTTTCTGGCATAAGATAAATGTCAAGTTTCTGAAAATAAATGTCAAGATTCGAGAGGATAATTACGAAGATCTACGGAAAAAGGAATATTCCCAAAAGAGATAAACTTGGGCTCGAAGGCAAAGGAATAAACGGGCCACCGACCTAAAGCGACTATATAAGGAGAAGCTGGGATAGAAGAAAGGAGGATACGAGATTTTAGACTTAGAGAGCTTTGCTAGCTTAGAGAACGTAGGGCTTAGGTTGTTAGACTAGTACGGCAAGGCTTAGGACGTCTTGGCCGCCTCCTGTTCTGTTGTTAGCATATCTCTGCTCCTCTCGGAGAAATCTTGTAGTCATACTATTCAACTAATAAAACGCCTCTGAGCGATCATTTGTTTCTATCTTGCTGTCTATCTTTTCATCGTTATAAAGTGATTACGCAGAGGATTCGGACCTTCAGGGGAAACAAGGTTTACTTGGTTTTCCTCCAAACAACTAAAACTCGACGGTGTGAATTTCGGTTCCCACAATCGTTCAGCTCACCAAACGAGCGAATCAGGCCAAGCAAGCCGGCCAACTCGCCATTTTTTCGAGTTGGACAAGTCCCAACTCGCCAAAATGGCGATTTGGACCAAGCACCACGGCCAACTCGCCATTTTGGCGAATTGGACAACAAGTCACAACTCGCCGAAATGGCGAGTTGGATCACACCATAGCCAAGTCGCCATTTTGGCGAGTTGGATAAGTCCCAACTATCCATAATGGCGTGTTGAACCACGCACCATGACCAACTCGCCCGTTCGGCGAGTTGGATTGACCAATCGGTCTTCGTCCCACCCTCGTAGTTTCCATTGCAAGAACTCGTTTTCTAGGAGAAAACTTGAATCGATCGTATAAAATGGCAACATTTAACTTACAATGTCATTTCATAAAGCGTTCTTTCGATAAATCGTGAAAACGCTCATGTTGGAAAAACAGACCGAAAGGGGCCAGAACGCGGCTAAAAAGCCCACTCACGATTTATACAAAATCAAGCCCAAACGCTATGACGGTTTATCTAATATTCAGCAGGAGGAGATAAATGTCAATTTCGGAGGATAAATGTGAAGTTTCCAAAAGATAAACACGAGGATCGAGAGAAAATGGAATATTTCTTCGAAGCGATAAACTTGATCAAGGGCAGAAAAGGAAGGAGCAAACCGCTTTAGAGAGAGATATATAAGGACGTCAAGGTCGAAGATGGAGAAGAAGACTATTTTTAGACTCTATCGGACGATTTTTAGACTGTAGAGGAAGTTTAGACTCTAGAACTCTTTGTATTTAGAAACCCTAGGCATTATTCTCGACATGCCGGTTTCTATGACTTGCACTCATACTATACGAACTCGCTCAGGCAGTTCGATCTCTTGTTAAAATCTTTCTAACTGAACTACATTCGACTTGATCCTCAAAAGGGGTACGTATTTCATAAGGTTCAGTCCCAATCTTAAAATCATTTTTCATCTATTGCTAAGCGAGTTGCGGCCACATAGGTTTTCTCTTGACATAGGTGGTACAGCAGATAAACTTAGTTTCATTTTATTGCTGTTGTCGTACGATTTCCTTTGTAATCCCGTTTCCAGACAAGCTTCTTGTATGCTTTTGTCTCTGGACTGCGTTCCTGCACAGTGACTTGAAGGAAGAATCATATGTCAGTCAGCCAGAAGGATTCATAATTAACAGAAAGGATAACAAAGTTTACAAGTTGAAGAATGCACTTTATGGTTTGCGACAAGCTCCAAGAGCTTGGAATGAAAAAAAATCAATAAAGTTCTTGGCAGTTTGAGTTTTGTTAAGTGATCCAAAGAACCTGCAATTTATCGAAAGCAAGATATATAGCACGTCTTTCTAATTGCAGTTTATGTGGACGACTTATTAATCACAGGGTCAAACATCGATCGTATACTTGACCTCAAGAAGGGGATCGCCGATAACTTTGAGATGAGTGATCTAGGAAAGCTTACTTATTACCTTGGAATCGAAGTGGTTCAATATCAAGAAGGGATCACATGAGACAAGAGAGATATGCCATGAAGATATTGAGTGAAACAGGGATGAAAGACTGCAATGACGTCCATGTTCCGATGGATCCAGCGTTAAAACTTTCAAAGGCGAACGAAGAAAGAAGTGTTAACGAAAGGAATATCGCAGGAACATAGGTTGCCTCAGATACCTGTTGCATACTCGTCCTAATCTTGCTTTCAGTGTAGGAGACTTAACAGATATATGCAATCTCCCAAGAAGTCTCATGAAGTGGCGTTAAAGGCAATCTTGCGATATCTGCGAGGAACATTTTCGTATGGTCTGACTTTTCAGGAAAATATACAAAGAGTTTACTGGAAAAGAACCTCCACTATAAATGTTGAAACAAGTGGGTTAAAGTAAATAAGGCAACGGAGAAGGAGAGCAAGAAGCGGTTTGTGCTTGTCCATGGTCTCTGCCATGGCGCGTGGACATGGTACAAGGTGAAAACACAGCTGGTGGCTGCAGGTCACAGCGTTACCGCAGTGGATCTTGCTGCATCGGGCATTAACATGACAAGATTAGAAGAGATTCAGACTTAGAAGGATTACGCCAGACCATTGCTTGATACTCTGAGCTCAGTAGAAGATAAGGTGATTCTTGTTGCTCATAGCATGGGAGGAATACCAATTTCTCTTGCTGCTGACATCTTCCCGCGGAAGATCGCTGCTATTGTCTTCTTGACGGCTTTCATGCCCGACACAAGTAACACACCTTCTTATGTTAACGAAAAGGTACGTAATTATATGGTTGCACGTGTTTTACCTCTTTCAAGTGATTCTGATGCCTGCTTAATATCTGCCTCTGACCAGAAGTGTCCTACAAGAGGATTGGCTGGACATCGTGTTCGGTACCTACGGGAAACCTGACCGCCCTTTAGAGTGGCTCTTTTTGGACCAAACATTATGGCCATGTACTACTTATATCAGCTCTCTCCACCAGAAGTATGACCTTAAGCTTAGTAGAAACCGATACTTTCAATCTTCTGTTGATTGTTGTTGTGGCATGTTAGGATCTTACATTGGCGAATATGTTGGTGAGGGTAAACCCCTTAGTTACAGACTATCTGGCAGGGACAAGAAGTTTTAGTGAGGAAGGGTATGGATCTGTTACACGTATTATTTATATTTTATGTGGAGAGGACCTTGCGGTACCTGAGGATTACCAGCGTTGGATGATCAACAAATTTACTGTAAATGAAGTGATGGAGATCAAAGATGCAGATCATATGGCAATGTTCTCCAAACCTCGAGAACTCTGTGCTCTTCTCTTGGAGATTGCGGATAAATATGCCTAAATAAATCCTGAAATTTCCACTTCATAGAGTTCAGCTTTTCACCACAATAATATGTGTATAAATGTGAAGTACTTCTTCAGTCAAAAATGTAGTACCTGGGGCACAAGTGATACATCATCACGGTTAGTTATGTTGGGGTCGAAAACGGTTATCTCGAAATCAACGGCTAAGATCATTTTCTTTCTGCAAACCTTCCGCAAAAAAGATCAACAAAGGTTGGATCGGAAAAGAACAGGCATGACCAAGGCCCCGGGTGTCGGGCGCCGGCACGCCCGTGCTGGCCCCGGGCGCCGGGCGCCTGCTCAGCCGTGCTGGCCCGGGGCGCCAGCTCGGCCGTGCTGGCCCCGGGTACCGGGCGCCGGGCGCCAGCTCGCCCAAGCTCCCTTCGATTCCCGCCAAAGATAAGTCCCTGTTACGGACAGCTATCAGAGAGTCGAAAAAACTGGCCATCTTCGTCAAACGAGCAAAGAAGTCGCCACGGGGATCAACAGTCTCTGCCGACTTGCGAGCACTCGTTGTTGGAGACGACGGACTTCCGAGGATTTTTGTTTCTTCTCTTTCTTCACTTTGAGCAACGAACTCGCGGTCTTCCAGAGGTCGCGTTCGAGGTCACCGATTCGAACTTCAAGCTGAGACGTCTGGGCAGCATGGGTGTTTTCGATAGTCTGCAATGCAGCCTCGGCACGCTTCGACGCTTCCTGCGACGACTCCAACTCCTTCGTCAAACGCGCAACCTCCGATCCGCATTCACTGAGCATCCCATCAATCAGCGACACAAACTGTCTGCAAAAGAAAGGGTAAGGATCATCGCAAAAAGAAAGAAAAGAAGAATTACGGATAAATCAAAATCAAAACCTTGGAACGATGTTGCGACAACAATCCCGAGGGCTCGCCCGCTTCGCTCTTAGCGCACCTCTTTCTCTTCGCCCCGGTCGCGGCACCGGCCCTCGAACGCCCCTTGGGAAATGGTGCAGCACTGGGTGCTGGGAGTCCCAAAACGATCTTCTAAGCCGGAGGTGCGGACTCGACCACATCATTCCGACCAGAAATTATGATCGGAGCGGTAGAGGAGCCTGAAGCACGATCCTGGACATCGGGAATCTGCTCGGGGACGACCGCCCTTCCCATGGGCAAGGGGGCATCGGATGGAACCTCAGGACAAGGGATTGGGGACAAAGGCGCAGGCGGAGAAGGAGCGCTAGGCGCTTCGGTTCTCATTCGGATCGAGCCTTTCGTAGCACTGCGCCGCGACAGTCTTTCCTTGAAAGAGTCAAAACCAGCAATGAGAGACGGAGTAGCTTCGTGAACAGCTAAAACCGGCGACGCCTGACCGGCCTCACCCTTCTCGACGTCGGAATCTTTCTTTTCAACTGGAGACGAAGACATCTTCTTTGAGAAAGCAAAAGAGAAAGAAGTTGAGAAAAGGCAGAGTGTGTGAAGAATGAGGAGTAATGAGCTACTACTTATAAAGAATATGGGAATTTTCGCAATAAAATACTCTTAGCCAAAAATTTCGATTTTCAAACTTAAGTCATTCGCCCCCAAAATCGTGTCCCTGTATTACGGGCTAGGGAGCTAACTGTTGGGTCGAAAACGGTTATCTCGAAATCAACGGCTAAGATCATTTTTTGTCTGCAAACCTTCCGCAAAAAAGATCAACAAAGGTTGGATCGGAAAAGAACAGCATGACCAAGGCCCCGGGCGCCGGGCGCCGACACGCCCGTGCTAGCCCCGGGCGCCAGGCGCCAGCTCGTCCAGGTGCCAGTCGCCAGCTCAGCCGTGGTGGTCCTGGGCGCCGGGTGCCAGCCCGTCCAGGCGCCGGGCGCCAGCTCGGCCGTGCTGGCCCCGGGCGCCGGGCGCCAGCTCGCCCGTGCTGGCCCCGGGCGCCGGGCGCCACCTCGGCCGTGCTGGCCCCGGGCACCGGGCGCCAGCCCGTCCAGGCGCCGGGCGCCAACTCGCCCGTGCTGGCCCCGGGCCCCGGGCCCCAGCTCGCCCGTGCTGGCCCCGGGCGCCGGGCTCCAGCTCGCCCGTGCTGGCCCCGGGCCCGGGCGCCAGCTCACCCGTGCTGGCCTCGGGCGCCGGGCGCCAGCCCGTCCAGGCGCCAGCTCGCCCGTGCTGGCCCCGGGCGCCGGGCGCCAGCTCGGCCGTGCTGGCCCGGGCGCCGGGAACCAGCTCGCCCGTGCTGGCGCCGGGCGCCAGCTCGTCCAGGCGCACTGTGCCAGCTCGGCCGTGCTGGCCCGGGCGCCGGGCGCCAGCTTGTCCAGACGCTGGGCGCCAGCTCGCCCGTGCTGGCCCTGGGCGCCGGGCGCCAGTTCGCCCGTGCTGGTCCCGAGCGCAAGTACATCCAGTCTGTTCCCAGCCCGTCCGATTTAGATCGCAACTTGTTGCTTCCGTGAAGTCGTAGCACCTTAGCTATGGACCTAACGTTCCTCGACTTAACTCTATAGGAGTTATCCTCGAAGTGTTACAACTAGAGCTAGGAAGATTCTTTAGACTATACGATTTATTTTGCGGAAAAGATAATCTTCCGAGAAATCGTATGAACGTCCGAGGGCTTGAAACTTGTCCACGGGCTCACTTACGATTTTGGAGACCCAAGCCCAGAAAGAGCTATGACGATTTATCCTAACTTATTACAGTAGGATAAATGTCAAGTTTCAGCAGATAAATGTCAATGTTCGAGGATAACAACGAAGATCGGCGGAAAATGGAATATTTCCAATAGAGATAAACTCAGGCCCAAAGGCGAAAGGTTAAACGGGCCACCGACCTAAAGCGACTATATAAGGAGGGCTGGAGCAGAAGAGAAGGGGATTCGAGATTTTAGACTTAGAGAACTCCTGCTAGCTTAGAGAACTTAGGACTTAGGTGGTTAGACTAGTACGGCAAGGCTTAGACGTCTTGACCGCCTCTTGTTCTGTTGTTTCGATAAGTTAGCATATTTCTACTCCTCTCGGAGAAATCTTGTACTCTTACTTTTAATGAAACGCCTCTGAGCGACCATTTATCTTTTATCTTGCTATCTATCTTTTATCAATTCGAAAAGTGATTACGCAGAGAATTCGGACCTTCAAGGAAGATCGGGTTAACTCGGTTTTCCTCCATAATCGTTTATCGGAAATTGACGGTGTGAATTTTGGTTCCCACAGTTTGGCGCTAGAAGGAGAGGGGGACGAATTCTCTAACTCGAAATTCACTAAGCAATAAAAGATACATATACAGGATGTCCACTCCAGTAGCCAGCAATGTTGTTTCTTTCAAGGATCAGGCAACGGCCGACCAGGCCAAACCCTACAACGATCTCCTTGTAATCGAACTAACGATCCAGGGCATCAACGTAGCAAGAGTGTTAGTCGACACCGGATGCTCGGCCAACATTATCTACAAAAGTACCCTCGAGAGAATGGAGGTCGACCTGTGCTCCGTCACAGAAGAACCTAATCCAATATTCGGACTCTAGGGAGATGCTACTATGACTCTCGGCTCGATCAGCCTCTTGGTTAAAGCCGGGAGTGTCGCCAAAATCACAGAATTCTTAGTCATCGACCGTCCAACATCGTATAATGCGATCATCGGTACTCCGTGGCTGAATTCCATGCGAGCGATCCCCTCGACTTTCCATCTGTGTCTAAAGTTTCCAACCCCTCGCGGAATCGAAACTATACAAGGAAATCGCAGGATGGCGCAAGTATGTTTCGCCGCCGAGCTGAAAAGAAAAAACTCAGCAGTCGAAGCCTCCCAAAGCAAGAAGGTAAAGACTACTCCTGATGGGAATGCCCCAGAACAAGACTCGAACGTCTTCTGGCAATCTCAGAGGATCGAAGCCCTAGACGGGAAGCGCAAACCAACTTGCGAACCAGTGATCTCGGTCTGCATAGACGAATGGTTCCCGGAACGATGCGTCGAGATCGGAGCCAACCTCCGCGAACCTTTGAGAACGGAGCTCATAGCCTGTCACAAAAAGAACCTCAGCACATTCGCTTGGGCCGCAGAGGGTATGCCAGGAATCGACATCAGAATAACTTGCCACGAGCTCAACATTGACCCAACCTACAAACCCGTCAAGCAAAAAAGGCAGAAACTAGGACCAGAGCGTGCGACCGCGGTAAACGAGGAAGTTGAAAAGCTCCTTAAAGTCGGGTCAATAACGGAAGTCAGGTACCCAGACTGGCTCGGTAACCCAGTCGTGGTCAAGAAGAAAAATGGCAAATGGCGAGTCTGCGTTGACTTCACCGATCTCAACAAGGCTTGTCCGAAAGATTGTTTTCCACTCCCGCATATCGACCGACTTGTCGAAGCAACAGCAGGAAACAAAATTTTATCATTTATGGACGCCTTCTCCGGGTACAATCAAATTATGATGAACCCACACGATCGCGAGAAGACCGCATTCATAACCGACCGCGGGACGCATTGCTACAAAGTAATGCCCTTCGGCCTCAAGAACGCAGGCGCTACTTACCAGCGACTCGTCAACCGAATGTTTTCCGAGCAGCTCGGAAAAACTATGGAGGTATACATCGATGACATGCTCGTAAAGTCCCTTGACGAACACGACCACGTTTCCCATTTGGAAGAGTGTTTCGCAAGGTTGAATTTGCACAACATGAAATTAAACCCGGCTAAATGTAGATTCACCTTGGTATCAGGAGAATTTCTCGGCTACCTAGTCACATGTCGCAGAATCGAGGCTAACCCCAAACAGATAAACGCGTTAATAGAAATGGTCTCACCCAAAACCAAAAGGGAAGTCCAAAGGCTGACAGGAAGAGTCGCCGCCTTAAACCGTTTTATCTCGCGCTCAATGGACAAATGCCTTCCTTTCTACGACACGTTAAAAGGGAATAAGAAATTCGAGTGGACAGAGGAGTGCGAAAAAGCTTTCCAACAGCTAAAACATTACCTGGCCACTCCTCCCGTCCTCGCAAAACCAGTTGAGGGAGAACCCTTGTTCCTGTATATCGCAGTATCCACGACAGCGATAAGCAGCGTTTTGATAAGAGAAGAACGCGGTGAGCAGAAACCAATCTTCTACATAAGCAAAACGTTGCTGGATGCCGAGGCCCGGTATCCCCTGATGGAAAAGCTAGCATTTGCAGTCGTAACATCAGCAAGAAAACTCTGGCCGTATTTTCCGTCGCATACCATTGTGATCCTCACCACCTTCCCCTTGCGAACGATTTTGCACAGTCCGAGTCAGTCAGGAAGACTCGCAAAATGGGCAATCGAACTAAGTGAGTACGACGTAGAGTACCGCCCAAGAACCTGCGCAAAGTCTCAAGTATTGGCAGACTTCTTGGTGGAACTGCCCATGGGAGATATGACAAAAGCGGAACCAAACTCAACTTGGATCCTTCATGTCGATGGATCATCGTCCAAACAAGTGTCCGGGATCAGAATCCGGCTCACGTCTCCAACTGGCAAAATCTTGGAACAGTCGTTCCGATTGGAGTTCCATGCGTCAAACAACGAGGCCGAATATGAGGCGCTCGTTGCAGGCTTACGACTAGCCCAAGGGATGAAAATCCGTAACATTCACGCTTACTGTGACTCTCAGTTAGTCGCAAATCAGTACAGCGGGGAATACGAAGCAAGGGACGAAAGAATGGATGCATATCTTAAACTCATCCAAGATCTCTCCCAAAACTTCGACCATTTCGCCCTCACTAGGAATCCTCGCTCAGAAAACACTCAGGCGGATGCCTTGGCCGCACTCACGTCAAGTTCAGATCCTGGGCTAAGTCGGGTAATTCCCGTCGATTTCATTGAACATCCAAGCATCGGACCACCAGTGATTGCTAACCTTATTCGACCAATCGAAAACACGGATCGAAATAGACGACCCACCGGAAGAAAACGTGGATCATTCGGAATACGGCTGTGACAGCCCTTTGCTGGAACAGATCCGAGCATACATAATCGACGGAGCGCTTCCCACCGAAAAGTGGGCAGCCCGCAAAATCAAGACCGAGGCCGCGCGGTACGTAACGGTAGAAGGAGAAATCTACAAATGGAGATTCTCCGGCCCACTCATGACCCGCGCCGAAGGCGAAAAAGCGAGAAGAGTAATGGAGGAGGTCCATTCCGGGTCGTGCGGAAACCATTACGGCGGAAGATCTCTCGCGGTCAAAATAAAACGCCACGGTTATTACTGGCCAACTATGATCAAAGACTGCGAGAAGTTCGCTCGAAAGTGCGAGAAATGCCAAAGGCACGCACCGACGATCCGTCAGCCCGCGGAAGTCCTCTTGTCCATCTCATCCCCGTATCCCTTTATGCGATTGTCCATGGACATCGTCGCGCCATTGCATAACTCGAAGCAGAAACGTTTTCTCCTGGTCCTCACGGATTTCTTCTCAAAGTGGGTAGAGGCAGATTCCTACGCAAGTATCAAAGACGTACAAGTCGAGAACTTCGTATGGAAGAACATAATCACCAGACACGGGGTCCCTTACGAAATTGTGACAAACAACGGGTCTCAGTTCATCTCTACCCGTTTCGAGGCATTCTGCGAGAAGTGGAAGATACGACTTACTAAGTCGACTCCCAGATATCCGCAGTGCAACGGCCAGGCAGAAACCATCAACAAGACCGTCCTTGACGGACTAAAAAAGCGCCTAGACGCCCAAAAGGGGCGATGGGCAGAGGAGCTCGAAGGAGTTCTTTGGTCACATCGTACAACCCCGAGACGGGCTACAGGTGAAACCCCATTCGCCCTCATTTACGGAACGGAATGCATGATCCCCGCGGAAGTAGAATTCCCCGAAGTATGGAGAAGATTCCTCCCCGAACGAGAAGATTTAAACAACGCTATGATGCTGGACAATCTCAATCTTATCAATGAACGCCGCGACCAGGCGCTCATTCGAATCCAAAATTACCAGCACGCTGCCGCAAGGTACTACAACTCAAACGTACGCCATCGCAGGTTCAGAGAAGGCGATTTAGTCTTACGCAAAGTCTTTCAAAACACTGCCGAACAAAACGTAGGAAAACTGGGAGCAAACTAAGAAGGACCATACAAAGTCATAAAAGTGGTCCGACCAGGTCCGTACCAAATCGTGAACATGCAAGACGTAAAAATCCCAAGAACTTTGAACGCGATGCATCTTAAAAAATACTATCACTAACAATGACGTGATACGAAGAACTACGAGATGGCTTGATCCCCGAAAAGGGTACGTAGGCAACTCGCTAACCGGCGGGTTCAGCTATCCCCCCCCCCCCCCCCCCCGATTAAAAGGGGGGGGGGAGTGGGGTGCGTATACTCGTATACTCCCACAAATTTCGAAAATTCTGAAACTTTCGAAACTCTTTATAGACAACACATTTCGCCAACTACTGAACAACAACGACAACGGATCTAGTATCCACTAAGCGATTATCACATTCAAAAAACAAATCCCGGAAGACCAACACTTCACGAAGCAAAGTGAATGTAGACGTTTCTCCCTGGGTCAAATTTACGCGACCCCTTGGTCCCGCGTCCAAACAAAAACAACATTTTTTCTAGCTGCGAACATTTGCAAAACATCCCCAAGCCCGCAAGCGTTTCAACCACAAAATGCGGCACAAGGAAAAATCGACCTTCAGCACTGCGAGACGTCGCTAACGCTTGAAGGACATTCTTTTCAGCAAAACGTTCCAGACGAAATCTTCTTCTCTAGAACTCAAAACATACAAAAGTACCTCAAAACGGTATCATTTCGTTGTTGCTGATCACAACAAACGAACTCTAACGTCCTAAACAGACAATAAGCCACCCTCTAAGGTAGGCTCTCTTACATCCGACAAGGATAACATAGCACGCTATACAGGAAGTCCAAAATTTTGGTTAGCTCTTCCAAACGGAAGTAGCTCGATTCGCACCTAAACAAATCATATAAGCCGATAACAATTCGCGGATTTTAAAACGGTACAATTCAGGTTAAAGCCGCAAACAGGCAAAACGAAAGCCGACTTGTCATCGCAAAGCCTCAGTCCGAGAGTAAACCTAGGTTTTGCCCTAAACCCAGCCATGCTGGATCTTGACATCTCATAGGCATAGTATCAGTACCCGATACGAGATCCCAAAACTTGTCTCTTCACTTAAGTCTATTCGTTTCACGAACCTTCGCGCAAAACAGTAAGCCGCGAAAAATCTCTCTTTGTACGATCGATGGATACGGTGATCATCTGAGAGGCAGGAATGAGACGAAAACTCACACCCTGTCCCTCTAACCTCGATAAACAGAAGTTCATTTAAAACATCATAAAACCCGAAATATTATAGATTAAGCCGCGAGTTCAACAAACGCCCTAAAAAGGGCAGGGATTCAAAGCCACCAACGGCCAGTCCCGAAAAATACATCATGGCCTCATAGCAGCCGCAACACATACAAAATAAAAATCCCTCAAGGGATTGGTAAACCTAGACGCTCATCGGAGCATCACCTTCATCCTCAAACTCACCCGCAACGGGAACGGCCTCGCCATCAACTCCCTCGGTCGCAACTCCACTGCCTGCCTCATCCGCGCCAGCCTCACGATCCTCTGCTGCATGGACCTGATCCTCCGAGCCCTCCGAATCCGGTACCAGGGTGCACTCGGACTTCAGACCAGCGAGAATCGAATCAAAGTTCCCTTCGGAAGCCGCCAACTCTTCTTTGCAAGATAACAGCATGGCTTCCTCGGAATCCAGAGTTATGGCCTCATTACCCCTAAACAGCTGAAGCTCGCCCAAGCTCCCTTCGATTCCCGCCAAAGCTAAGTCCCTGTTACGGAAAGCTATCAGAGAGTCGAACAAACTGTCCATCTTCGTCAAACGAGCAAAGAAGTCGCCACGGGGATCAACAGTCTCTGCCGACTTGCGAGCACTCGTTTCTTCATAGTCCTGGATCGTCTGTTGGAGACGACGAACTTCCGAGGATTTCTGTTTCTTCTCTTTCTTCACTTTGAGCAACGAACTCGCGGTCTTCCAGAGGTCACGTTTGAGGTCGCCGATTCGAACTTCAAGCTGAGACGTCTGGGCAGCATGGGTGTTTTCGATAGTCTGCAATGCAGCCTCGGCACGCTTCGACGCTTCCTGCGACGACTCCAACTCCTTCGACAAACGCGCAACCTCCGATCCCCATTCACCGAGCATCCCATCAATCAGTGACACAAACTGTCTGCAAAAGAAAGGGTAAGGATCATCGCAAAAAGAAAGAAAAGAAGAATTACGGATAGATCAAAATCAAAACCTTGGAACGATGTTGCGACAACAATCCCGAGGGCTTGCCCGCTTCGCTCTTAGCGCACCTCTTTCTCTTCGCCCCGGTCGCAGCACCGGCCCTCGAACGCTCCTTGGGAAATGGTGCAGCACTGGGTGCTGGGAGTCCCAAAACGATCTTTGAAGCCGGAGGTGCGGACTCGACCACATCATCCCGACCAGAAATTATGATCGGAGCGTTATAGGAGCCTGAAGGACGATCCTGGACATCGGGAATCTGCTCGGGGACAACCGCCCTTCCCATGGGCAAGGGGGCATCGAATGGAACCTCAGGACAAGGGATTGGGGACAAAGGCGCAGGCGGAGAAGGAGCGCTAGGCGCTTCGGTTCTCATTCGGGTCGAGCCTTTCGTAGCACTGCGCCGCGACAGTCTTTCCATGAAAGAGTCAAAACCAGCAATGAGAGACGGAGTAGCTTCGTGAACAGCTAAAACCGGCGACGCCTGACCGGCCTCACCCATCTCGACATCGGAATCTTTCTTTTCAAATGGAGAGGAAGACATCTTCTTTGAGAAAGCAAAAGAGAAAGTAGTTGAGAAAAGGAAGAGTGTGTGAAGAATGAGGACTAATGAGCTACTACTTATAAAGAATATGAGAATTTTCGCAATAAAATACTCTTAGCCAAAAATTTCAATTTTCAAACTTAAGTCATTCACCCGCAAAATCGTCTCCGAGTATTATGGGCTGGGGGGCTAACTGTTGGGGTCGAAAACGATTATCTCGAAATCAACGGCTAAGATCATTTTCTGTCTGCGAACCTTCCGCAAAAAAGATCAACAAAGGTTGGATCAGAAAAGAACAGGCATGACCAAGGCCCCGGGCGCCGACACGCCAGTGCTGGCCCCGGGCGCCGGGTGCCAGCTCGTCCAGGCGCCAGGCGCCAGCTCAGCCGTGCTGGCCCCAGGCGCCGGGCGCCTGGCGCCAGCTCGCCCGTGCTGGCCCTGGACGCCGGGCGCCAGCTCGCCCGTGCTGGCCCCGGGCGCCGGGCGCCAGTCCGTCCAGGCGCCGGGCGCCAGCTCGGCCGTGCTGGCCCGGGCGCCGGGTGCCAGCTCGTCCAGGTGCCGTGCGCCAGCTTGGCCGTGCTGGCCCGGGCGCCGGGCGCCAGCTCGCCCATGCTGGCCCCGGGCGCCAGCTCGCCCGTGCTGGCCTCGGGCGCCAGCTCGCCCGTGCTGGCCTCGGGCGCCAGCTCGCCCGTGCTGGCCCCGGGCACCGGGCGCCAGCTCACCCGTGCTGGCCCCGGGTGCCGGGCGCTAGCTCGCCCGTGGTGGTCCCGAACGCCAGTACTTCCAGTCTGTTCCCAGCCCGTCCGATTTAGATCGCAATTTGTGGCTTCCGTGAAGTCGTAGCACCTTAGCTATGGACCTAACGTTCCTCGACTTAACTCGATTGAAGTTATCCTCGAAGTGTTACAACTGGAGCTAGGAAGATTAGTTCTTCCGCGAAGTGTATCGTGTAAAACAAGGACGATCAACTCGAACATCGATTCTCTAGACTATACGATTTATTTTGCGGAAAAGATAATCTTCCGAGAAATCGTATGACCGTCCGAGGGCTTGAAACTTTTCCACGGGCTCACTTACGATTTTGGAGACCCAAGCCCAGAAAGAGCTATGACGATTTATCCTAACTTATTACAGTAGGATAAATGTCAAGTTTCCGCAGATAAATGTCAATGTTCGAGGATAGCAACGAAGATCAGCGGATAAAGGAATATTTCCAAAAGAGATAAACTCAGGCCCAAAGGCGAAAGGTTAAACGGGCCACCGACCTAAAGCGACTATATAAGGAGGGCTGGAGCAGAAGTGAAGGGGATTCGAGATTTTAGACTTAGAGAACTCCTGCTAGCTTAGAGAACTTAGGACTTAGGTGGTTAGACTAGTACGGCAAGGCTTAGACGTCTTGACCGCCTCTTGTTCTGTTGTTTCGATAAGTTAGCATATTTCTACTCCTCTCGGAGAAATCTTGTACTCTTACTTTTAATAAAACGCCTCTGAGCGACCATTTATCTTTTATCTTGCTATCTATCTTTTATCAATTCGAAAAGTGATTACGCAGAGAATTCGGACCTTCAAGAAAGATTGGTTTTCCTCCATAATCGTTTACCAAAAATTCACGGTGTGAATTTCGGTTCCCACAAGTTACTTCATCAATAATAACTCAAGCTACCAAACATAATCTGCGAAGCCACGGTTATGTTCACAATCGTGTTAGATTTGTGAGAATATGCGATGTTTAGTGAGAGTTTATTGCTGGAGAATGAAGAACAAGAGAGAGAGTTAAAAGGAGAGAATAATTTCCTTAGATCTAAAAAAATGTCAATACAATAAATAATCGACGAAGAAGAATAGAACAGGCTTACTCTAGTAGCCAAACACACTTGGCTTACTAGGGAAGCTACAATTAAATATCTGTCTGTTTTTACTGTAGCTCCGTGAGTACTGTTCATTCTCGCAGGCCTTGCTTGATTTCCTTTGGTAAGCCTTGCTAGCTTTAACATTGGACAGACCTTGCTGGATAAATTCTTCTTCTTTTTATTTCTTCATGTCAATACTCCCCCTCAAGCTTCACCATAATACATGGTTAAGCTTGGAACCCATCAAGACATCCCTCATTAAAACCTTGTGTGAAAAACCCAATGGGACAAAAACAGAAAAAGGAAAAAGAGTAGATGCTTTGATATCACTCAAATTACCCTAAGGAGTGACTTTACTCTCTCAAATAAGAGGTTCAGTTGTAGTACTTAGGGATCGAATCCACAGAGAGCTAGTGTACAAATAAGATGCAATCTTATTGACTATGCTAGGTTGAAAATAGTTTAAAGTAAAGTGCAGGTTTGCTGAGTAAGGATAAGATTACTCAGTTGAAAGGATTTGGTTTTAAAAACAATAAAGAAAAGTAGTTAGATTCAGGGTAAGTATTCAGGAATTCATGATTATAAATACTATAAAGGCTAACAAGTTACTTGCATGATATGTCAAAGCTCAACACTTATTAAATGAATCCATCAGCTCTCGCATGATTTAGACCATCTATTACTTAGATGCTAAATGGTGTTGCGGTCGGCTACTCTGCCGACGGTATCGCTCGATAGTTCGATAGGAATATCGACCGATACACCTCTAGCTACGTCGATCGATTACTCTATAGGAGTATCGATCGATACGGCTCTAAGCAAGCTTTATGCGCGAGTTGATACAATGCTCACCATGATCTTAGATCATCTTTCGCATATCTCAAGAGGGTCATAGCATGTTTAGGATGTTATCAGGTATTGCATGTAATGAACAATGCAATCCAAGTTCATGTTCTAGGTAGCTAAGCTAGAAAAAGCATTAGTGAACAATCCTAACAATAAATATCACAACTATAGAAATTATAGGCTGGGGCTAATCCCTCATATCCTATTTAAACCCTAAATCTAACAAATGAATCTACTCAGACATGGCTAAGTAGTTCATAGCAACAAGGTAATAATAGAAGTTCATAGACCTATTAGAGGGTGAACACTTAGGTTCCAATCACAAATATCTTTGGATCTCTCCTCTAGCTCTAGAATTCTATAATCCTTGTTAACAAATAAAGAACTGAAAGAAATAGTATAAGTAGAAGAAACTTGAATAAAACTTGTATTGTAGAAAAGACTTGTAAAATTAAATTGTAAAAGCTTGTATGTAATGCCAAAACACTTAGGCATATAAATATATGAGTTCATTAGGTTAAAAAACTCGTCAGGGGCATTCTTGTAAAATGTGATATCTTGGGCTTCAAGTTTGGCCAGGTCCAACTTGTCTTTCTTCCGCCTCAGTATCGATCGATAGTACTGGGTGTACATCGATCGATTATGGTCTCGATGTATCGTTCTTCGGCTAATGTGTGTCGATCGATTGCACAGAGTGTGCATCGATCGATGTGTAACTCTGACGTCGACTTCTGGTCTTGATCTCGGGTGAACTCTTCTTTAAGCTCCAAAAAGGCACCTAAAACATCATTTTTCTCCAAAATGCTTCTGAACCTGAAAACATATCTAATAGACTCCAAAACATGGATAATAGTAGTAAAAACACTCATATACCATGGGTAAAAACGGGTAAAATCCATGGTATATCAACTCCCCCAGACTTAACCTTTTGCTTGTCCTCAAGCAAACACACAGGCAGTCTTTATGAAAGAGGTTTTGAAAAGCAGGGACTAAATCAAATTCAAGCTTAGAATCATAACTTCTACTTTGTTGCAAACCACATCTAAGGGTCTGTCAATCACAGAAGCACATTATGCAATATCCTAATTAAGCAACCTTGATCATCTAGCCAACAACTTAGCAATCATGTCTGACTAACCCCTCTACTGATTTCATTTCTGTACATAAAAATAAAAGTGCAGGCTTTACCTTGGGAGTATCGATCACAGGATGCAAGGTTGCTCAAACAAGTATCTGGACCTGCAGGTAAAAATTAGTTCCTATCCTCTCTCTCTACTTTTTCTCTCCTAGTCAAGTCTGCTTCATTTGCAAGACATTGACCAAGATTGGACAGGCTTCCATGAATCAAGCCTTAATGGTTGCAGCCACCAAGTCCTGTTCACTTCTTTTTGACCTGTATCCTAGGATTCATTTCGGAGCAAGTCTTGAAGGGGGTAACCACCAAGCCCTGTTCGAACCCTTTACCTATATAATTCTTATGAATCAAGTCTTGAGGGGGGTAACCGCCAAGCCCTGTTCGAATTTCTTCCTAGTTAATAACTAACTAATCCTAGAACATAAATTTAAGATAATTTTCGATTTTTTTTTTCTTCTTTTTTTTTAGAACAGTAAAAATTAAATCTAATTTCGAAAATGAGAGAGAGAAGGTGATAAAATTATCTACACAAGGCTTTTACCTTCCAGACTTGTTTGAAGCATCCGATCCCATGTATACCAAGCCCCAAGACAAGCAAAGAATTGTCAGGTTAGGTTGGAAATCAGCTTTGGTTCCTCCAGACAATCAATGAAAGTGTTGTCATAGCTGATAGGTGATCAAATTTAGCATCTATAGTCATTCTGCATCAACAAATCTAAGAATGGTGCCTAAAAGATTGGTTAGATAAAAAGTGAAAATTTAAATTATCATTATCCCTTTCTTAACTCAATAAAAACCATTTTGAAAACATTTTTGGATGAAATCAAAAGGTAAACAGCATCAGTAACATCCCCCCAGACTTAAATCATACACTGTCCCCAGTGTATAACCAGTCCAGTGAAGGCATAGGTAATAATAAAGTACACTGATATCAAAAAGTTTAAAACGATATACCTGACCGCGATGCGTATCGATCGATGTTGAGTCGCAGTCGTCGATCGCTTCTGTGTGGTCCATGTCGATCGATATCGACAGTGTCATGTCGGTCGATATCGACAGTGTCATGTCGGTCGATTTCAGTGGCAATCGTCTAATTGTAACTGCAAAGAAAAACAAATACGAAAAATAAAATCCTAAAGATAAAAATAAAATGAAAAACTACCTAACAGTGGGTTACCTCCCACTCAGCGCTTTGATTATAGTCATCTAGCTTGACTTTGGATGGAATGAGCTACTGAGATGAAGTCCAGGTACTTGTTGAGAAACAAGTATCCTCTGTATCTTTCTTCTCACCGAACCATGCAACAAATAGGCTTCTTTATTCTCTGGTTCGTTTCTTCTTTAAATCAATCAACTCATCAGTGATCCTTTGAATCCTTTCTTCATGACCTTCAATGCTGAACTCGTGCCATCCTAACTTCCTGTAGGCATGTTCTGAAAGATCACTAAGCTCCGTTTGCATTGAATCAAGGCGTTGGATCATTTTGTCGTGGATGGAGCTGGTATCGATCGATTCCTTTGTTGAAATGTTGGTCGATGGTTGTTGAAGTCCATCGATCGATGCGCTGGTTGCTCGGTCGATCGATTCTAAGGGTGCAGGTCTGCTCGCAAGCTGTCTCTTAATGGCTTTAGTTTCTTTCTGCATCCCTTCTATGCTAGATTCCATGCTTCCAACCTCGTTAACAAGCGGGAAATACGTTTGGTCTAGACGTCTATCTTGTGAATCATCCACGCTTGTTATTGCTGTGTAGACTTCATCAGCTAATTTATCCAAATCTGCTCTGGTACAGATCTCTGAAGTCTGTATATCGATCGATGCAATAGGTTGCTTATCGGTCGATTTTTGCTTCTGCAGATTCTCGTGAAGGTTCTCTGCAAAGAGTTTCATCTGGCCGTCGATTTCAGTCAATCGCCTATCGATCGATGTAAGGTTGAGCTTGTCGATCGATGCAATCGATGCAGCCTGATAATCAAGTTGACGTTGGAACTTCTCAGCCTCCTGCTGTATAGTATCTATTCGAAGTGCGAGTTCCTATACTTCTTTGTCTACTAAGAAGTGTATATCAGCAATTTTCCTCTCAACTGCTTTCAGACGAGTCAATCCTCCAAAAGGATTGCAAGGTGCAGCGGGGTTCATATCTGCATGTGCTTCATTGATAAGGCGTATAGATCTCTTTATCTCTTCTGTGCAGATGCTTAGATCCCCTAGGTTGTGGAAGATAGGTTTACAGGTTTTGGTGAGTTTGCTGCTGAGACGAGCTTCTGCTTTCTTCAATTCTTTCCAGATATCTCCAAGAGACTCATCAACCTCATGTTTTGAATAAGTGGTCGATGGTGTGGGCTCCGTATCGATCGAGGTGGATGTTACTCCGTCGATCGATATTGATCTTTTCTGGCTATGGTTCTGTGCGTTGCGCAGATCTTCAAGTTCCAGCTCAAGACGTTGAACCTTCTTGAGTAATCCTTGGTCTACACTGAACATCCAGTTCATCTCACTGCGAAGCTTGTCTGTGGCCTCTTCCAAACTCTTTTCCATGGAGAGCTTTTCCCATTTGCGTTCTCCAAGTAAACCGGTGAACATCTCGTTGATCTCGTCCTTGGTGTAGGTTTCTTGCACCAATTCTCTTCTTGTAAATGAACTAGCGTGCTATGGTAGACAGATGTAGGAGCGCTCGTCCATTGAAGTTCTTTGGAGCAGTTTCTTGATGTCGTCTTTAGAAATTCTGATGACGTCACCATCTATTCCTCTAGCAAAACCATTCTCGTCTCTGTAGACCCCATACTCATCTCTCTGCTCCCAAAAGAATTTTCGAACTCCATATCGAAAGGCTCTCTTTCCGAATTCGGGACACTTATCGATCGATGCAAGACAATCAGTATCGATCAATTTCTGTTGAAGATATGGATCCTTCCTGTTGAGATGGTTATCCTCAGCTTCCTTTGGCTCGGTTGTTGTGTCTGCCTCCTGGTGCTGATAATGGTGGTCTGGTCCGTAGCGTTGTTGCTGGAATAGGTTGTGGGATCCATTGGCTAACTGTAGGACGTCTGCAATGTCTTCTTTGGATATGTGGAGTGTTCGTCCATCCATTGAGCGTGGAAAGCCTTGTGAATCCCTGAAAATACCAAACTCATCCGGGATTAGATTACCGAAATTAAGTGAATTTGAATTTGTTACCTGGGATGGTTGGTTGTATGTATCGGTCGATTGCACAGGTTCTGAATCGGTCGATGGTTATTCAGGCCTATCGGTCGATTGTACTGGTGCCGTGTCGATCGATGAGACTTCTTCGGGTTGGGTGATGTACGTTGGTGTGGCGGTCTCAATCGCGAAGCTCTCGTACTGGTAGTCGCTTGCCCAGCTCCCGATTGAGTAGTCTCCCTCTCGCGTGTTGTTGACTGTGTTGTCGAATGATGCGAGGCAAGTAGTATCGATCGATGGGGAGAAGGTCCTGTCGATCGATGTCGTGATTCTGAGGTTGTGGTGGAGAAGTCGATCTTCATCTTCTGGAAGGTTGTGACATTCTATAGCTCTCTCCTCCTCGTAATCATTAGTATACTCCTCAATGTGAGTAGTATTTGCAGCATATGGTGGGATGTAGTAGTCGTTCTCCCACGTGTTTACTTCGAAATCACCTTCTGGAAACTCCTCCTCGATCTGATTGAATAGTGAATCGATCGATGACCATGTGTGGCTGTCGATCGATGTCGGTTCACCAGAGATGATCGATGAGATAGTCCTACTATCGATCGATTCTGCGGTCTCTGTCTCGTATTCGCCTTGTGAGTCGTATTCATCTCCACAATAGCAAACAGCTACAAGGTCTGAGTCGTCTTGGATCTTCTTAGGGACCTTGATTACTCGTACTGGATCATAGTAGATCGCAGGGTTGATCAGGGTTAGGAACAGTGTGTTTGTCTGAAGGTTGCAGACTGCTCCAACTGTGGCTAGGAAGGCTCTTCCAAGTAGCAAAGAAGTAGGTAGGGTTATCTTGACATCCAAGACATGGAGGTCCACTGGAATTAGGGCTTCTCCTATGGTGACCTCAAGGTTTCTCACAATTCCTCCAGAGTTCTGCTGAGAACAATCCACAAAGATGAACGATTCTTCAGTAGACTCTATCTTCAGACCTAGATGGTCTGCTATCACCTTGGTTAAGATGCTAACTCCAGATCCTGTGTCACATTGGGCACGTGGGAAGTTGATTCCATGTACTGAGCAAGGAACAACAAACTTTCCTGGATCACCCTTCTTCTCTAGTTTGATCCTCTTCTTCATACTTTCTCTGACTTGGTTGAACATCCTCTTGATGTCTTCTTCTGTCTCCTTAGTTTCCTTGAAAAACATCCACAATCTGTTTGAAAAGTAGGCTTCTTCAAAGGGTTTCTCTGTAGGTATCCTTAGAACTCTCTTTCTGAAACTTGCCAACTCTTTCTCATTAACTCCTCTTTTAAGGTGTTTAGGAACCTTCTCTTTCCTTTTTCTAAGAACTCTGCCATCTTTTTCCTTTTCTATCTCCATTGGATCAATAATATCCGTGGGTTTCTTCATTATGGCGGTTGGTGGGTTTCTGGAAGGGTTAGATTGCTCCCTGAGTGCATTAAGTCGTGGAACATCTATCTTGGGAAGTTGCACTCGGCGTGTGATAACTGAATATCGATCGACAGCTTCTGGAGTGTGTCGATCGATTTCTTTATCATTCGGTCGATCGATGGGGCGTCTGTCCTGTCGGTCGATGTGATAAGGGCTGGGCGGATGTGGGTGTTTTGCTGCGAACTCCTCGTGAGTAAGTATCTTCACGGTATTGCACTCGTTGGTAAATCTTTCAAGATCCATCGGTCGATGCTCGTCTTGTTCCACCAATTGATTGATGTGGTGATCCTGACATCGATCGATTCCAGTGGTTTCTTTCGATCTGAAAGTCTTCCTCTTGCAGCTTCTCTTGCTTTACCACTCTCCAAAAATCATCCTCTATGATAGCACTGATGTTGTGGCCTGTTGTTTCTTGTCCAGTCCCTTTTCCTAAAGCTTCCTGCTTCTTAACAGCTTCTCCTGTCTGAATCACTTGAGTCTCTAGTTTCTTCACATGGGTACTCAAAGCATCAAGCTTTGTGTTCAAAGTTGTGTAGACAGCGTCGATCTTTCCATTGAAGTTCACCTCTAACTGCTGCTGGCTTTCAAGAACTTTGCTGAGCATGTCTTCTAGCTTTCCTTCTGGGGTTGGTGTAGGTGGCTTCATGTAAGATGAGTTTTCATAACTCCTGTTGTTGTTGGGGTTGCTGCTGTTGAAGTTTCCTCTCTGTCCTGCGAAGTTTCTGTTTCCTTGGTTTCCAGATCTCTGAAATCCGATTCCACTGATCCAGTTGACTTCTGTTGGGGTCAAAATCGGTCAACGACGAAATCATCAACCGAAAGTCCTCGAAAGAAAACTAAATGACGATCAAAACCAAGAAACGGGTCGTCACTCGATGAACTCACGGGAAGGATGAACGGACCGTGAGCCCCGGGGATCAACGAAGGCAAGCAACAGCAGGCACCAGCGGACGCGGGACACAGCACGGATGGCAGGACGCCTGGCGCCGGTGGCAGGACGCCCGGCGCCGGCGGCAGGCCGCCCACGCCGCGCCTGGCGCCGGCGGCAGGCCGCCCACGCCGTGCCTGGCGCCGGCGGCAGGGCAACTGGCGCCGGCGGCAGGCTCATCCTGTCCTGTCTGGCGCCGGCGGCAGGCCCGTCGTCTCCCGTCTGGCGCCGGCGGCAAGGGTCCTGGCGCCCATCTGTGCAATCGTCTCGTGATCTCGGGCAACGGCAGCATCTTGGTCCCTTAAACACATGTCCGGATTGTCCGAGAACAACAATGATTCTTCCGCAAAGCCTTCTCGACTGTTTAAAAGTTCATATTTTAAAAATCTAAGTTCGAAGCCTCATTACTCAAACCCTTGAAGACGGAAAGTCTACGAATCCAAGTCCATCTCGATCCCGATACTCGAGGAATCTCGGAAGATCTTGTTGGGTCAAAAACGGTTATCTCGAAATCTACGGCTAAATATTCTTCCGAACTCAAAGATTTCCCGCACGAACGACCAACGGGGGAAAGATCGGGTAACGGAAAAACCCACGGGCGGCAGAGAGCCCCTGGCGCCGGCGGCAAGCGTCCCGCAAGCCGGCCTGGCGCCGGCGGCAAGCCAGCCTGGCGCCGGCGGCAGGCGTCCCGCAAGCCGGCCTGGCGCCGTCGGCAGGCGTCCCGCAAGCCGGCCTTGCGCCGGCGGCAAGCAAGCCTGGCACCGGCGGCAAGCCAGCCTGGCACCGGCGGCAAGCCAGCCTGGCGCCGGCGGCAGGCGTCCCGCAAGCCGGCCTGGCGCCGGCGACAAGTCAGCCTGGCGTCGGCGGCAGGCGTCCCGCAAGCCGGCCTGGTGCCGGCGGCAAGCCAGCCTGGCGCCGGCGGCAAGCCAGCCTGGCGCCGGCGGCAGGCGTCCCGCAAGCCGGCCTGGCGCCGGCGGCAGGCGTCCCGCAAGCCGGCCTGGCGCCGGCGGCAGGCGTCCCGCAAGCCGGCCTGGCGCCGGCGGCAAGCCAGCCTGGTGCCGGCGGCAAGCCAGCCTGGCGCCGGCGGCCGGCGTCCCGCAAGCCGGCCTGGCGCCGGCAGCAAGATCCCTGGCGCCGGTCGACGGCCCTCGTCCTGGTCTCGGTCCCATCATGCTCGGTCTGATCCCATCTTGGCTTGTTTGGATCAATCCTCGTGAGTTTGGTACGATCACGGTTATTCTAAACACCAAAAATATCTACTATACGAGGAATTGGGATTCCTTCGGAAATGCCGACATCTTCAAAGACTATTCTTTCGAAAAACCGTAAAAACGTCAAAGTGGCCCGACATGGCCAAAACGGCTCAATTACGATTTTCCGAAAATGAAGGATAACTATGACGGTTTATCCTTATCCTCACATAAGAGATAAATGTCAAGTTTCCAGAAGACAAATGTCAAGTTTCCAGAAAATAAATGTCAAGTTTTCCGAAGATAAATGTCAAGTTTCCCGATAAACACGAAGATGGACGAAAATGGAAAAAGCCTGATTCAGCCCGAAAGAAGATAGACTGTCTTAAGAGGAGTATATAAGGAGAGCTTTGGGCGAGGAGCAAATCATCACAAAACTTCCAGAGCACTTAGCACTTAGAGCAAATTTAGCATTTCTTTTCTGTTTTCACTAGCGAGCTGCGACTCAACTAGGTTAGATCTAGGTGGCCCGACTAGCGGACCTTTCGACAGCTCTTGTAGCCGATTTCTTTACCCGTTGTTCACGCTCAAACGCGAATTCAGAAATAAGATCACTTTTCGCTCTATTTTTACGATTTTTATTTTGCAACTTTAAATTCCCATTGATTGTGTCGTGTGTGGCGCAGCAGATATCCGGGACCTTCAAGGAAGATCGGGTTAACTCTGTTTTCCTCCATAATCGTTTATCGGAAATTGACGGTGTGAATTTTGGTTCCCACAGTTTGGTGCTAGAAGGAAGGGGGGGGGGGGTTACGGATTTATCTATCTCGCAACTGCACACGCTCGATCATGTCTACTGACGTCACCAAAGACCAGCCAACGCTAGACGGAACACCCGTCGACGCCAACGTTGAGAAGACTCCAACTGGAGATGCGTCCACAGTCACTGCTGATGCAAACACTGAGGCGCTCAGACAGATGAAGGAACTGTTCACTTCCGCCCAGGAACGGGCGGAACAACAGGACAAGCTGATAACCTCGCTCGCAAAACAGGTCGACACCTTAACTGCGAGGAGCAAGTTGTCGCGCGGATCCACCAAGTCACGGCGCGGCAGAAGACTCGACTTTGGATCTCCCAGAGAACGAGAAAAAGATGCCTCGAAAGAGCCCACTCCCGAGGAAACGGCTCCAAAAGGACAGCAAACGACCTCGCGGAACCTTCCACCCCCGGCTACGGGAAACAAGGAAAGTGACGTCGAGCGCATCTATCTGGATATCAGCGACCAATCGGATCCTTCCGATGAAGACGCTGACATCCACCCTAGGAGGACCCGAAGCCAGTCCGTTCGGCAGACGGTATCTTTCGAGAGGCCCATGACAGAAGAGGAGGAAGAACTCTACTGGAGGGAGCAGGAAGAACTCGCGGAGGATCAAGCTCGGATCCATCGCGACCAGCACCGACAAAATCGGAGGAACGCCGGTAGCAATAGCGAGATCCATGATCTCCGCGAATCTCTCAAAAAGACCGTGGGCGAAGTGAAAGCGGTGAAATCGCAAATCCACCAGGCAACCAGTTCCGCCCCCGAGATCGATAGACTTCTCGAGGAAGCACGGAAAATGCCATTCACCGCTCGGATCACGGAAACACGCATCTCAGACCCATGGAAAATCAAAATCCCGGTCTATGACGGTACTACGGATCCTAAGGCGCACCTGCAGTCTTTCCAGATCGCAATGGGTAGATGCAAACTCCAGGAGCGTGAACGAGACGCGGGTCACTGTCTTCTCTTCGTCGAGCACCTCAAAGGCGCTGCGCTCAAATGATTCTCCCGGCTCAAAAGGAACTCCATCAGAAGCTTCCGCCAATTGGCCTCGGCGTTTCTCAAACAATACTCCATGTTCATGGACAGAGAAACGTCCGACGTGGACCTATGGAGTCTAGCTCAGAGGGAAGATGAGTCGCTCCGCGACTTCATGCGAAGGTTCAAACTGGTGATGGCCAGAGTGACAGGCATCAGCGACAATGTCGCAATCGACGCCCTGAGGAAGACTCTCTGGTATAAGTCGAAGTTTCGAAAGTGGATATTACTGGAAAAGCCGCGGACAATCCAGGATACTCTCCACAAAGCAACGGACTTCATCATCAAGGAGGAAGAGATGAAACTTCTATCACAGAAGCACGGACCACAGAAAACATCCTCAAAGAAGAAACCCTCTCGTAACGACAAGAACGTCCATCACGAAGGGGAAGACGCCCAAGGCGAACATAACTATGCCATCAACTCGGAGCAAGGCAAAACCTCCGGAAACACCTGGACCAGGAACCAGTACAAGGATAATTCCTACTGCGTGTTCCACAAAACCAGAGGCCACTCCACGGCGAACTGCAAGGTTCTCGGCGCCCGTCTCGCCGCAAAGCTCCTCACCGGCGAACTATCAAAGGTCAAGAGTATAAAGGACTTGCTCCTGGACTCCGACCGCCCAAAGACCAACAAAACTGTCTCCGAGGACCGCGCGACCGAAAATAAATCGGGTGAAAAGCGCGGAAGGAGACAGGACGACCAAGGGAACAACAGCGGTCGCCAGAGGGTAAACATGATCATCGGAGGATCGCAGTTCTATCAAGACTCTGTCTCGTCGATAAAAGCCTACGGGCGAAAAGCCGAGACGAGTTCCAACTGGTTTCCGGATAGCGATATTCCTAACCATACGATCGTTTTCGAGGAACAGGAAACTGTCGGAATCGACAAACTTCATTGCGATCCTCTGGTTATCGACCTGGTAATCCAGGATCTTGAAGTCGGCCGCATCCTTGTCGATACAGGAAGTACGGTCAACGTTATCTTCCGCGACACCCTCTACAGGATGAAGATCCCACTCGGGGAAGTCGTCCCTGAGCCAAAACCTTTGACTGGGTTTTCGGGCGTCACTTCCATGACCCTCGGGAGAATTAAGCTCCCGGTCATGGCGAAGGAAGTCACAAAGATCGTCGAGTTCGCAGTAGTCGACAACCCGGCCATCTACAATGCCATCATGGGAACCCCTTGGATCAACTCCATGAAGGCAGTACCATCCACATATCACCTCGGCATCAAATTTCCGACTCCCACCGGAACCGCAGTCATCTGGGGTAGTCAGAAACAATCGAGACTCTGTTACCTAGCCGAGTTCAAACTGCGAAAAGATCAGAACGCCCCAGCGGCCAACCCGAAACGAGCAAAGGAATCACACAACATTCCTGAAGACTCAAAAAGATGATCCAGAATCATCCGAACAGGCAACGATTCGAGACAGCGACAAAGCCTCTGAGTCCACCGCCGTAAAAACAGACAGCTCGACCCCCGCACTAACCACCGATCCGATCGGAACGGCAACGCACGGGGAGTAAAAATGTCTGCGGAAACTATCAGAACTACGAGATGGCTTGATCCTCGAAAGAGGTACGTAGGCAGCTCGTCGAAACCCGGCGAGTTCAGCTATCCCCCTCACCAAAAAGGGGGGGGGGACTGGGTACGTATACTCCTATACTCCCACCAAAACGCGAAATATCCGCACATGTACTCGAGTTTTTCGAAATTTTTTAATAAAATTCTTTCTATCTTTTATGCTCACTTAACGCATAAACACTTCAGAAAAAAGAAAATCATATCTTCAAAGGAAACGCGAGACGCCGCAACTTCTGAAAAAGATAACAAAACTCGTATCATCCACTAAAACAGTCCACCTGCGACTTAAAAATAACTTACGCCCGTCGATTGGCCCCGACGGACGCACACAGAAACGTTTCACTCAATACAAACCCGTAGTCAGACCTACAAGGTCCTCTTACATCCGACAAGGATATCATAGCGCGCTATACAAGAAACCAAAAATTTTGGTTTAGCGTCTCGGATAAACTCCGAAGATAGCTCGATTCTTTTAACACAAGTCATATAAGCCGGAGACTAGTCGCGGACTTTAAACGAAAGAATCAGGAAGAAATCACTAACAGGCAAAACGAAAGCCGATCAGTCATCGCATAGCCTTAAAGCTGAGAGTAAGCCTAGGTCTTGTCCTAAATCCAGTCTTGCTGGATCTTGACATCTCACAGACATAGTATCGTATACGAGATCCCAAAACATGTCTCTTATCGCTTACACCTAAAAACGCTCGCTAAAAAGTAGCATACGGACCAAGCGACAAAAAAGAGTTAGGATACGAAGTGACTACTCGCATTCTTTCCTCTACACTTGACGAAAGTATAAATCAAAACAAAACACGAAATCTCGCAAATTTTCATATTCATAAAGGCCGCAAAGACGGCGGGATTCTAAGCCACCAAACGGCCAGTCCCAAAACATAAGAATGCAACCTCCAACGGTCGCAGAATAAAACTCCTAAAAAATGGCCACACACGGCCAAAACATACGATTCACAAAAGGAAGTCAACATCGAGAAATCCATATGCGGAAATCCCGAATGAACCTGCAGGCTGGTCCACTTCCTCGTTCACGCCTTGAGCGTTCCCACCACCCTCGGCGTTCTCATCGGCTCCGGCCTCCACCGTATCATCGGAAACCTCGGTAGGTTCCCATAGTCTCCGGACTCTTTCTTCGACTGGAGGAACCAAGGACTCAGCATGAGCACACTCGGCCATGAAGTCCTTCATCTCAGCAATCTCGGAATCAAAGGAGAAATCCGGGTTCTGAGACTTGTAAAGGTTTACGACCGAGCTCCGGCACTCGCGGAAATCGCCAACAAACTCCTGAGCTTCTTTAAAACATTGAAACTCAGCAGCAAACGATTCCGCCCGTTTTCGCCACCTCGGCCGCGACCATCCTCCTTCCTCTCCTTTCCGCCCGAACAAGAGCTCGAGCATGAAGCTCAGCTTGCTTTGCGTTCTGCGCCTTTACCTCTTGTCGGAATCGGAAGAGCTCTCGCTCAGCTTCTTTGGTCTTGAAGTTAGCAATCCTAGACTTGCGGAAACTTGAGTCAAGCGCATTGCTAAACACTCTTAGTCCCTGCATAAATTCAAGATCAACAAACATACATATATGCAGATTCAAAAATACGGTTAAAGAAGTTCAAAGCGCAAAACCTCGTTGACCCGCTGGAAACCCTCAGAAAAAACCCGTTGCTTCTCCTCATCCTCCAGCGACTCGTCAGTAACAAACTCCGGAGGAAGGCCGTCGAAGAAATTGTTGGGAAGTGGAAAATCGCTGGCTCCGCCTCTTTCCGTTGGAACAAAACTAGGGATTTCCCCCAACGGTGAAGGATCTTCCGAACCTTCCCCACCGTCGATTTCTTTCCCTTTACGAGATCTCTGTTTACACCTCCGAGTCGGGGCTTTGATAACCGGTTCGGCATCGCATGTCGGGACAGGGTCTCGGGACCTGTAAAGCCTTACTGCGTCTCGAATCCGTTCAAGAGTGAAGGACTTCCAGAAAAACGGCCTTTGACGAAGGAGATCCCTCTTGACAAAAATATCACCATGCAAATGCGCAACAGCCCCGTTCTCTACAAAGCAAAACTTTTTCACTAAAAACTCACACTTCCGGAATGATAGAATAGACAACGAGTTTTCATCGTATTACCTCGGTTGAAGTTCCATGCGTGCGGAAGTAGATGGAGGCAGCTCTCATTGACAGACTCACCATCTATTCAGACATAGAAAAAACGCTCCTGCCACGACTTAGGGTTCGAAGTAGTCCCCTGAATTATGGCCATATCCTTCTTTGGCACCATGGAGTAGTAACCGTCACTCCCCGTTGGGCGAGTGCTCCAAAGACCTTCGAAATCACCAGGACTGAGATCGATCCCGAGCTCATAACTTCCAATTAGTACGCCAAGCCAACTCTCTGAGCTGGCTGATCGAAAGTTCGAAGGGACGAAGCGCACGAACAATGATACCGGGGATCGGGAACCACATGCGGCAATACGTAAGGAAGGCCTCGTAACATGTAAAGAAACCTTCCGGAGGATTCCTCGCACTCTCATTGCCGACAGGAATTCGGAATTTAACTCCATCAGGAATCTGGTAAAAATCTCGAAGAATCTTGAGATATTTACGAGAAGCCAAACTTGGCGTAAAAGGAGCACCAGGCTGCCTCAAAGGTCTCTTCGGAACAGGGACATCTGGCAGTAATGGGGGCGAACCCACAAGGGCTCGGTAATACGCATTCTTCGCTTCCTCCTCGACTAACTCCTCTTGCTTCACCGTCACATGGGCAGGAGAGTCATCCGAGGATGAATGGGAAGAAGAATTTCTCTTGGAGGATCTTGAAGACATTATTCTTAAAGAGAGAGAAAGGATTCTTGAGAGAGATGAATTTTTATGATGAAGTAAGAATGAATGAGATTTCTTACTCCATCCTTATACAGGAGGTAAACTCACTATTTACCCCAACTTTCGGCAAACGATTACGTCTCTACACCTTCCCATACGGCTATACCGCAAGCCAGGACCCGAAAGGCACTACGGTTCCTAGCTAGCTGGGGGGGCTAACTGTTGGGGTCAAAATCGGTCAACGACAAAATCATCAACCGAAAGTCCTCGAAAGAAAACTAAGTGACGATCAAAATAAAGAAACGGGTCGTCACTCGATGAACTCACGGGAAGGCATGAACGGACCGTGAGCCCCGGGGATCAACGAAGGCAAGCAACAGCAGGCACCGACGGACGCGGGACATGGCACGGACGGCAGGATGCCCGGCGCCGGCGGCAGGCCGCCCACGCCGCGCCTGGCGTCGGCGGCAGGCCGCCCACGCCGTGCCTGGCGCCGGCGGCAGCTCGTCCTGTCCCGTCTGGCACCGGCGGCAAGCCCGTCGTCTCCCGTCTGGCGCCGGCGGCAAGGGTCCTGGCGCCCATCTGTGCAATCGTCTCGTGATCTCAGGCAACGGCAGCATCTTGGTCCCTAAAACCCATGTCCGGATTGTCCGAGAACTACAATGATTCTTCCGCAAAGCCTTCTCGATTGTTTAAAAGTACATATTTTAAAAATCTATGTTCGAAGCCTCATTACTCAAACCCTTGAAGACGGAAAGTCTACGAATCCAAGTCCATCTCGATCCCGATACTCGAGGAATCTCGGAAGATCTTGTTGGGTCAAAAATGGTTATCTCAAAATCTACGGGTAAAGATTCTTCCGAACTCAAAGATTTCCCGCACGAACGGCCAACAGGGGAAAGATTGGGTAACGGAAAAACCCACGGGCGGCAGAGAGCCCCTGGCGCCGGCGGCAAGCGTCCCGCAAGCCGGCCTGGCGCCGGCGGCAAGCCAGCCTGGCGCCGGCGGCAGGCGTCCCGCAAGCCGGCCTGGCGCCGGCGGCAAGCCAGCCTGGCGCCGGCGGCAGGCGTCCCGCAAGCCGGCCTGGCACCGGCGGCAAGCCAGCCTGGCGCCGGCGGCAGGCGTCCCGCAAGCCGGCCTGGCGCCAGCGGCAAGCCAGCCTGGCGCCGGCTACAGGCATCCCGCAAGCCGGCCTGGCGCCGGCGGCAAGCCCCCTGGCGCCGGTCGACGGCCCTCGTCCTGGTCTCGGTCCCATCATGCTCGGTCTGATCCCATCTTGGCTTGTTTGGATCAATCCTCGTGGGTTTGGTACGATCACGGTTATTCTAAACACCAAACATCTCGACTATATGAGGAATTGGGGTTCCTTCGGAAATGCCGACATCTTCAAAGACTATTCTTTTGAAAAAACGTAAAAACGTCAAAGTGGCCCGACATGGCCAAAACGGCCCACTTACGATTTTCCGAAAAGGAAGGATGACTATGAAGGTTTATCCTTATCCTCACATAAGAGATAAATGTCAAGTTTCCAGAAGATAAATGTCAAGTTTCTAGAAAATAAATGTCAAGTTTTCCGAAGATAAATGTCAAGTTTCCCGATAAACACGAAGATGGACGAAAATGGAAAAAGCCCAATTCATCCCGAAAGAAGATAGACCGTCTTAAGAGGAGTATATAAGGAGAGCTTTGGGCGAGGAGCAAATCATCACAAAACTTCCAGAGCACTTAGCACTTAGAGCAAATTTAGCATTTCTTTTCTGTTTTCACTAGCGAGCTGCGACTCAACTAGGTTAGATCTAGGCGGCTGGACTAGCGGACCTTTCGACAGCTCTTGTAGCCGATTTCTTTACCCGTTGTTCACGCTCAAACGCGAATTCAGAAATAAGATCTCTTTTCGCTCTATTTTTACGATTTTTATTTTGCAACTTTAAATTCTCATTGATTGTGTCGTGTGTGGCTCAGTAGATATCTGGGACCTTCAAGGAAGATCGGGTTAACTCGTTTTCCTCCATAATCGTTTATCGGAAATTGACGGTGTGAATTTCGGTTCCCACAACTTCTACTTCTGCGTAGTCATCTTCTTCATCAGCTTCTGCATCCTCTACTGGGCAGATTTGCTTGCTTAGCAGTTTCTGAACATTGTCAAGTGTAGCTTGTACCTCATTTATCTGTTCCTTTCCAAGGAACGCTGCAGATCTTGCTCTTACAATGTTCTTTGTGCTGTTGCTGGATGCTAGGTTGTCTATTAGCTTCACAGCATTTTCAGGATTCCTTGTGGTGAAGTTGCCTTCACTCGCAGTGTCTAGAGCGATCTGATATTTCAGTGCGATGCCTCTGAAGAAAGTGCAGAGCAGCTGCACTTTGTTGAATCCATGGTGTGGGCAGTCTCGCTGGTAAGACTTGAATCTGATCCACGTATCCTTGAATGACTCTCCAGGCTCCTGATGGAATGTGGCAATTTTCCTCCTTAAGTCTTCAGCGCGCGCATCATCAAAGAAGTTACACAAAAATGCGTTTTTGATGTCGCTCCTGGATGTAAGAGATCCTGGTGGTAGCTGCTTAAGCCACTGTAAAGCTTCTCCAGATAAAGAGTGTTTGAAGAGCTTATAGAGAAGGTAGTCCACAGGGACTCCATTGGCTTTGATAGCAGATATGAGATCCTCGAACCTCTCCAGATGGTCCATGGGATGCTCACTGGACAGCCCATAGTAAGGTATCAGTCCCACAAGGGTGTAGTACTGCGGCTTGAGCTCGAAATCGCCTCTCTGAATAGCAGGGGGACGAATGGCTGCTCTGTTGGTGTAGAACTGATCTGGACGGTTGTAGTCAGCTAGTGTTCGAGCAGCCTCTTCTACAGGTTGAACAGCTCCTGTAGGTGCAGTTTCTGGCTCAGGGATTTCTTCATTCTGAGCGTTGAGTTTCTGACCTGCTTCATTACGAAGGTGACCTTCTTGGTCACGCAAGTCTCCATTCTCATCTCGTGTGAGAATAATAGGCGCAACCATGACTCCCGGAGTAGTATCGATCGATATACGGTTAGAGATATCAATCGATGTCGGATGAAAGGTGTCGGTCGACGGTGAAGTAGTGTCGATCGACGTGAAGGTGCGAGTTTCGGTCGACGAAGACGGTGTCTCGGTCGGCAGGGGTGCGTCGGTATCGGTGGACAGGCAGTTGATGGCGTCGATCGATGCAGAACGGATTTCCTTGCGAATTGAACGTTCCAAGCTAGCAGGGTCTTCTGAGAACAAAAGTTGGGATTCCTTGTTGCTCTGGTGCTGCTGGGCATGTACCTGAAAAGACAAGAAAAATTTTGTGTCAGAAAACAAATTAAAATTAAAATAGAAATAACCTAGACCTAATCAGATTAGATCCTATTGTATCAAAGCTCCCCGGCAACGGCGCCAAATTTGATATCACTCAAATTACCCTAAGGAGTGACTTAACTCTCTCAAATAAGAGGTTCAGTTGTAGTACTTAGGGATCGAATCCACAGAGAGCTAGTGTACAAATAAGATGCAATCTTATTGACTATGCTAGGTTGAAAATAGTTTAAAGTAAAGTGCAGGTTTGCTGAGTAAGGATAAGATTACTCAGTTGAAAGGATTTGGTTTTGAAAACAATAAAGAAAAGTAGTTAGATTCAGGGTAAGTATTCAGAAATTCAGGATTATAAATACTATAAAGGCTAACAAGTTGTTTGCATGATATGTCAAAGCTCAACACTTATTAAATGAATCCATCAGCTCTCACATTATTTAGACCATCTATTAGTTAGATGCTAAATGGTGTTGCGGTCAGCTACTCTGCCGACGGTATCGCTCGATAGTTCGATAGGAATATCGACCGATACACCTCTAGCTACGTCGATCGATTACTCTATAGGAGTATCGATTGATACGGATCTAAGCAAGCTTTATGCGTGAGTTGATACAATGCTCACCATGATCTTAGATCAGCTTTCGCATATCTCAAGAGCGTCATAGCATGTTTAGGATTTTATCAGGTATTGCATGTAATGAACAATGCAATCCAAGTTCATGTTCTAGGTAGCTAAGCTAGAAAAATCATTAGTGAACAATCCTAACAATAAATATCACAACTATAGCAATTATAGGCTGGGGCTAATCCCTCATATCCTATTTAAACCCTAAATCTAACAAATGTATCTACTCAGACATGGCTAAGTAGTTCATAGCAACAAGGTAATAATAGAAATTCATAGACCTATTAGAGGGTGAACACTTAGGTTCCAATCACAAATATCTTTGGATCTCTCCTCTAGGTCTAGAATTCTATAACCTTTGTTAACAAATAAAGAACTGAAAGAAATAGTAGAAGTAGAAGAAACTTGAATAAAACTTGTAAAATTAAATTGTAAAAGCTTGTATGTAATGCCAAAACACTTAGGCATATAAATATATGAGTTCATTAGGTTAAAAAACTCGCCAGGGGCATTCTTGTAAAATGTGATATCTTGGGCTTCAAGTTCGGCTAGGTCCAACTTGTCTTTCTGCCGCCTCAGTATCGATCGATAGTACTGGGTGTACGTCGATCGATTATGGTCTCGATGTATCGTTCTTCGGCTAATGTGTGTCGATCGATTGCACAGAGTTTGCATCGATCGATGTGTAACTCTGACGTCGACTTCTGGTCTTGATCTCGGGAGAACTCTTCTTTAAGCTCCAAAAAAGCACCTAAAACATCATTTTTCTCCAAAATGCTTCTGAACCTGAAAACATACCTAGTAGACTCCAAAACATAGATAATAGTAGTTAAAACACTCATATACCATGGGTAAAAACGGGTAAAATCCATGGTATTTCATGCTTCATGTCTTAAGGGGATCATGATCTAGCCAGTTCTATGAGTTCCAATCTCAGATGAATGAACTTGTTGGGGTCAAAATCGGTCACGACAAAATCAAACGTCAGAAACTTCTCGGAAAATATCTTCTTTTGAAAAAGAGAGATAAAAAGAGCACGAGAAACCTAAATCGAGTTTCAAATCAATTCCGAAAATGAATCAGACGATAAGTCCTCGAGAAAGATTACTCTAAGCCTCGGAAAATGAAACGTGTCCAAAGGCTCAATTGTCCGAATGCATCATCAAGCTAAACAAACGAGCGAATCATGCCAAGCAAGCCCGCCAACTCGCCATTTTGGAAAGGTTGGACCAAGCCACAAGGCCAACTCGCCATTTTGGCGAGTTGGACCAAGCACGATGGCCAACTTGCCTGTTTGGCAAGTTGGATTGACCAATCTATCTTCAGCCCGTCCTCGTAACTTTTCCTTCGGGGTCGGATCGAACTTGCTCTTGTTCCATCTCGATCGAAATCACCATCGGAACCTTACGATGAAAACCTCAAGAACTTTTCCTGTTTATGGAATTCGAATTGATTGTATAAAATGGAAACAGTTAACTGAACACCTTGAATTGCCTCCACTATACGAGAAATTTGAATTTTCTTCGGAATCGAAGTTGTTTTTTTAAAACACTATTTCGATTAAATCGTAATAACGCTTAAGTCGGAAAACGGCCAGAAAGGGTCCATAACACGGCGAAAAGCCCACTCTTGTTTTTGTACGAAATAGCGCCAAATTGTTATGACGGTTTATCTTTTATTATGCAGGAAAATATAAATGTCAAGTTTGGAGGATAAATGTGAAGTTTCTAAAGATAAACATGGAGATCAGAGAGAAATGGAATATTTCCGCCTAGCGATTAACTCGACCAAGGGCAGAAAGAGAAATAGCAAACCGCCTTAGGAGGAGTATATAAGGATGTCGAGGTTGAAGATGCAAAGGGACTTTTACACATACAGCAAAAAACTTAGAATTTAGAGCAATAGGCTACTTTCCATTTTCGTTATCGAGCTGCGACTAGCACCGCACCCGAGATCGATCTATTGCTCGAGGAGGCTCGGAAAACACCCTTCACTGCTCGTATCACGAAACTAGGGTTTCAGACCCCGGAAAGGTCAAAGTGGCACCTTACGACGGTAGGACCGATCCAAAGGCACACTTGCAGGCCTTCCAGATCGCGAAGGGGAGAGTTAAGTTCAGGGATAGCGAAAGGGATGCCGGCGAATGCGGCCTCTTCGTCGAGAATCTCCATGGAGCAGCACTCGAGTGGTTCTCTCACTTGAGACGAAATTCTATCGGAAGCTTTCGTCAACTCGCCTCGGAGTTTCTCAAGCAGTACTCGATGTTCATAGATCACGAAACTTCCGACGTCAATCTCTGGAGCTTATCCCAAAGAGAGGACGAGTCTCTCCGCGACTTCATCAAACGGTTCAAGACCGTTATGGCTAGAGTCAGCGGAATAAGCGACAAAGTGGCCATAGACGCGCTCCGAAAGACGCTCTGGTACAAATCGAAGTTCAGAAAGTGGATAACTTTGGAAAAGCCGCGTACGATCCAGAACACGCTCCACAAAGCCACAGACTACATAATCATCGAGGAGGAGACAAGGGTCCTATCGTATAAACTGAAACCGACATAGACATCTTCAAAAGATCCTGGGTCTGATCAGAAGTCTAAAAAGAAGAGCCCTCGCAATGACAAAAACTTCTGTCGCGGGGAGGAAGAGATACTGTCTCAGCCATCAAAGCTTACCAGCGCAAGGCCGAACCAAGCGCAAACTCTCCGATCCGATTCGATCCCGACGACATCCCAAGAGAAGCAATCACCTTTGACGAAGAAGAGGTGGCGGAATCGATCAGCCTCACTGTGACCCAATCGTGATCGATCTCGTCATAAGAGATCTTAAGGTTGCCAAGGTTCTCATCGATACAGGAAGCACGGTCATTGTCATTTTCCACGACACTCTCAAGAGAATGAATGTCGAGTTAGGGGAAGTCGTACCATCGCCCAAGCCTCTGACTTACTTCACCACGTCAATGACTATCAATCAAACTTCCCGTTGCGGCAAAAGAAGTGACCAAGATCGTTGACTTCACGGTCATTGACCACCCGGCCATTTACAATGTCATCATAGGCACACCTTGGCTAAACGGCATGAAGGCGGTCCTGCGACTTATAACTTAGGCATCAAATGCCCAACTCATAACGAAATTGGCGCAATCTGGGGATGCCAGAAACAGTCGAGACGTTGCTTCCTGGCCAAACATAAGCTAAGCCAAATCACGACCACCGCAATGGTATAACCCAAACGGGCGAAGCTAACTCAGGCTCCAGCTGAAGACATTTCGGAGAAAGATGGTCCAGAATCATCAGCTCAAGAAATGGCCGAAGAACAATCAGTTCCAGGGCCCAACGCTTCAACCCAACCGGAGGGAACAAACCCGGTAAAAGACGCTGATCCTGCAACTAACGCGATCAACGCAAGCACAGCAGCCGAGTAAACACACTCGTACAAACCAGCAGAACTACAAGATGGCTTGATCCTCGAAAGGGGTATGTAGGCATCTCGTCGAAAGACGATTTCAGCCATCCCCCCTCTCCAAAAGGGGGGGGAGTGGGTACATATACAAATTTTTCTATACTCCCGTATTCTCAAAATTTTTGCCTTGTACTCAATATTTTAGAAACTTTTTCGGCAATAAAGATTTCAATCGAGTCTCGCAAAATCTGTCTTTGTATTTTTGGAAAACATCCATCAACGAGAAAAACGATTATCATACGAACCCGAAAACAAAAATTCGTTCTTGGGGTCAAAATCGGTCCTGGCGGAATCAATGCCTGAAAGTCTCCGGAAAATGTCCTCTTCGAAAAAAAAGAGATAAAAAGAGCGCGAGAAACCTAAATCGAGCTTGAAATCAATTCTGATAAGGAATCAGACGATAAGACCTTGACAAAGATTACTCTAAGCCTCGGACAACGAAACGGGTTCAAAGGCTCAATTGTCCGAACACATCGTCCAGCTCACCAAACGAGCAAATCAGGCCAAGCAAGCCAGCCAACTCGCCATTTTTGCGAGTTGGACAAGCCCCAACTCTCCAAAGCGGCGTGTTGAACCACGCACCATGACCAACTCGCCCGTTCGGCGAGTTGGATGACCAATCGGTCTTCGTCCCACCCTCGTAGTTTCCCTTCAAGGTTGGATCGAACTTGCTCTTGTTTCATCTCGATCGTAGTCATCATCGGAACATTGCAAGAACTCGTTTTCTCAGAGAAAACTTGAATCGATCGTATAAAACGGCAACATTTAACTTAACACCTCGAACTGCCTCCGCTATACGAGGAATTTGAACCTTCTTCAGAAACAATGTCATTTCATAAAGAGTTCTTCGATAAATCGTGAAAACGCTCCTGTCGGAAAAACAGACCGAAAGGGGCCAGAACGCGGCTAAAAAGCCCACTCACGATTTATACGAAATCAAGCCCAAACGCTATGACGGTTTATCTAATATTCAGCAGGAGAAGATAAATGTCAATTTCGGAGGATAAATGTGAAGTTTCCAAAAGATAAACACGAGGATCGAGAGAAAATGGAAGATTTCCGCGAAGCGATAAACTTGATCAAGGGCAGAAAAGGAAGGAGCAAACCGCTTTAGAGAGAGATATATAAGGACGTCAAGGTCGAAGATGGAGAAGAAGACTATTTTTAGACTCTATAGGACGATTTTTAGACTCTAGAGGAATTTTAGACTCTAGAACTCTTTGTATTTAGAAACCCTAGGCATTATTCTCGACATGCCGGTTTCTATGACTTGCACTCATACTATACGAACTCGCTCAGGCAGTTCGATCTCTTGTTAAAATCTTTCTAACTGAACTACATTCGACTTGATCCTCAAAAGGGGTACGTATTTCATAAGGTTCAGTCCCAATCTTAAAATCATTTTTCATCTATTGCTAAGCGAGTTGCGGCCACATAGGTTTTCTCTTGACATAGGTGGTACCGCAGATAAACTTAGTTTCATTTTATTGCTGTTGTCGTACGATTTCCTTTGTAATCCCGTTTCCAGACAAGCTTCTTGTATGCTTTTGTCTCTGGACTGCGTTCCTGCACAGTGACTTGAAGGAAGAAGCATATGTCAGTCAGCCAGAAGGATTCATAATTAACAGAAAGGATAACAAAGTTTACAAGTTGAAGAATGCACTTTATGGTTTGCGACAAGCTCCAAGAGCTTGGAATGAAAAAAAAATCAATAAAGTTCTTGGCAGTTTGAGTTTTGTTAAGTGATCCAAAGAACCTGCAATTTATCGAAAGCAAGATATATAGCACGTCTTTCTAATTGCAGTTTATGTGGACGACTTATTAATCACAGGGTCAAACATCGATCGTATACTTGACCTCAAGAAGGGGATGGCCGATAACTTTGAGATGAGTGATCTAGGAAAGCTTACTTATTACCTTGGAATCGAAGTGGTTCAATATCAAGAAGGGATCACATGAGACAAGAGAGATATGCCATGAAGATATTGAGTGAAACAGGGATGAAAGACTGCAATGACGTCCATGTTCCGATGGATCCAGCATTAAAACTTTCAAAGGCGAACGAAGAAAGAAATGTTAACGAAAGGAATATCGCAGGAACATAGGTTGCCTCAGATACCTGTTGCATACTCGTCCTAATCTTGCTTTCAGTGTAGGAGACTTAACAGATATATGCAATCTCCCAAGAAGTCTCATGAAGTGGCGTTAAAGGCAATCTTGCGATATCTGCGAGGAACATTTTCGTATGGTCTGACTTTTCTGGAAAATATACAAAGAGTTTACTGGAAAAGAACCTCCACTATAAATGTTGAAACAAGTGGGTTAAAGTAAATAAGGCAATGGAGAAGGAGAGCAAGAAGCGGTTTGTGCTTGTCCATGGTCTCTGCCATGGCGCGTGGACATGGTACTAGGTGAAAACGCAGCTGGTGGCTGCAGGTCACAGCGTTACCGCAGTGGATCTTGCTGCATCGGGCATTAACATGACAAGATTAGAAGAGATTCAGACTTTAAAGGATTACGCCAGACCATTGCTTGATACTCTGAGCTCAGTAGAAGATAAGGTGATTCTTGTTGCTCATAGCATGGGAGGAATAACAATTTCTCTTGTTGCTGACATCTTCCCGCGGAAGATCGCTGCTATTGTCTTCTTGACGGCTTTCATGCCCGACACAAGTAACACACCTTCTTATGTTTATGAAAAGGTACGTAATTATATGGTTCCACGTGTTTTACCTCTTTCAAGTGATTCTGATGCCTGCTTAATATCTGCAGCTGATCAGAAGCGTCCTACAAGAAGATTGGCTGGACACTGTGTTTGGTACCGACGGGCAACCTGACCGCCCTTTAGAGTGGCTCTTTTTGGACCAAACTTTATGGCCACGTACTACTTATATCAGCTCTCTCCGCCAGAAGTATGACCTTAAGCTTAGTAGAAACCTATACTTTTAATCTTCTGTTGATTGTTGTTGTGGCATGTTAGGATTTTACATTGGCGTATATGTTGGTGAGGGTAAACCCCTTAGTTACAGACTATCTGGCAGGGAAAAGAAGCTTTAGTGAGGAAGGGTATGGATCTGTTACACGTATTATTTATATTTTATGTGGAGAGGACCTTGCGGTACCTGAGGATTACCAGCGTTGGATGATCAACAACTTTCCTGTAAATGAAGTGATGGAGATCAAAGATGCAGATCATATGGCAATGTTCTCCAAACCTCGAGAACTCTGTGATCTTCTCTTGGAGATTGCGGATAAATATGCCTAAATAAATCCTGAAATTTCCACTTCATAGAGTTCAGCTTTTCACCACAATAATATGTGTATAAATGTGAAGTACTTCTTCAGTCAAAAATGTAGTACCTGGGGCACAAGTGATACATCATCACGGTTAGTTACTTCATCAATAATAACTCAAGCTACCAAACATAATCTGCGAAGCCACGGTTATGTTCACAATCGTGTTAGATTTGTGAGAATATGAGATGTTTAGTGAGAGTTTATTGCTGGAGAATGAAGAACAAGAGAGAGAGTTAAAAGGAGAGAATAATTTCCTTAGATCTAAAAAAATGTCAATACAATAAATTGTCGAAGATGAAGAATAGAACAGGCTTACTCTGGTAGCCAAACACACTTGGCTTACTAGGGAAGCTACAATTAAATACCTGTCTGTTTTTACTGTAGCTCCGTGAGTACTGTTCATTCTCGAAGGCCTTGCTTGATTTCCTTTGGTAAGCCTTGCTAGCTTTAACATTGGTCAGACCTTGCTGGATAAATTCTTCTTCTTTTTATTTCTTCATGTCAATACTCCCCCTCAAGCTTCACCATAATACTTGGTTAAGCTTGGAACCCATCAAGACATCCCTCAATAAAACCTTGTGTGAAAAACCCAATGGGACAAAAACACAAAAAGGAAAAAGAGTAGATGCTTCATGGCTTAAGGGGATCATGATCTAGACAGGTCTATGAGTTCCAATCTCAGATGAATGAACTTGTTGGGGTCAAAATCGGTCACGACAAAATCAAACGTCAGATACTTCTCGGAAAATATCTTGTTTTGAAAAAGAGAGATAAAAAGAGCGCGAGAAACCGAAATCGAGTTTCAAATCAATTGCGAAAATGAATCAGACGATAAGTCCTCGAGAAATATTACTATAAGCCTCGGACAACGAAACGGGTCCAAAGGCTCAATTGTCCGAACGCATCATCAAGCTAAACAAACGAGCGAATCAGGCCAAGCAAGCCAGCCAACTCGCCATTTTGGCGAGTTGGACCGAGCAACATGGCCAACTCGCCATTTTGGCGAGTTGGAATAAGCCACAAGGCCAACTCGCCATTTTGGGGAGTTGGACAAGCCCCAACTCGCCAGAATGGCGAGTTGGACCAAGCACGATGGCCAACTTGCCCGTTCGGCAAGTTGGATTGACCAATCTATCTTCATCCCGTCCTCGTAACTTTTCCTTCGGGGTCGGATCAAACTTGCCCTTGTTCCATCTCGATCGAAATCACCATCGGAACCTTACGATGAAAACCGCAAGAACTTTTCCTGTTTATGGAATTCGAATTGATTGTATAAAACGGAAACAGTTAACTGAACACCTTGAACTGCCTCCACTATACGAGAAATTAGAATTTTCTTCGGAATCGACGTCGTTTTTTAAACGCTATTTCGATTAAATCGTAATAACGCTTAAGTCGTAAAACGGCCAGAAAGGGTCCAGAACACGGCTAAAAGCCCACTCTTGTTTTTGTACGAAATAGCGCCAAATTGTTATGACGGTTTATCTTTTATTATGCAGGAAAAGATAAATGACAAGTTCGGAGGATAAATGTGAAGTTTCCAAAGATAAACATGGAGATCGGAGAGAAATGGAATATTTCCCCCTAGCGATTAACTCGACCAAGGGCAGAAAGAAAAATAGCAAACCGCCTTAGGAGGAGTATATAAGGATGCCGAGGTTGAAGATGCAAAGGGACTTTTACACATACAGCAAAAAACTTAGCATTTAGAGCAATAGGCTACTTTCCATTTTCGTTATCGAGCTGCGACTAGCACCGCACCCGAGATCGATCTATTGCTCGAGGAGGCTCGGAAAACACTCTTCACTGCTCGTATCACCGAAACTAGGGTTTCAGACCCCGGAAAGGTCAAAGTGGCACCTTACGACGGTACGACCGATCCAAAGGCACACTTGCAGGCCTTCCAGATCGCGATGGCGAGAGCTACGTTCAGGGATAGCAAAAGGGATGCCGGCGAATGCTGCCTCTTCGTCGAGAATCTCCATGGAGCAGCACTCGAGTGGTTCTCTCACTTGAGACGAAATTCTATCGGAAGCTTTCGTCAACTCGCCTCGGAGTTTCTCAAGCAGTACTCGATGTTCATAGATCACGAAACTTCCGACGTCAATCTCTGGAGCTATCCCAAGGAGAGGACGAGTCTCTCCGCGACTTCATCAAACGGTTCAAGACCGTTATGGCTAGAGTCAGCGGAATAAGCGACAAAGTGGCCATAGACGCCTCCAAAAGACGCTCTGGTACAAATCGAAGTTCAGAAAGTGGATAACTTTGGAAAAGCTGCGTACGATCCAGAACACGCTCCACAAAGCCACAGACTACATAATCATCGAGGAGGAGACAAGGGTCCTATCGTAAAAACTGAAGCCGACATAGACATCGTCAAAAGATCCTGGGTCTGATCAGAAGTCTAAAAAGAAGAGCCCTCGCAATGACAAAAACGTCTGCCGCGGGCAGGAAGAGATACTGTCTCAGCCATCAAAGCTTACCAGCGCAAGGCCAAACCAAGTGCAAAATCTCCGATCCGATTCGATCCCGACGACATCCTAAGAGAAGCAATCACCTTTGACGAAGAAGAGGTGGCGGAATCGATCAGCCTCACTGTGACCCAATCGTGATCGATCTTGTCATAAGAGATCTCAAGGTCGCCAAGGTTCTCATCGATACAGGAAGCACGGTCAAGGTCGCAAAATCTATCGTTGTATTTTCGGAAAACATCCATCAACGAGAAAAATGATTATCATACGAACCCGAAAACAAAAATTTGTTCTTAGGGTCAAAATCGGTCACGACGGAATCAATGCCTAAAAGTCTCTGGAAAATTTCCTCTTTGAAAAAAGAGATAAAAAGAGTACGAGAAACCTAAATCGAGCTTCAAATCAATTCTGAAAAGAAATCAGACGATAAGACCTTGACAAAGATTACTCTAAGCCTCGAACAATGAAACGGGTACAAAGGCTCAATTGTCCGAACACATCGTCCAGCTCACCAAACAAGCGAATCAGGCCAAGCAAGCCGGCCAACTCGCCAAAATGGTGATTTGGACCAAGCACCACGGCCAACTCGCCATTTTGGCGAATTGGACAACAAGTCACAACTCGCCGAAATGGCGAGTTGGACCAAGCACCATGGCCAACTCGCCATTTTGGCGAGTTGGAAAAGTCCCAACTCTCCATAATGGCGTGTTGAACCACGCACCATGACCAACTCGCCCGTTCGGCGAGTTGGATTGACCAATCGGTCTTCGTCCCACCCTCGTAGTTTCCCTTCAAGGTTTGATCGAACTTGCTCTTGTTTCATCTCGATCGTAGTCATCATCGGAACATTGCAAGAACTCGTTTTCTCGGAGAAAACTTGAATCGATCGTATAAAACGGCAACATTTAACTTAACACCTCGAACTGCCTCCGCTATACGAGGAATTTGAACCTTCTTCGGAAACAATGTCATTTCATAAAGCGTTCTTTCGATAAATCGTGAAAACGCTCATGTCGGAAAAACAGCCTGAAAGGGGCCAGAACGCGGCTAAAAAGCCCACTCACGATTTATAAGAAATCAAGCCCAAACGCTATGATGGTTTATCTAATATTCAGCAGGAGAAGATAAATGTCAATTTTGGAGGATAAATGTGAAGTTTCCAAAAGATAAACACGACGATCGAGAGAAAATGGAAAATTTCCGCGAAGCGATAAACTTGACCAAGGGCAGAAAAGGAAGGAGAAAACCGCTTTAGGGAGAGATATATAAGGACGTCAAGGTCGAAGATGGAGAAGAAGACTATTTTTAGACTCTATAGGACCATTTTTAGACTCTAGAGGAATTTTAGACTCTAGAACTCTTTGTATTTAGAAACCCTAGGCATTATTCTCGACTTGCCGGTTTCTATGACTTGCACTCATACTAGACGAACTCGCTCAGGCAGATCGATCTCTTGTTCAAATCTTTCTAATTGAACTATGTTCGACTTGATCCTCGAAAGGGGTACGTATTTCATAAGGTTCAGTCCCAAATCTTAAAATCCTTTTTCATCTACTGCTAAGCGAGTTGCGGCCACATAGGTTTTCTCTTGACATAGTTGGTACCGCTGATAAACTTAGTTTCATTCTATTGCTGTTTTCGTATGTTTTCCTTTGTAATCCCGTTTCCAGACAAGCTTCTTGTATGCTTTTGTCTCTGGAACCCTCATACACAAATTCCAAATAAAGATCTATTTTTTCTATAAATTTGTATCATTATCTTTTCATTTTTTCGCACCTGTTTGGTCATTTGTCGTTGGCTCTCACATAGAATCTGGTACCTCATGGAAAGATAGGATTTCTTGACTTTTCTTAGTTTACGGAAATCGACAGTATGAATTTCGGTTCCCACCGTTTGGCGCTAGAAGGAGGGGGGGGGGGGTTACGGATTACTCTTACTCATGGCCACAAAACGCTTGATCAAAATGATTTCTGGAAATATGAAAGACAAACTCGAAGCACTGACTGCTCCTATGGCCAATGCATACGCAAACGCCGTAGCACTCGTAAAAATCAAAAACCTAGTCGCGACTTTTTGCCACAGGAAGAGCATCAAAATGAGCTCACGATTTCTCTGTCAAAACGGAAAGGGCAACGATAAAATCTGTCAAACCCCGTAAATTTCGTCTCATTACCGAGTTTGAGAAATCTCAGCGAGTTAAGGTTCCACCAAAAGACGTTTCCCAGAAACTTTTCGGAAAGATAAATCTTGTCTTCTTCGAAATCGAAAAAAACCTCAAGTTACTCTCGGAGCAAGAAGCACAGCAAATCGGGTTATTAACTCACCGCTGTACTTCTGAAAACCTTCGGAGAAAGAAAACTCGCTTTAACCTCCCGAAGTGGCGGAGAAAACTAGATTACTCTCAGAAACTGAAGAACGTCAAATCGAGTTATCAATTCCCACTGACGTACTTCTTCCGAGCAACTGTCGGGAAACAAGGGACAAAACGAAAAAGGGCTTACCAACGCTTCCCAACCGGCCGAACCACCCGAAGAAGGCCAAATATCCGACTGTCCCGATCAGCTCGCCATATGGCGAGCTCAGTCCTGTTACGACCAGCTCCCCATATAGCGAGCTCGGTCCTTCTCAAACAGCTCGGCATATGGCAAGCTTGGTCCTTCTCGACCAGTTTTGGAAAAACAAAATTGATTTCTTTGAAATAGCTCGAAACCTAAAAACGGTTATCTCGAAATCAACGTCTCAAAATTGCGTCTCTATACGAAAGCTTCCTTAACACACTCTCGACAAAGTCTCCCGAGTAAAAGACTCAAGAAAAATGGGTCACGGAACCAAACAAGCAGTCCAAATTCCCAAACGGGCGTGTTGGATCAAGCACATCGTCCAACTCGCCCGTTGGGCGAGTTGGATCAAGCGCACAGTGCAACTCGCCGAACAAGTGAGTTGGTACCAGCACATCGACCAACTCGCCGAACAGGCGAGTTGGATCGAGCCCACTGTCCAACTCGCCAAACGGGCAAGTTGGATCCAGCACGCCGACCAACCCGCCGAAAGGGCGAGTTGGATCAAGCGCACCGTCCAACTCGCCCTTTCGGCGTGTTGGACCAGTCAAACTCGCCAAACGGGCAAGTTGGATCCAGCACACCGTCCAACTCGCCCGTTCGGCGAGTTGGACCAGTCCCCAAGGGCTCCTCCTTTGCGTTCTCGTTTAATCCCGATGGAAACACTATTCGTTTTGTCTCAATCGGAGTTTCCGTTGAGATTTTACGGTAAAAACAAGTTGGACGCACCACGACCAACTCGCCCAAATGGCGAGTTGGACCAGCCCCCAAGGGCTCCTCCTTTGTGTTCTCTTCCAAATCTTGGTCGAAACGCTTTTCATTTAATCTCATACGGAGTTTCCGTCGAGATTTTATGACGAAAAACAAGTAAGACTCGCCCAAACTCGTTGGCTTGCTCCTACTCGCCCTCTTGGGAATCCTACTTGCTCTCTTGAGAGTCTTACTCTCCCTTACCTCCATCTTTGAGTTCTCCTTCGAAATCTCAATTGAAACGTCTCTTGTTTCGTCTCGCTTGGAGTTACCACTGGAACTTTACGATAAAAACCGCAAATACTTGTTTTCTCGTATGTATTCATATTGATCGTATGAAACGGCAACGGTTAACTTAACATCTTAGCCGCCTAGACTATACGAGTAATTTGAACCTTTTTATAAAAGTTGACATCGTATCAAACGTACTCTTGTGAAGAAATCGTAAAAACGGTTAAGTCGAAAAACAGCCGAAAGATCTAAAGCACGACTAAAAACCCACTTACGATTTTAGATAAAATCAAGCCCAATGATATTATGACGGTCTATCTCTCATTTTCAGGAGAGGATAAAAGTCAAGTTGGGAAGATAAATGTCAAGTTTCAAAGGACAAACACCAATATCGAATAAGGCGTACAGACATTAGAAGAGGAAGGAGAAATGAGCAAGCAAAACGGAGAAGAGGCACATCCGAATCTTCAAGAAAACTAAGGTATGTCCATCTTGGAATTTTCGTAGGAAGGTACAAAGAACTAAAAACGCTTTTGAAATTTCCATAAATTTTAGTAAACTTAAAATCTAGGTGGATAGTCTAGCAAATTAAGTCTTAGGCGATTTTTCCTATCTCGATCTATTGCTCCTTAGCTGTTGAGGCAGATCTTGCTAAAAGATCTAAACTCACATTAAATAGAGAAACGATCGCCACGCATACTCAGCTCGCTTCCTAAAGAAAGAAAGAACTAGAAACGCGAACGTCGTCTCAAAACCAATTCGTTTCTAGCAATTTTCTTAAAAACCGACATATTCCAAGTCATCAACCTGGAAACCACCAAGTTGCAATCCTAGCGTCGTCTTCAAACCGACCCAGATTGTCGATCATCCAAATCCTCGAAAGAAAAAGCGTACACACCTTTCAAAATATCGGTACAACCTTCTCTTTCGTAAAAAAGATGGAGTATGCAGAAAAACACTTGGGCAATCCAATGCCTCTTTAAAATCGTCCCACAAAGGCAAACGAGAATCTAAGATTCGTCTAAATGCTAGAAACATATCTACACCATCACGAAAAAAATCTCAAGGACTAGACAGCATCTCATGTCGCAATCATGCGTTTAGAAAACCTGTACCAGTATCAAACTGAAACTCGATGATTAGCCAAAGTTTGGAAGACCTTGTTGACTTAATAAAAGGATTTTTGTATAAAAATAAAAAATTATACGAGAAATCTTTAAGCACCAAAGCATTTCTTCGGAGTCATTGTGGGAACCGAAATTCACACCGTCAATTTCCGATAAAGATTTACGGAGGAAAACCGAGTTAACCCTATCTTCCTTGAAGGTCCCGGATATCTGCTGGGCCGCACACGAAACAATCAAATAAAGTTGCGAAAATAGAAATCGTAAAAGTTGAGCGAAAGAGATTTTATTTCTGAATTCTCGTTTGAGCGTGTACAACAAGAAAAGAAACCGGCCGTAAGGGCTGTCGAGGAGTCCGCTAGTCTGGTTGCCTAAGTCTATCCTAGTTGAGTCGCAGCTCGCTAGTGAAAACAGAAAAGAATGCTAAATCGCTCTAAGTGCTAGGTGCTCGAAAGTTTGTGATCTGGTTTGCTCCTTGCTCAAAGCTCTCCTTATATACTCCTCCTAAGACGGTCTATCTTCTCGCGGGCTGAGTCGGGCTTTTTCCATTTTCGTCCATCTTCGTGTTTATCGGGAAACTTGACATTTACCTTCGGAAATCTTGACATTTATCTTCTGGAAACTTGATATTTATCTTCTGGAAACTTGACATTTATCTCTTATGTGAGGATAAAGATAAACCGTCATAGTTATCCTTCCTTTTCGGAAAATCGTATGTGGGCCGTTTTGGCCACGTTGGGCCTTTTAGGCGTTTTTACGGTTTTTCGAAAGGACGGTCTTTGAAGGTTTCGGTGTTTCCGAAGGAACCTCAATTCCTCGTAAAGTCGAGATAGTGGTGTTTCAGAATAACCGTGGTCGTACCAAAACTCGCGTAGATTGATCCAAACAAGCTAAGATGGGATCGAACCGGACACGATAGGACCAAGACCGAGACGAGGGCCGTGGACCGACGCCAGGCCGACCCGCATGACGGGTGCCGCCGGCGCCAGGCCGGGTGCCGCCAGCGCCAGGCCGGCCCGCGTGACGGGTGCCGCCGGCGCCAGGCCGGCCTGCGTCCCGCGTGCCGCCGGTGCCAGGCCGGGTGCCGCCGGTGCCAGGCCGGCCCGCGTGACGGGTGCCGCCGACGCCAGGCCGGGCCGCGTCCCGCGTGCCGCCGGCGCCAGGCCAGCCCACGTCCCGCGTGCCGCCGGCACCAGGCCGGGTGCCGCCGGCGCCAGGCCGGTCCGCGTGACGGGTGCCGCCGGCGCCAGGCCGGGTGCTGCCGGCGCCAGGCCGGGGTGCCGCCGGCGCCAAGCCGGCCCGCGTCCTGCGTGCCGCCGGCGCCAGGCCGGCCCGCGTCCTGCGTGCCACCGGCGCCAGGCCGGCCCGCGTCCTGCGTGCCGCCGGCGCCAGGCCGGGTGCCGCCGGCGCCAGGCCGGCTCGCGTCCCGCGTGCCGCCGGCGCCAGGCCGGCTCGCGTCCTACGTGCCGCCGGCGCCAGGCCGGGGTGCCGCCGGCGCCAGGCCGGCCCGCGTGCCGCCGCAGGCCGGCTCGCGTGACGCGTGCCGCCGGTGCCAGGCCATCTTTCCGTCCGTGGGTTGTTCGATCTTTCCTCCGTCAGTCGTTTGCGGGAAATCTTTTGAGTTTGGGAAGGTCTTTAGCCGTAGATTTCGAGATAATCGTTTCTAATCCACGAAATTCCGCGAGTATCGGGATTTGAGATGGACTTGGACTTGTAGATTTTCCGTCGTCGAGGATGCGAGCAATGTGGCTTCGAGCTTTAGATGTGTTAAAAGATGAATCTTTTAAACAATCGGGAAGGCTTTACGAAAGACTCATTGTAGATCTCGGACGATCCAGACATGGGTTTCAAGGGACCAAGATGCAGCCATTGCCCGAGACCATGAGATGATCGCACGGATGGGCGCCAGGACCCTCACCGTTGGCGCCAGATGGGAGTGGATGAGCCTTCCGTGAGTTTTATCGAGCGAAGACCCGTTTCTTGGATTTGATCGTCGCTTGGTTTTTCTTTCGAGGATTTTCGGGTGACGATTTCGTCATTGACCGATTTTGACCCCAACAGTTAGCCCCCCAGCTAGCTAGGAACCGTAGAGTCTGTCGGATCCTAGCTTGCGGTATAGCCGTGTGGGAAGGTGTTGAGACGTAATCGTTTGCCGAAAGTTGAGGTAAATAGTGATTTTACCTCCTTTATATGGATGAAGTAAGAAATCTCATTCTTACTTCATCACAAGATTTTTACTCTCTCTCTCTCTCAAGAATCCTTTCTCTCTCTTTAAGAACAATGTCTTCAAGATCCTCAAAGAGAAACTCTTCTTCCCATTCATCCTCGGATGACTCTCCTGCCCATGTGATGGTGAAGCAGGAGGAGTTGGTCGAGGAGGAAAAGAAGAATGCGTATTACCGAGTCCTTGTAGGTTCGCCCCCAACACTGCCAGAGATCCCTGTTCCGAGGAGGCCTCTGAGGCAGCCCGGTGCTCCTTTTGCGCCGAGCTCGGTTTCTCGTAAATATCTCAAGGTTCTTCGAGATTTTTACCAGGTTCCTGAAGGAGTCAAATACCGGATTCCCGTTGGTAATGAGAGTGCAAGGAATCCCCCGCAAGGTTTCCTTACATGTTACGAAGCTTTCTTTACGTACTGCCGTATGTGGTTCCCGATCCCTGGTGCCATTGTTCGTGCGCTTCACCGCTTCGAACTTTCGATCAGCCAACTCAGCGTTCCTTCCTTGGAGAGTTGGCTTGGCGTACTGATCGCTAGCTACGAACTCGGGATTGATCTTGGTCCCGACGATTTTGAAGGTCTTTGGGGCACTCGGCCGACTACTTCGAATCCCAAATCGTGGCAGGAGCGTTTCTTCTTTGTCCAAATAGATGGCGAGTCTGTCGAGGAGAGCTGCCTCCATCTATTTCCGCGAGCATGGAACTTCAACCGAGGTAATACGACGAAAACCCTGTTGTCTATCTCACCTTTTCGGAAGTGCGAGTTTTAGTGAAAAATTTTCGTTTTGTAGGGAACAACCCTACCGCGCATTTGCCTGGTGACGTCTTTGTCAAGAGAGATCTTCTTCGTCAAAGGCCGTTTTTCTGGAAATCCTTCACCCTTGAACGGATCCGAGACGCGGTTAGGATTTATCGGTCCCGAGGTCCTGTCCCATCGTACGACGCCGAACCTGTCACCGCGGCTCCTACTCGGAGGCGCAGACAGAGGTCTCGTAAGGGGAAGGAAATCGATGATGGGGAAGGCTCGGAAAGTCCTTCACCGTTGGGAGAAAAACCTAGTTTTGCTCCAACGGAAAAAGGCGGAGCCAGCGGTTTCCCACCTAAAAACTTCTTTGATGGCCTTCCTCCGGAGTTTACTACTGACGAGTAGCTGGAGGATGAGGAGAAACAACGGGTTTTTGCCGAGGGCTCCCAACGTGTCAACGAGGTTTGGCCCTTCGAACTTCTTAACCTTGCGTTCGAATTTGTATATAAGCATGCTTGCTGATCTTGAGTTTTATGCTGGGACTAAGAGTGTTTAGCGAGGCGCTTGACTCGAGTTTCCGCAAATCCAGGATTGCTAACTTCAAGACCACAGAAGCGGAGCGAGAGCTTTTCCGGTTCCGACAAGAGGTGAAGGCACAGAACGCGAAGCAAGCTGAGCTTCATGCTCGGGCTCTCGTTCGGGCGGAAAGGAGAGGAAGAAGGATGGTCGCAGCGGAGGTGGCAAGACGGGCGGAATCGTTTGCTGCTGAGTTTCAATGTTTTAAAGAAGCTCAGGAGTTTGTTGGTGATTTCCGCGAGTGCCGGGGTTCGGTCGTAAACCTTTACAAGTCTCAGAACCTGGATTTCTCTTTCGATTCCAAGATTGATGAAATGAAGGATTTCATGGCCGAGTGTGCTCATGCTGAGTCCTTGGTTCCTCCGGTAGAAGAAAGAGTCCGGAGACTATGGGAACCTATCGAGGTTTCCGAGGATACGGTGGAGGCCGGAGCCGATGAGAACGCCGAGGATGGTGGGAATGCTCGAGGCGTGAATGAGGAAGTGGACCAGCCTGCTAGTTCATTTGGGATTTCCGCATCCGGATTTCTCAATGTTGACTTCCTTTTGTGAATTGAATTGGCCGTGTGTGGCCGTTTTTAGTAATTTTATTCTGCGACCGTTGGAGGTTGCATTCTTATGTTTTGGGACTGGCCGTTGGTGGCTTTGAATCCTGCCGTCTTTGGCGGGTTTTTATGAATATGAAAATTTGCGAGATTTCGTCTTTTGTTTTGATTTATACTTTCGTCAAGTGTAGAGGGAAGGATGCGAGTAGTCACTTCGTATCCTAACTCTTTTTTTGTCGCTTGGTCCGTATGCTACTTTTTAGCGAGCGTTTTAGGTGTAAGCGATAAGAGACATGTTTTGGGATCTCGTATACGATACTATGTCTGTGAGATGTCAAGATCCAGAAAGACTGGGTTTAGGGCAAGACCTAGGTTTACTCTCAGCTTTGAGGCTGTGCGATGACTGATCGGCTTTCGTTTTTCCTGTTAGTGATTTCTTCCTGATTCTTTTCGTTTAAAGTCCGCGACTAGTCGCCGGCTTATATGACTTGTGTTAAAAGAATCGAGCTATCTTCGGAGTTTATCCGAGATGCTAAACCAAAATTTTGGGTTTCTTATATAGCGCGCTATGATATCCTTGTCGGATGTAAGAGGACCTTGTAGGTCTGACTACGAGTTTTTATTGAGTGAAACGTTTCTTGTGTGCGTCCGTCGGGGCCAATCGACGGGCGTGAGTTATTTTTAAGTCGCAGGTGGACTGTCCTTTGCGGATAATACGAGTTTTGTTATCTTTTTAAGAAGTTGCGACGTCTCGCGTTTCTTTTGAAGATATGATTTTCGTTTTTCCGAAGCCTTGATGCGTTTAAGTGAGCATGAAAGATAGAAAGAATTTTATTAAAAATTTCGAGAAGTTAGAGTACATGTGCGGATTTTTTGCGTTTTTGTGGGAGTATAGGAGTATACGCACCCAGTCCCCCCCCTTTTGGTGAGGGGGATAGCTGAACTCGCCGGGTTTCGACGAGCTGCCTACGTACCTCTTTCGAGGATCAAGCCATCTCGTAGTTCTGATAGTTGCCGCAGACGTTTTTACTCCCCGTGCGTCGCCGTTCCGATCGTGCTGGTCGGATCAGTGGTTTGTGCGGGGGTCGAGCTGTTCGCTCTTACGGCGGTGGATTCAGAGGCTTTGTCGCCGTCTTGAATCGTTGCCTGTTCGGATGATTCTGGATCATCTTTCTTCGAGTCTTCGGGAATGTTGTGTGATTCCTTTGCTCGTTTCGGGTTGGCCGCAGGGGCGTTCCGATCTTTTCGCAGTTTGAACTCGGCTAGGTAACAGAGTCTCGATTGTTTCTGACTACACCAGATGGCTGCGGTTCCGGTCGGAGTCGGAAACTTGATACCGAGGTGATATGTGGATGGTACTGCCTTCATGGAGTTGATCCAAGGGGTTCCCATGATGGCGTTGTAGATGGCCGGGTTGTCGACTACTGCAAACTCGACGATCTTCGTAACTTCCTTTGCCATGACTGGGAGTTTAATTCTCCCGAGGGTCATGGTAGTGACGCCCGAAAACCCCGTCAAAGGTTTTGGCTCAGGGACGACTTCCCCAAGTGGTATCTTCATCCTGTAGAGGGTGTCGCGGAAGATGACGTTGACCGTGCTTCCTGTATCGACGAGAATGTGGCCGACTTCGAGATCCTGGATGACCAGGTCGATTACCAGAGGATCGCAGTGAGGTTTGTCGATTCCGACGGTCTCGTGTTCCTCGAAAGCGATTGTGTGGTTAGGAACATCGCTGTCTGGGAACCAGTTGGAACTTGTCTCGGCTTTTCGCCCGTAGGCTTTTATCGATGAGACAGAGTCTTGGTAGAACTGTGATCCTCCGATGATCATGTTTACCCTCTGGCGACTGCTGTTGTTCCCTTGGTCGTCCTGTCTTCTTCCGCGCTTTTCCCCCGATTGGTTTTCGGTCGCGCGGTCCTCGGAGACGGTTTTGTTGGTCTTTGGGCGGTCGGAGTCCAGGAGCAAGTCCTTTATACTCTTGACCTTTGATAGTTCGCCGGTGAGGAGTTTTGCGGCGAGCCGGGCGCCGAGAACCTTGCAGTTCGCAGTGGAGTGACCTCTGCTCTCGTGGAACTCGCAGTAGGAGTTATCCTTGTACTGGTTCCTGGTCCAGGTGTTTCCGGAGGTTTTGCCTTGCTCCGAGTTGATGGCATAGTTATGCTCACCTTGGGCGTCTTCCCCTTCGTGATGGACGTACTTGTCGTTACGAGAGGGTTTCTTCTTGGATGCGGTTTTCTGCGGTCCGTGTTTCTGCGATAGAAGCTTCATCTCTTCTTCCATGATGATGAAGTCCGTTGCCTTGTGGAGAGTATCCTGGATTGTCCGCGGTTTTTCCAGTAGTATCCACTTTCGGAACTTCGACTTGTACCAGAGAGTTTTCCTCAGGGCGTCGATTGCGACATTGTCGCTGATGCCCGTTACTCTGGCCATCACCAGTTTGAATCTTCGCATGAAATCGCGGAGCGACTCGTCCTCCTTCTGAGCTAGACTCCATAGATCCACGTCGGACGTTTCTCTATCCATGAACATGGAGTACTGTTTGAGAAACGCCGAGGCCAGTTGGCGGAAGCTTCCGATGGAGTTCCGCATGCCGCCGCCGCCAGGCCGGGTGCCGCCGGTGCCAGGCCGGCCCGCGTGACGGGTGCCGCCGACGCCAGGCCGGGTGCCGCCGGCGCCAGGCCGGGCCGCGTCCCTCGTGCCGCCGGCGCCAGGCCGGGTGCCGCCGGCACCAGGCCGGTTCGCGTGACGGGTGCCGCCGGCGCCAGGCGGGTGCCGCCGGCGCCAGGCCGGCCCGCGTCCCGCGTACCGCAGGCGCCAGGCCTGGTGCCGCCGGCGCCGGGCCGGCCCGCGTCCCGCGGTGCCGCCCGGTGCCAGGCCGGTGGTGCCGCCGTTGCCAGGCCGGGCCCGCGTCCTGCGTTGCCGCCGGCCGCCAGGCGGGTGCCGCCGGCGCCAGGCCGGGGTGCCGACGGGCGCCAGGCCGGCTCGCGTCCCCCGTTGCCGCCGGGCGCCATGGCCGGGGTGCTGCCGGCGGCCAGGCCGGGTGCCGCCGGCGCCAGGCGGCTCGCGTCCCGCGTGCCGCCGGCGCCAGGCCGGGGTGACGCCGGCGCCAGGCCGGGGTGCCGCCGGCGCCAGGCCGGCCCGCGTCCCGCGTGCCGCCGGCGCCAGGCCGGCTCGCGTGACGCGTGCCGCCGGTGCCAGGCCATCTTTCCGTCCGTGGGTTTTTCGATCTTTCCTCCGTCAGTCGTTTGCGGGAAATCTTTTGAGTTTGGGAAGGTCTTTAGCCGTAGATTTCTAGATAATCGTTTCTAATCCAACGAAATTCCGCGAGTATCGGGATTTGAGATGGACTTGGACTTGTAGTTTTTCCGTCGTCGAGGATGCGAGCAATGTGGCTTCGAGCTTTAGATGTGTTAAAAGATGAATCTTTTAAACAATCGGGAAGGCTTTACGGAAGACTTATTGTAGATCTCGGACGATCCAGACATGGGTTTCAAGGGACCAAGATGCAGCCATTGCCCGAGACCATGAGATGATCGCACGGATGGGCGCCAGGACCCTCACCGTTGGTGCCAGATGGGAGTGGACGAGCCTTCCGTGAGTTTTATTGAGCGACGACCCGTTTCTTGGATTTGATCGTCGCTTGGTTTTTCTTTCGAGGATTTTCGGGTGACGATTTCGTCATTGACCGATTTTGACCCCAACAGTCATTTGAACCTAGTGAGTCACGGAAAAGCATTGAAAAAAACGTTCTCATGAGATCATAACGAAATAACCTTAGGTAAAACTCCATGAGTGATTCCAAAGAAATCTCGCCAAAGATCGAAATCAAAGCAGAAACGCGTCCCGTATAATCCGCGGAAACATCGCAACTTTGAAATCTTCGATTTTCTATCTTCGTAAAACTGGTCATCCATTATTTTTCGTATAACAAAAATATTTTATACGAAACAGCCTACGAGAAAACAAAACCAATGTCACTACGAAAAAACTTCGCAAATTTCACGAGCGATTTATGAAAAACACTCTGCAGTTACTTCTGTGAGAAGCCCCTCTCACAATATTCTCACGAAAAACCCTCTGTATAGTTAAATCAAGTCATACAAAGCAACTTTCGGAAATAAACATAACGGGTCTTACGGAGAACTGTGATAGATAATTTTCGTATAATAAAAATGAAGCTTCATGGAGATTGCTGACTTCTACCTTTCACTTCCCTTGGTTAGAGCAGGAAATCACCTCACAACCGAATCCGCAAGGGTTCTGCGTCGAGCCTCTTAAATTTTTTTTCCCTCGGATAAAAAGGAAACAATTTTATATGACTAAAGGAAACGGTATACAAAACATTCATCATATAACTTAAACCCAAAGTTGAGGCTCGTTTTTAACTCCGCTGTACTTGGCCTACCAGTCTCGGCAAATGCTCTTTGGCCCTCAACCAACTACGCTTCCCCGTAAAACCCGAACCAGAATTCGGCGTCTTTTTGAGGACAATCGTAAAACAAAAGTTCCGTGGTCTGGTCTTTTACTAACAACGTCCTCGGTTATACGGCTGAACACAACCTTCATTCCAAGCCAAAATAATCAAGCGACCACCGCTCCAATCACTTAAACGACTAAACAACGATCCACGATTTGTCGTAAAACGCTAAGTGACGATTACACAGACTATTTGTCGTATAAACCCGAGAGAAAATTATACGATTAATTTTTCACTACAAAGCTCAGTCCTATCAACCAAACAGTTAACGGAAAAATTAAACTTGTCGAGAATCGACCAAGTTTCACACAATTCACTTAAAACCCGCAACGTTTTACCTATAAAATGTGGCATATAAGGAAAACACGTAACAAAGCTCCTGCAGCTATACGAATCATTTTTAAAAATGCACGAGATAAATCTCGGAGGGCCGACTCTCCATAAAAGCACAACGCTTCTTCCCAGGGACAAATCTACTCCACCCCTTGGTCCTAATCCCTCTATCATAAATCAAAGTACTTAACTTGGAAACTGAAACAACAGTTTTGGCTGCGAACATCCGCAGACAAACCAAGACGTTTCTCCAACGCAGGGTTAAGACTAAACCCTTGCAACACAAAAACATCTTCAAGCCAGCGAACATTTCAAGTACGAAAAGCGGTATACGGAAGAATAACCAATCATCAGCATCGCGAGACGTCGCAGACGCTTGGGGATTCGTTAAAATTACCTTCCTTGATAAGAACACCTTCTTGGAAGGCCAGACAATCATATGCATTAACATCTTCTCAAACACGTACCCTTCGAGAAGACCTAAACGGTAAAATAAAAACTACCGCCAAGTTCGTTTCTGATCACATCGAACTCTTAACGTCCAAAACAGACTAAGCCATCTCGTAGAGATAGCTCTCATACACCCGACACAAGGGTAATAGCGCTATAAAAGAAATCAAAAATTTTGGTCAGCACTTTCGGGAAACTTAAAAATTATCCCTGAAGAGATGCTTGATTCCAACAATACAAGTCACATAAGCCGAGAACATATTGCGGACTTTAAAGCGGGACGGAATCGGGTTAAAAACGATACAGGAAATGTAAGTCGAAGTAGTCATCGCACCCCCTAAAGTTGTGATTAGACCTGGGTTTTCCCCTAAACCCAGAACACTGGTCTCTAACATCTCTAGGATCAAACACCATGATACGAGATCCCAAAATTTGTCTCTTGGCTAAAATTCGAGCATCCTCAGAAATCCCGCATACTTGCGTACTGCGGAAAACTCTCGAGACAGATCACGGATATAGCAGTTCACCCAGAGTTAGATTACGAGATGACAACTCGTACTCTTCCCTCTACATTCGTACAAATACAAACATGCTCTTAAAACGCAAAACACAAGTCATTAAAAAAGTCGCAAAGCGGCTGGGATTCGAAGACACACGCTGTCAGTCCCGAAAACATAAATACTGCCACATTTGGCCAAAGCAAACAGTCAACGAGGCTAGTCTTGAGGCAGACAAAAGTCCGACATTAAATGCCATTGGCAGAAACATGCCCGATAAATCTCCACATAACTAGACCGTAAAGGTCTCGCTAGAAAACAGGTCGTAAAAATCTTAACTCCAAGACAAGCAACGAAAGGCTTGATCACTCCCTCAAGGGTACGTAGGAAGCCGTCATGAGTCACAGCCCCTATCTTATCGCATTCCACTCTTAGGAGAGCAAAAGACCATTTATGACGGACCTTTCCAACCATTAATTCCGCCCAACTTGCCTAACTTGCCAAGCCGCTCGGTAGAACCTCACACTGGAAGCTCACGGTTCTAACGAGCTAGGGGGCCAACTGTTGGGGTCAAAATCGGTCACGACAAAATCAATACCTGAAAGTCTCCGGAAAATGTCCTCTTGTAAAAAAAGATAAAAATAGCGCGAGAAACCTCAATCGAGTTTAAATCAATTCCGAAAAGGAATCAGACGATAAGACCTCGAGATAGATGTTGGGGTCAAAATCGGTCAACGACGAAATCGTCACCCAAAAGTCCTTGAAAGAAAACTAAGTGACGATCAAAACCAAGAAACGGGTCATCACTCGATGAACTCACGGGAAGGCATGAACGGACCGTGAGCCCCGGTGATCAACGAAGGCAAGCAACAGCAGACACCGGCGGACGCGGGACACAGCACGGACGGCAGGACGCCCGGCGCCGGCGGCAGGCCGCCCCCGCCGCGCCGCCGTACGTGGCGCCGGCGGCAGGCCGCCCGCACCGATCCTGGCGCCGGCGGCAGGCCGCCCACACCGTGCCTGGTGCCGGCGGCAGGCCGCCCACGCCGCGCCTGGCACCGGCGGCAGGGCGCCTGGCGCCGGCGGCAGGACACCCATGCCGTGCCTGGCGCCGGCGGCAGGGCGCCTGGCGCCGGAGGCAGGCTGCCCACGCCGTGCCTGGGGCTGGCGGCAGGGCGCCTGGCGCCGGCGGCAGGCCGCCCACGCCGTGCCTGGCTCCGGCGGCAGGCTCGTCCTCTCCCGTCTGGCGCCGGCGGCAGGCCTGTCGTCTACCGTCTTGCGCCGGCGGCAAGGGTCCTGGCGCCCATCTGTGCAATCGACTCGTGATCTCGGGCAACGGCAGCATCTTGGTCCCTTTAACCCATGTCCGGATTGTCCGAGAACTACAATGATTCTTCTGCAAAGCCTTCTCGATTGTTTAAAAGTTCATATTTTAAAAATCTAAGTTCGAAGCCTCATTACTCAAACCCTTAAAGACTGAAAGTCTACGAATCCAAGTCCATCTCGATCCCGATACTCGAGGAATCTCGGAAGATCTTAAAAGGTTCGAACGATGAATGGATCTCAATTCATCGTATAAAACGATCACGGTTATTCTAAACACCAAACATCTCGACTATACGAGGAATTGGGGTTCCTTCGGAAATGCCGAAACCTTCAAAGACTATTCTTTTGAAAAACCGTAAAGACGTCTAAGTGTCCCGACATGGCCAAAACGGCCCACTTACGATTTTCCGAAAAGGAAGGATAACTATGACGGTTTATCCTTATCCTCACATAAGAGATAAATGTCAAGTTTCCAGAAGATAAATGTCAAGTTTTCCGAAGATAAATGTCAAGTTTCCCGATAAACACGAAGATGGACGAAAATGGAAAAAGCCCGATTCAGCCCGAAAGAAGATAGCCCGTCTTAAGAGGAGTATATAAGGAGAGCTTTGGGCGAGGAGCAAATCATCACAAAACTTCCAGAGCACTTAGCACTTAGAGCGATTTAGCATTCTTTTCTGTTTTCACTAGCGAGCTGCGACTCAACTAGGATAGACTTAGGCGGCCGGACTAGCGGACTTTTCGAAAGCTCTTGGAGCCGATTTCTTTGCTTGTTGTATACGCTCAAACGAGAATTCAGAAATAAGATCTCTTTCGCTCTATTCTTACGATTTTTATTTTTACAACTTTAATCTCCATTGATTGTATCGTGTGTGGCCCAGCAGATATCCGGGACCTTCAAGGAAGATCGGGTTAACTCGGTTTTCCTCCACAAATCGTTTATCAGAAATTGACGGTGTGAATTTCGGTTCCCACAATAGATTACTCTAAGCCTTGGACAACGAAACAGGTAAATGGCTCAATTTTCCGAACACATCGTCCAGCTCACCAAACGAGCAAATCAGGCCAACTCGCCATTTTGGCGAGTTGGACAAGTCCCAACTCACCAAAATGGTGAGTTGGACCAAGCACCATGGCCAACTCGCCATTTTGGCGAGTTGGACAAGTCCTAACTCGCCAAAATGGTGAGTTGAATCGAGCACGATGGCCAACTCGCCCGTTCGGCAAGTTGGATTGACCAATCCGTCTTCGTCCCACCCTCGTAGATTCCCTTCAAGGTTGGATTGAACTTGCTCTTGTTTCATCTCGATCGTAGTCATCTTCGAAACGTTGCAAGAACTCGTTATTGAGCGACGACCCGTTTCTTGGATTTGATCGTCGCTTGGTTTTTCTTTCGAGGATTTTCGGGTGACGATTTCGTCATTGACCGATTTTGACCCCAACAGTCATTTGAACCTAGTGAGTCACGGAAAAGCATTGAAAAAAACGTTCTCATGAGATCATAACGAAATAACCTTAGGTAAAACTCCATGAGTGATTCCAAAGAAATCTCGCCAAAGATCGAAATCAAAGCAGAAACGCGTCCCGTATAATCCGCGGAAACATCGCAACTTTGAAATCTTCGATTTTCTATCTTCGTAAAACTGGTCATCCATTATTTTTCGTATAACAAAAATATTTTATACGAAACAGCCTACGAGAAAACAAAACCAATGTCACTACGAAAAAACTTCGCAAATTTCACGAGCGATTTATGAAAAACACTCTGCAGTTACTTCTGTGAGAAGCCCCTCTCACAATATTCTCACGAAAAACCCTCTGTATAGTTAAATCAAGTCATACAAAGCAACTTTCGGAAATAAACATAACGGGTCTTACGGAGAACTGTGATAGATAATTTTCGTATAATAAAAATGAAGCTTCATGGAGATTGCTGACTTCTACCTTTCACTTCCCTTGGTTAGAGCAGGAAATCACCTCACAACCGAATCCGCAAGGGTTCTGCGTCGAGCCTCTTAAATTTTTTTTCCCTCGGATAAAAAGGAAACAATTTTATATGACTAAAGGAAACGGTATACAAAACATTCATCATATAACTTAAACCCAAAGTTGAGGCTCGTTTTTAACTCCGCTGTACTTGGCCTACCAGTCTCGGCAAATGCTCTTTGGCCCTCAACCAACTACGCTTCCCCGTAAAACCCGAACCAGAATTCGGCGTCTTTTTGAGGACAATCGTAAAACAAAAGTTCCGTGGTCTGGTCTTTTACTAACAACGTCCTCGGTTATACGGCTGAACACAACCTTCATTCCAAGCCAAAATAATCAAGCGACCACCGCTCCAATCACTTAAACGACTAAACAACGATCCACGATTTGTCGTAAAACGCTAAGTGACGATTACACAGACTATTTGTCGTATAAACCCGAGAGAAAATTATACGATTAATTTTTCACTACAAAGCTCAGTCCTATCAACCAAACAGTTAACGGAAAAATTAAACTTGTCGAGAATCGACCAAGTTTCACACAATTCACTTAAAACCCGCAACGTTTTACCTATAAAATGTGGCATATAAGGAAAACACGTAACAAAGCTCCTGCAGCTATACGAATCATTTTTAAAAATGCACGAGATAAATCTCGGAGGGCCGACTCTCCATAAAAGCACAACGCTTCTTCCCAGGGACAAATCTACTCCACCCCTTGGTCCTAATCCCTCTATCATAAATCAAAGTACTTAACTTGGAAACTGAAACAACAGTTTTGGCTGCGAACATCCGCAGACAAACCAAGACGTTTCTCCAACGCAGGGTTAAGACTAAACCCTTGCAACACAAAAACATCTTCAAGCCAGCGAACATTTCAAGTACGAAAAGCGGTATACGGAAGAATAACCAATCATCAGCATCGCGAGACGTCGCAGACGCTTGGGGATTCGTTAAAATTACCTTCCTTGATAAGAACACCTTCTTGGAAGGCCAGACAATCATATGCATTAACATCTTCTCAAACACGTACCCTTCGAGAAGACCTAAACGGTAAAATAAAAACTACCGCCAAGTTCGTTTCTGATCACATCGAACTCTTAACGTCCAAAACAGACTAAGCCATCTCGTAGAGATAGCTCTCATACACCCGACACAAGGGTAATAGCACTATAAAAGAAATCAAAAATTTTGGTCAGCACTTTCGGGAAACTTAAAAATTATCCCTGAAGAGATGCTTGATTCCAACAATACAAGTCACATAAGCCGAGAACATATTGCGGACTTTAAAGCGGGACGGAATCGGGTTAAAAACGATACAGGAAATGTAAGTCGAAGTAGTCATCGCACCCCCTAAAGTTGTGATTAGACCTGGGTTTTCCCCTAAACCCAGAACACTGGTCTCTAACATCTCTAGGATCAAACACCATGATACGAGATCCCAAAATTTGTCTCTTGGCTAAAATTCGAGCATCCTCAGAAATCCCGCATACTTGCGTACTGCGGAAAACTCTCGAGACAGATCACGGATATAGCAGTTCACCCAGAGTTAGATTACGAGATGACAACTCGTACTCTTCCCTCTACATTCGTACAAATACAAACATGCTCTTAAAACGCAAAACACAAGTCATTAAAAAAGTCGCAAAGCGGCTGGGATTCGAAGACACACGCTGTCAGTCCCGAAAACATAAATACTGCCACATTTGGCCAAAGCAAACAGTCAACGAGGCTAGTCTTGAGGCAGACAAAAGTCCGACATTAAATGCCATTGGCAGAAACATGCCCGATAAATCTCCACATAACTAGACCGTAAAGGTCTCGCTAGAAAACAGGTCGTAAAAATCTTAACTCCAAGACAAGCAACGAAAGGCTTGATCACTCCCTCAAGGGTACGTAGGAAGCCGTCATGAGTCACAGCCCCTATCTTATCGCATTCCACTCTTAGGAGAGCAAAAGACCATTTATGACGGACCTTTCCAACCATTAATTCCGCCCAACTTGCCTAACTTGCCAAGCCGCTCGGTAGAACCTCACACTGGAAGCTCACGGTTCTAACGAGCTAGGGGGCCAACTGTTGGGGTCAAAATCGGTCACGACAAAATCAATGCCTGAAAGTCTCCGGAAAATGTCCTCTTGTAAAAAAAGATAAAAATAGCGCGAGAAACCTCAATCGAGTTTAAATCAATTCCGAAAAGGAATCAGACGATAAGACCTCGAGATAGATGTTGGGGTCAAAATCGGTCAACGACGAAATCGTCACCCAAAAGTCCTTGAAAGAAAACTAAGTGACGATCAAAACCAAGAAACGGGTCATCACTCGATGAACTCACGGGAAGGCATGAACGGACCGTGAGCCCCGGTGATCAACGAAGGCAAGCAACAGCAGACACCGGCGGACGCGGGACACAGCACGGACGGCAGGACGCCTGGCGCCGGCGGCAGGGCGCCCGGCGCCGGCGGCAGGACGCCCGGCGCCGGCGGCAGGCCGCCCCCGCCGCGCCGCCGTACGTGGCGCCGGCGGCAGGCCGCCCGCACCGATCCTGGCGCCGGCGGCAGGCCGCCCACACCGTGCCTGGTGCCGGTGGCAGGCCGCCCACGCCGCGCCTGGCACCGGCGGCAGGGCGCCTGGCGCCGGCGGCAGGACACCCATGCCGTGCCTGGCGCCGGCGGCAGGGCGCCTGGCGCCGGAGGCAGGCTGCCCACGCCGTGCCTGGGGCTGGCGGCAGGGCGCCTGGCGCCGGCGGCAGGCCGCCCACGCCGTGCCTGGCTCCGGCGGCAGGCTCGTCCTCTCCCGTCTGGCGCCGGCGGCAGGCCTGTCGTCTACCGTCTTGCGCCGGCGGCAAGGGTCCTGGCGCCCATCTGTGCAATCGACTCGTGATCTCGGGCAACGGCAGCATCTTGGTCCCTTTAACCCATGTCCGGATTGTCCGAGAACTACAATGATTCTTCTGCAAAGCCTTCTCGATTGTTTAAAAGTTCATATTTTAAAAATCTAAGTTCGAAGCCTCATTACTCAAACCCTTAAAGACTGAAAGTCTACGAATCCAAGTCCATCTCGATCCCGATACTCGAGGAATCTCGGAAGATCTTAAAAGGTTCGAACGATGAATGGATCTCAATTCATCGTATAAAACGATCACGGTTATTCTAAACACCAAACATCTCGACTATACGAGGAATTGGGGTTCCTTCGGAAATGCCGAAACCTTCAAAGACTATTCTTTTGAAAAACCGTAAAGACGTCTAAGTGTCCCGACATGGCCAAAACGGCCCACTTACGATTTTCCGAAAAGGAAGGATAACTATGACGGTTTATCCTTATCCTCACATAAGAGATAAATGTCAAGTTTCCAGAAGATAAATGTCAAGTTTTCCGAAGATAAATGTCAAGTTTCCCGATAAACACGAAGATGGACGAAAATGGAAAAAGCCCGATTCAGCCCGAAAGAAGATAGCCCGTCTTAAGAGGAGTATATAAGGAGAGCTTTGGGCGAGGAGCAAATCATCACAAAACTTCCAGAGCGCTTAGCACTTAGAGCGATTTAGCATTCTTTTCTGTTTTCACTAGCGAGCTGCGACTCAACTAGGATAGACTTAGGCGGCCGGACTAGCGGACTTTTCGAAAGCTCTTGGAGCCGATTTCTTTGCTTGTTGTATACGCTCAAACGAGAATTCAGAAATAAGATCTCTTTCGCTCTATTCTTACGATTTTTATTTTTACAACTTTAATCTCCATTGATTGTATCGTGTGTGGCCCAGCAGATATCCGGGACCTTCAAGGAAGATCGGGTTAACTCGGTTTTCCTCCACAAATCGTTTATCAGAAATTGACGGTGTGAATTTCGGTTCCCACAATAGATTACTCTAAGCCTTGGACAACGAAACAGGTAAATGGCTCAATTTTCCGAACACATCGTCCAGCTCACCAAACGAGCAAATCAGGCCAACTCGCCATTTTGGCGAGTTGGACAAGTCCCAACTCACCAAAATGGTGAGTTGGACCAAGCACCATGGCCAACTCGCCATTTTGGCGAGTTGGACAAGTCCTAACTCGCCAAAATGGTGAGTTGAATCGAGCACGATGGCCAACTCGCCCGTTCGGCAAGTTGGATTGACCAATCCGTCTTCGTCCCACCCTCGTAGATTCCCTTCAAGGTTGGATTGAACTTGCTCTTGTTTCATCTCGATCGTAGTCATCTTCGAAACGTTGCAAGAACTCGTTATCTCAGAGAAAACTCGAATCGATTGTACAAAACGGCAACAGTTAACTTAAAACCTCTAACTGCCTCCGCTATACGAGGAATTTGAACCTTCTTCGGAAACGACATCATTTCATAAAGCGCTCTTTCAATAATTCGTGAAAACCCTCAAGTCGGAAAAACAGCCCGAAAAGGGCCAGAACGCGGCTAAAAAACCCATTCACGATTTATACGAAATCAAGCCAAAACGCTATGACGGTTTATCTTTTATTCAGCAAGAGAAGATAAATGTCAATTTTGGAGGATGAATGTTGTGGGAACCGAAATTCACACCGTCAATTTCTGATAAATATGATTGCGGAGGAAAGCCAAGTAAACCCGACTTTCCTTGAAGGTCCGGATTCTCTGCGTTGCTACACAAAATCGAGAAAGTTCAATAGATAAAAATAAGAGTTGAAATATTTTCCTGAAGGCGTTTTATTAGATAAGAGAAACTAGTACAAGGATTCTCTGAAAGACAAAGAGATTTGCGATTTAAAGAAAAAAGATAGAGTCGTAGGCAGCAAAACGTCCTAAGCCTTGCTCCGCTAGTCTAACCACCTAAACCCTAGTTCTTCTAAGCTAGCAGGATACTCTAAGTCTAATTCTCGGATTTTCGGGATGCTCTTCTCCTCTGCTCTTGCTCTCCTTATATACCCACTCCTAGGCCGGTTTGCTTTAGGATGATGGGCCTCGCCTTTGGGCCCAAGCTTATCTCTTCCGGAAATGTTTCATTTTCGTCGGTCTTCGTAATCATCCCCGAGTTTTCCGCTATCTTTCGATGACTTGATGTTTATCCGACGTTTCGGGAAATCGGATAAACCGTCATAGCCTGATTGGGCCTGAATTCTGAAAAATTGTAAGTAAGTCCGTGGACTTGTCTTAAGTCGTTAAACGTTTTATACAATTTCTCGGAAAGATGATCTTTCTCGGAGAATAAACCGTATAGCTTAAAGGGTCGATGTTCAAGTTAATCGATCTTTGTTTTATATGATATCTTCTACGAGAAATCCAACCCCTCCAGTTTCCATCGTAAAACATTGAGGATGGTTCCAACCGAATCGAAGGATGTTTATTCCGTAGCCTTGATTGTACCAAACACACGAGGACTGATCCGAACAAGCCAAGATGGGATTGGACCGAGCACAATGGGACCGAGACCAGGACGAGGACCGTGGACCGGCGCCAGACCAGGGTGCCGCCGTCGCCAGGCCGGCCCGCGTGACGGGTGCCGCCGGCGCCAGGCCGGGGTGCTGCCGGCGCCAGGCCGTCCCGCGTGACGGGTGCCGCCGGTGCCAGGCCGTGGTGTCGCCGGCGCCAGGCCGGCCCGCGTGACGGGTGCCGCCGGCGCCAGGCCGGGGTGCCGCCGGCGAAAGGCCGGCCCGCGTCCCCTGTGCCGCCGGCGCCAGGCCGGGGTGCCGCTGGCGCCAGGCCGGGGTGCCGCCGGCGCCAGGCCGGCCCGCGTCCCTCGTGCCGCCGGCGCCAGGCCGGGGTGCCGCCGGCGCCAGGCCGGCCTTCGTCTCGCGTGCCGCCGGCGCCAGGCCGGCCCGCGTCCCGCGTGCCGCCGGCGCCAGGCTGTCTTGCCGTCCGTGGGTTTTCCGTTGCTCGATCTTTCCCCCGCTAGTCGTTCGTGCGGGAAATCTTCGAGTTTGGAAGGATCTTTGGCCGTAGATTTTGAGATAACCGTTTTTTACCCCAACAGTTAGCCCCCCAGCTCGTAAGATCGGAGACGATTTTGCGGGCGAGTGATTTGAATTTTTTGAAAATCGAAATTTTCGGCTAAGGATTTTTCCGCAGGAAACCTGTGTCTTCACCTCCCTTCTTCTTATAAATAGCCAACCTTCCCTTCTCATTCTTCACATCTTTTCAAATTCTCTCTTCTTCTCTCTCAAGAAAGAAAATGTCTTCATCCCGAGTTGAAAAGAGTGATTCTGATGTTGAGATGGGCGAGGGCGGCCAAGCTCCGTCGGTTCCGGCCAGTCAAGCTCCCGCCGTTCCGGCCGTTCAAGAGGCTACTCCGTCCCTGACTGATGGGTTTGATTCTTTCAAGGCTAAGCTATCCCGGCGTAGTGCTGCGAAAGGCTCAAAGCGGGCGAGGACTGAGACGCCCGATGTTCCTTCTGCGGCTCCAACTCCTTTGCCTGCTCCTTTGGTTCCCAGCCCCGAAGTCCCATCCGATGCCCTCCCGTCTACAGAAGGGGTTATTGTTCCTGAACAGACTCTTGATGTTCAGATCCATCCATCGGGTTCTTCGACTGCTCCGATCGTGATCTCCGGAAGAGAGGACGCGATAGAATCTGCACCTCTTCCCCCGGCGAAGAGGGAACTCGTCTTGGGACTGCCAGCGGCTGGTGCCGCGCCGTTGCCCAAGGGAAGGGCAAGGGCTGGCGCGGCGTCCGGAGCGAAAAAGAAGCGGGGTGCGAAGAGCGAGGAAAGCGAACTCTCAGAGCCGTTGGCGCGTCATCGTTCCAAGGTTCGATTTCAATTTGTCCGCAATTCTTGCACCGTTTTTTTTACGATGATACTTACTCCTTCCTTTTTGCGGGCAGTTTGTGTCTCTGATTGACGGAATGCTTGGCGAGTGCGGTCGGAAGTCATTCGTCTATCGAAGGAACTGGAGTCGTCGCAGGAAGTGCTGAAGCGTACTAAGGCTGCATTGCAGACTGTCGAGGACTCCCATGCTGCCCAGACGTCCCAGCTTGAGGTTCGTATCAGTGATCTTGAGCGCGACCTGGGGAAGACCGCGAGTTCGTTACTCAAGGTGAAGAAAGAGAAGAGGAGTAAATCCTCGGAAGTCTGCCGTCTTCAGGAGAAGGTTCAGGCTCACGAGGAGATGAGCGCCCGTAGATCCTCGGAGGTTGCCGATGCCAGCGACGACTTCTATGGTCGTCTGACGAGGATGGCCATCCTGTTTGAGTCCTTGATAGCCATCCGCAAGAGGGACTTGGCTTTAGCGGGGATCGAGGGGAGTTTGAATGAGCTCGAGTTGCTTCGAGGTAATGAAGCCCCGTCTTTGGACTTGGAGGAAGCCAGATTATCGTCCTGTAAAGGAGAGTGGGTGGCCACCGAGGGAGATTTTGATTTGATCCTCGCCGGCCTGCAAGCCGAATGCACCCTAGCTCCGACCTCCGAAAACTCAGAAGATCAGGAGCGCGCGGGAGAAGATTGCGAGGTTGGCGCGGACGAGGCGGGTAGTGGCGATGCGACTGAGGGAGGCGATGGCGAGGCCGTCCCTGTCGCGAGTGAGGATGAAGATGACGCTCCTGGGAGCGTCTAGGTCTATCAATCCCTTCTGGGATTTCGTTTTTTATGTGTTTCGGCCGTTTAAGAGGCCATGATGTATTTACCGGGACTGGCCGTTGGTGGCTTCGAATCCCTGCCCCTTTTTTGGGGTTTTGTTTGAATTTCGGCAGTCTCAATCTATGAAACGTTTTCGATTATTTATGAACTTCAGTTTTTCGAAGTATGAGAAAGAGGGTGTGAGTTGTCGTCTCATTCCTAGTTCCCCGATGATCACCGTACCTATTGTCTGCATAAAGCGAGATTTTCCGCGGTTTACCGATTTATGCAAAAAACTCGTGAAACGAATAGGCTTAAGTGAAGAGACAAATTTTTGGATCTCGTATACCATACTATGTCTGTGAGATGTCAAGATCCAGCGTGGCTGGGTTTAGGGCAAGACCTAGGTTTACTCTCGGACTGAGGCTTTGCGATGACAAATCGGCTTTCGTTTTGCCTGTTTGCGATTTTAACCTGACTCGTACTGTTTAAAATCCGCGAATTGTTGTCGGCTTATATGATTTGTTTGGGCGTGAGTCGAGCTACTTCCTTTACGAAGAGCTAGACCAAAATTTTGGATTTCTTGTATAGCGCGCTATGTTTATCCTTGTCGGATGTAAGAGAGCCTACCCCTTGAAGGGCGGCTATTTGTCTGTTTAGGACGTTAGAGTTCGTTTGTTGTGATCAGCAACAACGAAATGATACCGTTTTGAGGTGCGTTTGTATGTTCAGAGACGAAGATTTCGTCTGCAATGTTTTGCGGAAAAGAATGTCCTTCAAGCGTTAGCGACGTCTCGCAGTGCTGAAGGTTGATTTTTCCTTATGCCGCATCTCGTGTTGAAACGCTTGCGGGCTTTGGGGATGTCTTTTGCGAATGTTCGCAGCCAGAAAACTGTTGTTTCCGTTTTGGACGCGGGACCAAGGGGTCGCGTAAGTTTGACCCAGGGAGAAGCGTCTACATTCACAGTGCTTCGTGAAGTGTTGGCCATCCGGGATTTGTTTTTGGATGTGATAATCGCTTAGCGGATAATAGATCCGTTGTTGTGGCCGTTTCGGCCGATTTTGAAAAAGTCGTGAAAATGTTTCGAAAATTTTAGAGTATTCGAAAGTTTTGGGAGTATACGAGTATACGTACCCACTCCCCCCCTTTTTTTTAAATTGGGGGGATAGCTGAATCCGCCGATTGGCGAGTTGCCTACGTACCCTTGTCTAGGGATCAAGCCATCTCGTAGTTCTTTTGTACCACGTTTTATCGTTTAGTGGTAGTATTTTTTGAGGTGCATCGCATTCCAAGTTCTCGGGATTTTGACGTCCTGCATGTTTGCGATTTGGTATGAGCCTGGTTCGACTACTTTTATGACTTTGTACGGTCCTTCCCAGTTTGCTCCCAGTTTTCCTGCGTTTCGTTCGGCAGTGTTTTGGAAGACTTTACGTAAGACTAAATCGCCTTCTTTGAACCTGCGATGGCGTACGTTTGAGTTGTAGTACCTTGTGGCAGCGTGCTGGTAATTCTGGATTCGAATGAGTGCCTGGTCGCGGCGCTCATTGATGAGATCGAGATTGTCCAGCATCATAGCGTCGTTTAAATCCTCTCTTTCGGGGAGGAATCTTCTCCGTACTCCGGGGAATTCTACTTCCGCGGGGATCATACATTCCGTTCCGTAAACGAGGGCGAATTGAGTTTCACCCGTAGCCCGTCTTGGGGTTGTACGATGCGACCAAAGAACTCCTTCGAGCTCCTCTGCACATCGCCCCTTCTTGGCGTCTAGGCGTTTCTTGAGTCCGTCAAGGACGGTTTTGATGATGGTTTCTGCCTGTCCGTTGCATTGCGGATATCTGGGAGTTGACTTTGTAAGTCGTATTTTCCATTTTTCGCAGAATGCTTCGAATCGAGTAGAGATAAACTGAGATCCATTATCTGTTACGATTTCGTACGGGACCCCATGTCTAGTTATGATATGTTTCCAGACGAAGTTCTCGACTTGTGTGTCTTTGATACTTGCGTAGGATTCTGCTTCTACCCATTTGAAAAAAAAATCTGTAAGGACTAGGAGGAAGCGCTTTTGTTTTGATGGGTGCATAGGTCCGACGATGTCCATGGACCATCGCATGAAAAGATAGGGGGATGAGATTGAGGAGAGGATCTCCGCGGGTTGATGGATTGTTGGAGCATGCCTTCGGCATTTCTCGCACTTCCGGGCAAATTTCTCGCAGTCTTTCACCATGGTTGGCCAATAATAACCGTGGCGTTTGATTTTGACCGCGAGAGATCTTCCGCCAGAATGATTTCCGCATGATCCAGAATGGACCTCCTTCATGATTCTTCTCGCTCTTTCCCCTTCTGCGCATGCCATGAGAGGACCAGAGAAACACCACTTATAAATTTCTCCCTCTATCGTGACGTACCGTGCCGCTTGGGTTTTCACTTTACGAGCCGCCCATTTTTCGGCGGGTAAGGTTCCATTCACGATATAGGCTCGGATTGGTTCTAACCAAGGGCTGTCGCAGCCATACTCGGTCGGGTTCACATCTGCTTCCGGTTGATCCTCGACTTCTTCCGCATCTTCAATCTCGTCTCGGATTAGATTGACGACCACTGGTGGTCCGATGCTCGGATGCTCGATGAATTCGACCGGGATTACTCTTTAGGCGAGGGCAGCCAAGGCGTCGGCCTGGAAGTTTTCCGAGCGAGGAATTCTGGTCAGGGCGAACTGGTCAAAATTTCGAGCCAGTTCTTGGACGAGTTTTAGATATGCGTCCATCCTTTCATCTCTTGCCTCATATTCTCCTCTGTATTGATTGGTGACTAACTGAGAATCGCAGTAAGCGTGAATATTACTGATTTTTAACCCATGGGCCAGCCGCAAGCCTGCGATGAGTACTTCGTATTCTGCCTCATTGTTTGAAGCATGAAAATCCAATCGGAAAGATTGTTCTAGGATTTCCCCGTTAGGAGAGGTGAGCCGTATTCCGATTCCGGATCCTTGTTTGGATGAAGATCCGTCGACGTGGAAGACCCAGGTTGAGTTTGGTTCCTCGTTAGCCATGTTTCTAGTGGGTAACTCTACCAAGAAATCCGCAAGTACTTGGGACTTTGCACACGTCCTTGGGCGATATTCGACGTCGTATTCACTCAGTTCGATTGCCCATTTTGCGAGCCTACCGGATTGACTCGGACTATGCAGGATTATCCGCAGCGGGAACGTGGTGAGAACCACTATAGTGTGAGACTGGAAGTTTGGTCTTAGTTTTCTTGCCGAGGTTATGACGGCGAATGCTAATTTTTCCATTAGAGGGTATCGAGTTTCCGCATCCAGTAACGTCTTGCTTACGTAAAAGATTGGCTTTTGTTCGCCGCGTTCTTCTCGTATCAAGACGCCACTGACCGCCGTTGCGGAAACTGCGATATAGAGGAAAAGAGGTTAACCTTCCACCGGTTTTGCGAGGACTGGTGGAGTGGCCAGGTAATGTTTCAATTGTTGGAAAGCTTTTTCACATTGCTCGGACCATTCGAACTTCTTGTTTCCCTTCAATGTCTCGTAAAACGGTAGGCACTTATCCGTGGAGCGCGAGATGAAACGGTTCAAAGCCGCGACTCTTCCGGTTAGCCTCTGGACTTCTCGCTTGGTTCTCGGGGAGGCCATCTCTATTAGTGCGTCGATTTGTTTAAGGTTGGCCTCGATTCCGCGATACGTTACGAGGTATCCGAGGAATTCTCCCGATGCCACCGCGAATCTACATTTTGCCGGGTTGAGTTTCATGTTATGCTGGTTGAGTTGTGCAAAACATTCCTCTAGGTGGGCTATATGATCGTGTTCGTCAAGAGATTTTACGAGCATATCATCGATGTATACTTCCATAGTTTTTCCGAGTTGCTCGGCAAACATTTTGTTGACGAGTCGCTGATATGTTGCACCTGCGTTTTTAATACCGAAAGGCATTACCTTGTAGCAATACGTTCCGCGGTCTGTGATGAATGCAGTTTTTTCGCGGTCGTCGGGATTCATCATGATCTGATTGTATCCGGAAAAAGCGTCCATGAATGACAGAAGCTTGTTTCCCGCGGTTGCTTCGACCAGTCGGTCGATGTGTGGGAGCGGGAAGCAATCCTTCGGACAGGCTTTATTCAGATCCGTGAAATCGACACAGACTCGCCACTTGCAGTTTTTCTTTTTTACCACGACAGGGTTGGCAAGCCAGTCCGGATACCTGACTTCTGTTATCGACCTTACTTTGAGGAGTCTTTCGACTTCCTCATTGACTGCGGTGGCACGCTCAGGTCCCAGCTTTCGTCTCTTTTGTTTTACGGGTTTGTGAGTTGGGTCGATGTTAAGTTCGTGACATGTTACGCTAATGTCGATTCCTGGCATATCCTCCGCAGCCCACGCGAACGTACTGAGGTTCTTTTTGAGGCATGCGATGAGCTCTGCTTTCATTGGTTCGCGGAGGTTAGCTCCGATCTCGACACACCGTTCCGGGAAAGAATCGTCGAGACAAATTGAGACCACCGGTTTGCAGGTTGGTTCACGCTTCCCTTCCAGGGCCTCAGCTCTTTGGGACTGCCAGAAGGTTTCCGGCGAGTCGTGAATCGTTTGCTTTTTCCGAGAGGTTTCGATTTCAGAGTTTTTCCGTTTTAGTTCGGTAGCGAGGTAGATCTGCGCTGCTCCGTGACTACCATGTATTGTTTCGACCCCGAAAGGCGTTGGGAACTTGAGGCATAGGTGGAATGTTGATGGGATCGCTCTCATGGAGTTTAGCCAGGGAGTTCCAACAATCGCATTGTAGGATGTTGGACCATCGATCACCAGGAATTCCGTGTTTTTGGCGACGCTCTCGGCTTTGACTAGGAGGTTAGTCGAGGCGAGGGTCATAATTTCTCCCGAGAGTCCGAATACTGGGCTGGGGTCATCTGTAAGGATGCTTAGATCGACGCCCATCCTCTCGAGGGTGCTTTTGTAGATTATATTAGCCGAGCATCCGGTGTCGACTAATACCCTTGCTACGTCAATATCCTGGATCGTGAGTTCTATTACGAGGAGATTGTTGTGAGGTTTGACCGTACGGGCCGTTGCTCGATCCTCGAAAGATACGACGTTGCGGGCTGACGAAGAAGTCATACTGAACTTCGATCGATCGGTGGTTTTCGAGTTAGAGAATCAGTCCCCCCCCCTCCTTCTAGCGCCAAACTGTGGGAACCGAAATTCACACCGTCAATTTCTGATAAATATGATTGCGGAGGAAAGCCAAGTAAACCCGACTTTCCTTGAAGGTCCGGATTCTCTGCGTTGCCACACAAAATCGAGAAAGTTCAATAGATAAAAATAAGAGTTGAAATATTTGCCTGAAGGCGATTTATTAGATAAGAGAAACGAGTACAAGGATTCTCTGAAAGACAAAGAGATTTGCGATTTAAAGAAAAAAGATAGAGTCGCAGGCAGCCAAACGTCCTAAGCCTTGCTCCGCTAGTCTAACCACCTAAACCCTAGTTCTTCTAAGCTAGCAGGATACTCTAAGTCTAATTCTCGGATTTTCGGGATGCTCTTCTCCTCTCCTCTTGCTCTCCTTATATACCCACTCCTAGGTCGGTTTACTTTAGGATGATGGGCCTCGCCTTTGGGCCCAAGCTTATCTCTTCCGGAAATGTTCCATTTTCGTCGGTCTTCGTAATCATCCCCGAGTTTTCCGCTATCTTTCGATGACTTGATGTTTATCCGACGTTTCGGGAAATCTGATAAACCGTCATTGCCTGATTGGGCCTGAATTCTGAAAAATCGTAAGTAAGTCCGTGGACTTGTCTTAAGTCGTTAAACGTTTTATACGATTTCTCGGAAAGATGATCTTTCTCGGAGAATAAACCGTATAGCTTAAAGGGTCGATGTTCAAGTTAATCGATCTTTGTTTTATACGATATCTTCTACGAGAAATCCAGCCCCTCCAGTTTCCATCGTAAAACATTGAGGATGGTTCCAACAGAATCGAAGGATGTTTATTCCGTAGCCTTGATTTTACCAAACACACGAGGACTGATCCGAACAAGCCGAGATGGGATTGGACCGAGCACAATGGGACCGAGACCAGGACGAGGGCCGTGGACCGGCGCCAGACCAGGGTGCCGCCGGCGCCAGGCCGGCCCGCGTGACGGGTGCCGCCGGCGCCAGGCCGGCCCGCGTGACGGGTGCCGCCGGCGCCAGGCCGGCCCGCGTGACGGGTGCCGCCGGCGCCAGGCCGTGGTGCCGCCGGCGCCAGGCCGGCCCGCGTCCCGCTTGCCGACGGCGCCAGGCCGGCCCGCGTCCCGCTTGCCGACGGCGCCAGGCCGGCCCGCGTGCCGCGTGCCGCCGGCGCCAGGCCGGCCCGCGTGATGGGTGCCGCCGGCGCCAGGCCGGGGTGCCGCCGGCGCCAGGCCGGCCCGCGTCCCGTGTGCCGCCGGCGCCAGGCCGGGGTGCCGCCGGCGCCAGGCTGGCCCACGTCCCGCGTGCCACCGGCGCCAGGCCGGCCATCGTCCCGCGTACCGCCGGCGCCAGGCCGGGGTGCCGCCGGCGCTAGGCCGGCCCGCATCCCGCGTGCTGCCGGCGCCAGGCTGTCTTGCCGTCCGTGGGTTTTCCGTTACTCGATCTTTCCCCCGCTAGTCGTTCGTGCGGGAAATCTTCGAGTTTGGAAGGATCTTTGGCCGTAGATTTCGAGATAACCGTTTTTGACCCCAACAAATGTGAAGTTTCCAAAAGGTAAACACGAGGATCGTGAGAAAATGGGATATTTCCGCAAAGCGATAAACTCGACCAAGGGCAGAAAAGGAAGGAGCAAACCACCTTAGGGAGAGATATATGAGGACGTCAAGGTCGAAGATGGAGAGGAGGATGATTTTTACTTTAGAGGACGATTTTTAGACTCTAGAGGACTTTTAGACTCTAAAACTCTTTGCACTTAGAAACCCTAGGCATTATTCTCGACATGCCGGTTTCTATGATTTGCACTCATACTAGACGAACTCGCTCAGGCATTTCGATCTCTTGTTCAAATCTTTCTAATTGAACATGTTCGACTTGATCCTCGAAAGGGGTACGTAGGCCGCCTTTCATAAGGTCCAGTCCCAAATCTTAAAACCTTTTTCGTCTTTTTCGTTTATTGCAAAGCGAGTTGCGGCCACATAGGTTTTATCTTGACATATGCGGTACCGCTGATAAACTTAGTTTCGTTTTATTGCTGTTGTCATACGATTTCCTTTGTAATCCTGTTTCCAGACAAGCTTCTTGTATGCTTTTTTCGATGGAACGTTGATACGCAAATTCGAAAAAAGATATATTTTTCTCTATAAATTCGTTTCGTTATCTTTTCATATTTTCACACCTGTTTGGTCATTTGTCGTTGGCTCTCACAGAGAATCCGTAACCGCAGGGAAAGTTAGGGTTTCTTGACTTTCATTAATTTACGGAAATCAACGGTGTGAATTTCGGTTCCCACACTCGTGAAATCGTCCTACATCAGAACGGATCAACTCCACCGCAAAAAAATATTTTGCCAACATATCGCGGTCACACCGTCAATTCCGACTCCCGACTAGAACATGAGACCCGGATCTCAAACACTCAAGACATTACTAACACAGCTCGTTTTCAAAGAAACAGGCGAGACGTCGCCTATATCTTCGGAAACGTGCTCCCAGTCCGCTCGCGACTATAAATTACAAAACGCTCGTCGATTGGCCTCGCCGAGCACTCTAGCCGTCCTAAACAAACGCATTTAGTTCCATCCTAAAGATAGATCCTCTTACATCCACTAGGATAAAATAGCGCGCTATAAAAGATATCCAAAATTTCGGTCAGCACTTTCGGGAGACTTAAAAATTTTCCCCGAAGAGATACTCAACTCCAACCAGACAAGTCGTATAAGCCGAGAACCTATCGCGGATTTTAAATCAGAACGGAGTCAGGTTAAAATCGCAACAGGCAAAACGAAAGCCGATTAGTCACCGCAAAGCCTAAAACCAAAAGTAAACCTAGGTCTTACCCTAACACCAGCACACTGGTCTCTAACGTCTCAAGGCATGATATCGAAAAGATACGAGATCCTAAAAGCATGTCTCTTTGTCTGAATCTAAGCACTCTCTTAAACGTCTCGAGTAACAAATAGGATGATCCACAAAAAGGGACGAAGGGCGAGATGACAACTCGAATCCTTCCCCTACACTTAAACAAAAATCCAAACATTCTCAAAATCCTTTTTTATAAAAGCATGATTCATACGAAGGTCGGTAAACGGCAGGGATTCAAAGCCACACACGGCCAGTCCCACTACATAAAAATACGGCCACACTTGGCCAGAAACGAACGCACAAACGGAAATATATCACAAGATAGTGGAACACTTTCCCGGCAAGTTATAGAAAGCCTCCCAATCAGTCGTCAAGGACGAAGAACCCAGTCATCGACCCACTGAACGACTGTTCGTTGGCATCAAGGGGATTCGGTTGATCCACCTCACCCGTCTCGTCGGGGACCCCAGTCTCGGCTTCCACCGTGTCGGAGGAAACATAAATCGGGTCCCACTGCTCCCAAATCCTCTTCTCGATTTGAGGAATCGCAAAGGCCCTACTCCTCTCGTTCATACGTCGAGTTTGCCTCGCATACTCAACGTCAAATGAATAGTCAAGAGCCGTCGTAAGGTACAATCCGCCCGCAGTACCGTGACACTCGCGATACTCTCCGAGAGCTTTGTGACTCGCCTGAAGCTCCCCGAACTCGTGTGAGAACTTTTCGCGCTGATTCCTCAATATTTGAACCACATCTTTTCTTCCTCGCATGTAAGCACGACAAATGTCCGCCTCAGACGACCCTCTCTCACGACAAGGAGAATGCTCCAGTTCATCTTTCAGACGAACGATCTCCTTGTCGGTCATCTCAACCTTGAACTGAGCCATGCGAGCCTCCTGTCTGCTCACACCAAGAGCCCGGCTCACGTTGAGAAGGGCCTGCAAAAACCCACGAGTTCAAAAAGAGCTTCGCTAAAAAAAATGCTCAAAGGTAAAAATTTACCCCATTGACCGTCCTTGACGCTTCGGCAAACTCTGGCACCTCAATGGAGCCACCGTCGGCCGGGGGAAGGTCAAAGTCGAGCAACTCATTGAGATCAATTGGCTCGCCACTATTAAGATAGTCCCTGAGTATGTCATCGGGAAAATCTTACCCATCGGCCGCAACATCATCGACGGCAACGTGTTTGTCTTTACGGGGCTTTGATTTTTCCTTCTCTTTTCGAACCTTACATGGAACGAATCTTTCGAAGCTTGACCCCGATAATTCCGGATGGAGCCAGGAAGGTGGAGGGAAATAACACGGCAAACCCGCTTTGGGGTAAACGTGGCCCAGAAGCACGGCTCTCCCTGGAGCAAGTGTCGGATGGCGTGCAGACCTTCTGGAATTAGAGGGAATGGATTGTTCAGTACAAAGCAAAAAACTAACTCGTAAGATCGAACATCATCAAAACCAAACTGGCGCTCGATTGGAAGTACCTTTCCGACCCCATTTGATCCTGAAGAAGGGGATGCCACTCGCTTCCACGGATGCATCATTTACTCAAACAAAGAAGAAGTAACTTTTCCAGTCATGATAGTTAGAGTAGAACTCCGTTATGATTGTCATGGCCGCCTAAGGCTTTATCTGAACTATGGCTGAAGTCCTGCAAGGCCTCAGCATGGCTTCAAGATTGCTAGCGTCAAGGGTCACACCCAGTTCATAACTCAGCACCAAAATTCCGACAAGATGCTGTAAGCTGCACAGGTTGATCTGGTTGATTGATAACCTGAAACGGCTGAGAAGCTGCGCAATGACTTCCGGGATAGGAAACCACAGATGGCACTGCATCAACTGCGCTTCGTAGCATGTAAAGCAGCCTTCAGGCGGAGACTCGTCAACCTCCCCAGCTTAAGAAAGACGAAACTTGACCAGCTTTGGGACTCGGCAGAAACTCGGAATGGCAGCAAGCCCGTTGGGACAGCTCTTGCTCAAGCAACCATCCACAGGGTTGGCACGAAACGGAGGAGGAGCCCACACCCCGGGCCTAGGAGGTTACACTCCTCCACTTGTCGCCAAGTACGCCTCAACCTCCTCAGGATCAATCAAAGGTACCTCGAACTCCACCTTCGGCACAACGTCATTATGTTGCAAGCTGGAGCCACCAAAAACGGAGCAATCGTGGCGAGACCATCTAGAAGCTTTCCTTCTTGAAGACATGATCACAAAAAAAAAGTCTCTCTTTTGTGCCAAGGGGATAAAAGAAAGAAAATAATTTTTCTATCTTGGAAAGATTTGTGGAAATGAGCAAGTAAAGAATTTGAAAACTTTCTCCACATACTTATAGACAAGAAAGTTCACTATTTACTGCAGAAATTTCTGACATCGGATTCCGCCGAACTTACCCGACATGCCTAACTCGCTCGCAAGAATATCAAAATTCTAACGAGCTAGGGGGCTAACTGTTGGGGTCAAAATCGGTCACGACAAAATCAAACCTCAGAAACTTCTCAGAAAATATCTTCTTTTGAAAAAGATAGAAAAAATATCGCGAGAAACCTAAATCGAGTTTCAAATCAATTCCAAAAAGGAATCAGACGATAAGTCCTCGAGAAAGATTACCCTAAGCCTCGGACAATGAAACGGGTACAAAGGCTCAATTGTCCGAACGCATCGTCAAGCTCACCAAACGAGCGAATCAGGCCAAGCAAGCCAGCCCACTTGCCATTTTGGCGTGTTGGACAAGTCCCAACTCACCAAATTGGGGAGTTGGACCAAGCAAGCCCCAACTCGCCAAAATGGCGAGTTGGACCGAGCAACATGGCCAACTCGCCATTTTGGCGAGTTGGACAATCCCCAACTCACCGAAATGGCGAGTTTGACCAAGCCACAAGGCCAACTTCCAATTTTGGCGAGTTTGACCGAGCAACGTGGCCAACTCGCCATTTTGGCGAGTTGGACCAAGCACGATGGCCAACTCGCCCGTTCGGCAAGTTGGATTGACCAATCTATCTTCATGCCATCCTCGTAACTTTTCCTTCGGGGTCGGGTCAAACTTGCTCTTGTTCCATCTCTATCGAAATCACCATCGGAACCTTACGATGAAAACCGCAAGAATTTGTTTCCGTTTATGGAATTCGAGTTGATTGTATAAAACGGCAACGGTTAACTGAACACCTTGAACTGCCTCCACTATACGAGAAATTCGAATTTTCTTTAGAATCAACGTCGTTTATTTAAAGGGCTATTTCGATAAAATCGTAATAACGCTTGTCGGAAAACAGCCCGAAAGGGTCTAGAACACGACTAAAATCCCACTCTCGATTTTTTACGAAATAGCGCCAAATTGTTATGACAATTTATCTTTTATTATGCGGGAAAAGATAAATGTCAAGTTCGGAGGATAAATGTGAAGTTTCCAAAGATAAACATGGAGACCGGAGAAAAATGGAATATTTCCGCGAAGCGATAAACTAGACCAAGGGCAGAAAGGAAAAGAGCAAACCGCCTTAGGAGGAGTATATAAGGATGTCGAGGTTGAAGATGCAGAGGGACTTTTACACATACAGCAAAAAACTTAGCATTTAGAGCAATAGGCTACTTTCCATTTTCGTTATCGAGCTGCGACTCAACTAGATGTTTTCGGTCTTAGGTTGTTAGAACAAGGGAACTCGCCGGCAGCTCTCACAGCCAAGACTCTTTGCTTGTTGTAATGCTTTTTCGCGGATTCGGAATAAGGCCTACCTTGCTCTCTTTTTCAATTCTTATATTTTTTTCTGCTTATTTTCGCGTTCTTGATGGCTTGGCGTGAGGTTTAGCAGGTATCCGGGACCTCCGAAAATCTAGGGTTTTCCTAACTTTCCTAAATCGAAGGAAATCGACAGTGCGAATATCGGTTCCCACAGACCTTAGAGCATGATTATCCCATTACCCCATTTGGGTATCTTATTCATTATTTTAGTAATTAAAACTAATTAAGAACCTTAGTTAATTGGTGTCTTGAATTTGGGTCTCCAATGGTAGTATCTTATTTTGGGGTTCTTAAAAAAATTAAACATTGTTTTATTAAAGATAAAATGTATTTATTAAATAAAACATAGCAAAAGATAAAATTTAAATATAGATTTTAAAATAAAAACATACAAACAAAGATTAGTAAAATAAACGAGAATAATTTGAAAGCTCAGTTGTTGTCTTCATGTCCAAATTTACGCCATAAATATTCAACCAAATCAGCTTTCAGTTGTTGATGCATTTGTCTATCACGAATTCTAGTTCGAACACCCATCATATTGGCGATATTTGAAGGGTTACCTGTAGAATACGTGAGATCGACATGTGAACTTTCGGCGTCTTCTCCTTGTTGGAACTCTGAAACATCAAACTGAGTGTATCCATCTCGTTCGTCTTCTACTATCATATTATGAAGTATGATACATGCTCTCATAATCTTCCCAATTTTGACTTTATCCCAAAAAAGTGCTGGACTTTTAACAATGGCAAAGCGAGCTTGCGAGACTCAAAAACCACGCTCGACATCTTTTCGGATAGCTTCTTGATGTTGAGCAAATAAAACCGCTTTCGGCCCTTGTGGTAGTGTAATAGATTGGATAAAAGTTGCCCATTTTGGATAAATACCGTCGGTGAGATATGATATCACTCAAATTACCCCAAGGAGTGACTTTACTCTCTCAAATAAGAGGTTCAGTTGTAGTACTTGGGGATCGAACCCACGGAGACTCTAGGATTACACAATAGATTATTTAGTCTTCGAAATAAAGCTAGACAAGCAAGTTTAAAGCAGTAAATAAAGGGTAAGCAAGTAATTGCTTGATTGAATGGTTTGGGTTTTAAGCAAGAGGAAGAATAGCTAGATTTAGGCTATTTCTCAGGTGTAACTAGCATGCAGGGTATCTAGGGTTTTAGTATTCATAGTTCTGAACTCAAACTTTAAGGTTAAATCAATGATTGATTGTCTTCAACTAGATCTCAAGCCATCAACTATCGTTTCACACCGTCGATTTTAATGAATAAGAACGGAGGAAAGCCAAATTAACCCGACTTTCCCTGAAGGTCCGGATTCTCTGCGACAGCCAACGATAAGTGACCGAATAAATGCGGAAAAGGTTTTTTTAAGATTTGGGACTGGACCTTAAGAAAGGCTGCCTACGTACCCCTTTCGAGGATCAAGTCGGACGTAGTTCAGTTTAGAAAGAATTGAACAAGAAATCGAACCGTCTTGGCGGGTTCGTCCAGTATGAGCGTTTGTCATAGAAACAGGCATGTCGAAGATAATGCCTAGGGTTTCTCTATGCGGAGCTCTGAAGTAAAAGAATTGTCCGATCCTTCCGAGAGGAGCGGAGATTTGCGAGCAGGAGGCGGCAAGACGTTCTAGGGCCTGCCTTGCTAGTCTAACCGCCTAAATTCTAAGTTCTATCAGCTAACAGGAGCTCTCTAGGTCTCCAATCTAGGATTTTTGGATACCTTCTCCTATGCTCTTGCTCTCCTTATATACTCACTTCTAGGTCGGTTTGCCTTAGGGTGATGGACTTCGCCTTTGGGCCCAAGTTTATCTCTTCAGGAAATATTCCATTTTCGTCGATCTTTGTAATTATCCTCGAGTTTTCTCCTATTTTTTGGTGACTTGATATTTATCCGATGTTCGGGAAATTGGATAAACTATCATAGTCTGATTGGGCCTGAATTCTTAAAATCGTAAGTAAGTCCGTGGACTTGTCTTAAGTCGTTGAACGTTTTATACGATTTCTAGGAAAGACTATCTTTCTCGTAAAATAAACCGTATAGCCTAAAGGATCAATGTTCAAGTTAATCGATCTTGTTTTACACGATATCCACTACGAGAAATCCAAGCTTTCTAATTTTTGTCGTAAAACATCGAGGATGATTCCAATCGAGTCGAATCGAGAGATGTTAATTCCATAGTCGTGATCGTATCAAACTCACGAGGATTGATCGAAGCAAACCAAGATGGGATCAGACCGAGCATGATAGGACCGAGACCAGGACGAAGACCGTCGACCGGCGCCAGGGGGCTTGCCGCCGGCGCCAGGCTAGCTTGCGGGACGCTTGCCGGCGGTGCCAGGCCGGCTTGCGGGACGCTTGCCACCGGCGCCAGGCTGGCTTGACGCCGGCGCCAGGCCGGCTTGCGGGACGCTTTCCGCCGGCGCCAGGCTGGCTTGCCGCCGGCGCCAGGCCGGCTTGCGGGACGCTTGCCGCCGGCGCCAGGCCGGCTTGCGGGACCCTTGCCGCCGGCGCCAGGGGTTCTCTGCCGCCCGTGGGTTTTCCGTTGCCCGATCTTTCCCCCGTTGGCCGTTTGTGCGGGAAATCTTTGAGTTTGGAAGGATCTCTAGCCGTAGATTTCGAGATAACCGTTTTTGACCCCAACAGAAAGTGTCGATCGATTATTCTATATGAATATCGATCGATACACCTTTCGTGATATCGCTCGACAAGCGGATTGCTTATCGATCGATATTGTTTCTAGTGAGCTTTATGATTGGATTTGAATTGGTTTTCCAATCTTACAAAGAGGCCACTTTCGTGCACTCTAGGTAAAGTTGGAACATACCAGCTTTGGGTTTCAGGGATTTACTAAGTTCTCACTTATCCAAATTAATCCTAAGATCTAAGACAAGGGTGATCAATCCTATACTTAGCATTAAGAACAACTAGAATGAAGAACTATATTTTAAACACCCTAGCATTAAATTAATTGCAATGCATGGTTAACCTTAATGAGAAACCTAAATCTAACAAGAGAAACTACTCAAACATATTCATGAGAGACAAAATCATGATGGTTTGAATAATACTTTTAAATAGAATAATAAGAGAAACAATAAAAGAGTAGAGAAAAATAAGGGAGTTCAAGATCTTCTCTGTATGCAGTTCAGATCTATCTCTCCATTCCTGAACTCTCTCTCCAAGGTAGCAAGATGCTTCTCTCCAAATTAGGTCTAAAAGTTCTCTAGGCAAGTATTTCCTCTAAAATAATACAAAACCCTATTAATATAGCCTAACAGGCGGCCAGGGACTCATTTGGTAGAAGTGAAACCCTAATGAGATGATTAGCTCATTAAATTAGTCATTAATTCTCTGAGGCCTTTCATATCGATCGTTGTCACAATCTCCTGTCGATCGATGGATGTAGTGTCTCGTCGGTCGATGCATAATGGTGAGCATCGGTCGATTAGCTCAAGTTATCGTTCCATTACAAATCTCCTTAAAGTATCCATTTCTGCTCCAAAATGGTCACATTTCACCAAAGAGTACCTGAACCTGTAAAAGCTCATAAAAGACACTAGAAGTGTCCTTTTGTTTCCAAAAACATATAAAAATCATGGTTGAAAATGGGTAAAATCCATGACTTATCAACTCTCCCAGACTTATCCTTTTGCTTGTCCTCAAGCAAATTTAAGGACATAGGTCTAGAAGAGGTTTTCCAAATAATGAGAGTTAACAACCTCTAACTCAATATCGTCACCTCAACTTTGTTGCAAGCCACATCAAAAATCTATTAACTTCAGAAGTACATTATACCATATCCTAGCTTAGCAGCCAAGTTCATCTAGCCAACAACTTAGCAATCCTGTCTGACTAGCCCCTCTATTGATTTCATTTCTGTGCATAAAGATAAAAGTGTGGGCTTTACCTTGGGAGTATCGATCACAAGATTCAAGGTTGCTCAGACAAGTATCTGGATCTGCAGGTAAAAGTTATTTCCTACCGTCTCTCTCTCCTTTTTCTCTCTTAGTCATGTCTGCTTTTTGTTTGCAGAACATTGACTGAGATTGGACAAGCTTCCATGAATCAAGCCTTAATGGTTGTAGCCACCAAGTCCTGTTCACTTCTTTTTGACCTATATCCTAGGATTCATTACGAAGCAAGTCTTGAAGGGGGTAACCACCAAGCCCTGTTCGAAACCTTTACCAATTCTTATAAAGCAAGTCTTGAGGGGGGTAACCGCCAAGCCCTGTTCGAATTCCTTCCTAAGTAATAACTAACTAGTCCTAGAACATATTTAAGCTCAATTTTTTTTTTAATATTTTGAGAGCTGAATATTAAATCTAAATTCGAAAATCAGAAAGAGAGGGTGATAAAACTATCTACAAAAGGCTTTACCATCCAGACTTGTTCGAAGCATCTGATCCCATGTATACCAAGCCCCAAGACAAGCAGAGAATGTCAGGTTAGGTTGGAAATCAGCTTTGGTTCTTTCAGATGATCATGAAAAGTATTGTCATAGTGACCGGTGATCCATTTTAGCATCTATAGTACATTCTGCAGTTAACAAATCTAAGAATGGTGCTAAAGAGTGGTTAGAAAATAAGTAGAAATTGAAAAACATATCACTGTCTCTATTTGGTGCATGATAAATTCTCTCTTTTTTTTGAAAATGAAGAATGCTTTAAATAAATAAAACATGCAAATGTTAGTAACAACCCCCCCCCAGACTTAAACGACACTGTCCCCATTGTTTTTTAGTCTAAATGCGGTGAAAAAGTGAGAGAGAGATAAAACTGGATAGTTAATGACTAGAGTAACCATACCTATTATAACTCGTATCGATAGATACCAGTGCATGGTTATCGATCGATAGCGGTTAGTCAGAAGGTCATCATTTTTTCTGTCGGTGTCTAACCCGTCTGATCTGTCATTTGTTAGTTCTGTTAGACAATCCAAACACAAGCAAATAGATAATAAGTCATAAAATAAAAATAGATAGTCGAAAGTAATAAATCCTAAAAATCTAAAATAGAAATAAAAATAAAAATAAAAGTGTCTGGGAATAAGGGATCGAAATGTGAGGACTAGTCGGAGTCCTCTGCTGCCTCTTCGTCATCTGGTGACGAGTCACGACGGTACTGGTGTGGTGGACCTGGCGCTGCTGGATCATGGGCTCTCACGCTCCTCCTGCTCATGCACCTACAGCGAGACATGGCCTGAAGAGCGTCTGCGATGAACCTCTGAAAGTCCCCATGGTCGCACATCGGAATGTCTGGCATGATGGGGAAGTCAGGTAGTGGTGCCTCTGGCTGGCCCTGCGTAGCTGGTGCCCTGCGCTCTCCTGGAACTCTCAGTGGCATGTCCTGGAGGTTGCGGAGGAATGCCTCTTCTGGCTGGAATCAGAGCCTGTCAACGCTCCCGTTGAAGTCCGTGATGTGGCGGGATGGCAGCTGCAGAAGACGGAGGCGGTCTCCTCTCCTGAAACTCCAGAGCAAGCCCTCCTTCAGCCACTGGGCTGAAGACAGATGCGCCACGTCCAAGTAGGCGCGGGAGGTACGTGCTGGCTCTCCAGTCAAGCGGATGCCGAGGTGCTGGAAGATCGGTGTAAGCAGGCTCCTGATCGTCTCCTTCTTCCTGCCAGTGCACTTGAAGGGCTTCATCTTCAGCGACACCGGGTGCTGAGCAAAGAGAGATCCCAGGTTGGGCGTGGGCATGTCGCGGTCTGGGTCCAGGTCCTGCAGGTCTACAACTCCGTCAATCGCAGTGAACAACAGTGTGAGCTCGTCAATCCTCACCTTGTTGGGCTCCATCTTGCACAGCAGAAAGCTGGCAAGGGCCCTGATGAAGTAGCGCAAGGTGGGATGACGGATATCGGTCTGAGTGACAGCCGTGCTCCAGTGGCCTGTGCCAATGATCCTCCAGAAGTCACCGATCATCGGAAACTCAGGGACACCCATAGCGGTGTTAGAAGGATCGAACCCGTAGATCTCGCAGATCTCAGCAACTGTGATCCGGTATCTGACACCTCTGGCGAAGAACGAGAGAACTCCGTCGCTCGCGACGCGGCCAGTGCTGGTGGTGTAGGTGAGGTCAGCTGTGGCGAGGAACTGTCGGACCAGAGAGGGGTAGAGGTCGTAGGGATGTGTGGCCATGGTGCCCAAACCAAGCTGGTTGATCATGTCCCTCAAGTCGGGCCAGACACCAAGCTGTCTGACGGTAGGCTCGTCGATGAAGCGGGTGGGAGCGATGTCAACGCGCAGCCATGCGTTGTAAAACAGGCTGTCGTAGTCGTTCCAGCTCTCCGTACGCCGACGGTGGGTGTAGGCGGTGGAACGGACCGCTGTCCTCGGGTCGGGGTAAGATTCCACCGTCTGTATGGCCTTGGAAGGGTTCCTAGGCCATGGATAGCACTCGTCGGGCTGTCGGGGCTGCGAGTGTGATGATGATGATGGCGTCGAGGAAGATGGTGGTGTGGGTGGTGCCCTGGAGGTGCTCGGGGTATCGAGCCTCCTCTTAGTCCTCCTCTCGCGTCTGCTATCTCTCCGTGAACTCATCTGCAAACAAAAAGAATCATCCATTAGTAGGTGCAATCGATGGTTCCGATATCGATTGATTCTCTCGATGAGAGATCGATCGATTCTGGTAGCTCTGTATCGATCGATTGTCGTTTTTGACATCGATTCCTTAGCGTCGATATCGATCGATTCGATTCGGGAATGCCCAACCGTAAAGGTTTGACATTTGGCGGTTTAGCCCAGTAATGCTTCACTCGTTGCCCATGCATCGTAAATTCTTCTCCTTTATCGTTCATAAGGGTGATGGCTCTGTTTGGTCTGGCTACCGTAACTGTGAAGGGTCCTGACCAGCGAGAACGGAGTTTTCCGGGAAACAAAGTGAGCCGAGTGTTATATAATAGAACTTGATCGTTGGCAACAAAGTGCCGGGAGACGATCTTCTTGTCATGATAAGCTTTCGTCCGTTCCTTATATAACTTTGAACTCTCATAAGCTAGATGTCTGATTTCATCTAGCTTGTTGAGTTGAATGAGTCTCCTTTCGGCAGCAGTTTTGATGTCGAAATTTAGCAATTTTGTTGCCCATGCTGCTTTATGTTCTAATTCAACGGGTAAGTGACAAGCTTTTCTGTAGAGTAGATGGAAAGGAGTTGTTCCTAGTGGAGTTTTAAATGCAGTTCTGTATGTCCAAAGTGCATTATCTAGCTTTCGTGACCAATCTCTTCTGGTGATCCCAACGGTTTTCTCCAGAATCTCTTTGATTTGTCTGTTAGAGACTTCTACCTGCCCACTTGTCTGTGGATGGTAGGGTGTGGCAATTCTGTGGTGAACTCCATTTTTCCTGAGTAGATTTTCGAAAACTTTGTTGATGAAATGGGTACCACCATTACTTATTACTACTCGAGGAACTCCAAATCTAGGGAAAATAATGCTCTTGAAGAGTTTGACAACAACAGAAGCATCATTTGTAGGTGTGGCTATAGCTTCAACCCATTTGGAAACATAATCAACAGCAACTAAAATGTATTTGTTCCCATATGAGGAAGGGAAAGGACTTCGATTTCGAGAAGGAACTTCTGTTCCATTTCATGTCTTTTGCTGATTTTTCCTCTTCGTTGACACCTATCACATTTGATTATATAGGCGTGCACATCGTGGAACATGTTAGGCCACCAAAATCCGGCCTGAAGGATTTTAGATACTGTTTTGAAAGTTGCGAAATGTCCGGCATAAGAAGATCCATGGCAGTGGAATATGATGTCCGGCACTTCAGCGTCTGCAACACAGCGTCTGTATATTCCATCAGCACATTGCTTGTAGATATATGGTTCATCCCAGTGGTATCGCCTAACTTCTCTGAAGAACTTCATTCTGTCATAATTTTTCAGTCCTTCTGGTTCGACATCAACAGCTAAATAGTTTACTATGTCAGCATACCAGGGTCTGTCTCTGAATTTTCTTTCAACAGCGTGCACTTCCTGATCGGGGCTTTTGCATTTATCAGGAGTGTGCGGATCAGTGGTGATACTGTTAGCTACAGTTATAGTCACACTGAACGGTATCTTAAATGAAACTTCACTTAAGTCAAAACCGTTTTTACAGTTTGCTGGTGCGTCTGTCTTATTATCGATTGATTGCGCGGTCGACTTATCGATCGACATGTCATCAGTCGTATCGATCAATTTATCGTTTGTGTCGTCGATCGACATAGAGTCAGTTATATCGATCAACTCATCACTTGATTCATCGACTGGTATGGATTCAGATTCAAGATTTATCTGACCAATGAATGTCGATTCTGCCAGGTATACACCTTCGGCTGGCAGAAAATCATCGAGAGGAATGTTGTCATCGACTTTTATCCGAGAAAGGTGATCAGGTACGCTGTTATCTACTCCTCTTTTGTCCTTGATTTCCATGTCAAATTTTTGGAGTAGAAGGATCCATCGGATAAGTCGTGGTTTGGCATCTTTCTTCTGCATAAGGTACTTTATTGCTGCGTGATCGGTGTGAACAATAACTTTTGAGCCAACAAGGTAGTTTCGGAATTTCTCGAAAGCGTACACGACAGCAAGTAATTCCTTTTCCGTTGTGCCATAATTTCTCTGAGCGTCGTCCAGAGTTCGGCTCGCGTAGTAAATAACATGAAGTTTTTTATCTTTACGCTGCCCTAACACTGCTCCTACTGCGAAATCACTTGCATCGCACATAATTTCGAAAGGAAGACTCCAATCGGGGGCTTGCACGACGGGAGCAGTTATCAACGCCTTTTTGAATTTATTTATTTATTTTTTTTGATTTTATCAAAATCTTGCTGACATTCTGGAGTGAATTCGAATTTAACATCCTTGCAGAGGAGTGTTGTTAGAGGTCTGGCAATTTTGCTGAAATCTTCTATAAACCTTCGATAAAATCCAGCATGCCCAAGAAAACTCCTTATGTCTTTTATGTTAGTTCGTGGAGGTAAACCAGTCAGTACTTCTATCTTTTCTCGATCTACTTCAATTCCAGCAGCAGATACCTTGTGTCCAAAAAAAATTCCATCTTTAACCATAAAATGGCATTTTTCCCAATTTAGAACAAGGTTCTTCTCTTCGCATCTGGCTAGAACTTTACAGAGGTTATCAAGACAACTTTTGAAATCAGATGCATAGACTGAGCAATCATCCATAAAACCTTCCATAAAATCTTCTATCATATCAGTGAAGATAGACATCATGCAGTGTTGGAAGGTAGCGGGGGCGTTACACAGGCCAAATGGCATCCGACGGCAGGCGAATGTTCCATAAGGGCATGTGAAGGTTGTCTTTTCTTGGTCATCCGGATGAATTGGAATTTGGAAAAATCCGGAATATCCGTCGAGAAAACAATAGTATTGATGATTGGCTAATCTTTCCAACATTTGATCGATGAAAGGTAAAGGAAAATGGTCTTTCCGCGTTGCGGAGTTTAGTTTCCTGTACTCGATGCACATACGGTGTCCAGTTACAGTTCTCTTTGGAATAAGTTCGCCTTTGTCATTCTTGACCACAGTAATGCCTCCTTTCTTAGGCACCACGTGAACTGGGCTCACCCAATTGCTATCTGAGATTGGATTGATTACACCGGCATCGAGAAGTTTTATAACTTCATTTTTAACAACTTCTTTCAGGTTGGGGTTGAGTCGCCTTTGATGTTCTATTGATGACTCGGATTCATCTTCAAGATGAATCCGATGCATACACAGGTCGGGGGAAATTCCTGGGATATCCCCAAGAGAGTATCCGATTGTTTTCCTGTGTTTTCGCAGTTTACTCAACAATAAAGCGAGCTCAGTGTTTGTAAGATTCGCACTTACGATAACGGGATAAGTGTTGTCAAAAGGGTAGGCATATTCGAGTCCAGCAGGAAGTGGTTTCAATTCCACCTTAGGTGCATTTTCCTTGCTCAGATCGCCTATCGAAAATGGTTGTCGATCGACAGTGTTTTTCAAATATCGATAGATATTTATCTCGGAATCATCTTCATCATTTGTTGTATCATCATTTATTGCGTCCATCAAATGTGCATAATCATCCGTACGGTTATCCATGCTGAGTACTTCTCCCTGAGCAACCATGAGCACATCTTCGATGTGGCTTTCAGAGAATGAATCTTCAAAGGATTTTTGGGTAAGGTCGTCGATATCATCGACATAGGATGATGATCTATCTATCAATGGGCGCGTCATTACTTTTTCCGTATCGAACCTCATTGGAATGTTTCCAATGTTTAGGCAGATGCGTCCTTCTTTAACGCCAATTATCGCATTTGCGGTTGCAAGAAATGGTCTTCCCAAGATAATGGGGTCTCTGGGTTCGTTCTTGTATTGAAGTACAACGAAGTCCGTTGGTACTGTGCATCCATTGATAATTACGGGAACATCCTCAAGCGCTCCTTTTGGAACTCGAACAGATCGATCAGCGAGAACTAGTTGGATATTTGCTGGAGTGAACTCCGCATACCCGAGGGACATTGCAACAGAGTGCGGCATCAAATTCACGCTAGATCCGAGATCGCAGAGGGCTCTTGGAAACTGTTTATCTTGGATGGTGCAATTAAGAACGAAACTACCAGGGTCGGGTTGCTTGATCGGAATTTCGCCTTGGATTATAGCACTGACTTCTTTGGAAATCATCATGATACTACGTTCTCCGACATGAAAACCTTTAGTTACCATATCTTTAACATACTTCTTTAGCGTTGGCGAAATTTTGACAGCATCACTTAATGGCATCTCAAATCTGATCCTTTCGATTGCTTTCTTACGGATTTCTCTGTCCAATTCACGCTTAGGGTCGGACTTGCGTGGAGAAAAAGGAGGAATCGGGTTATAAACCCTTTCGATAGTCGGTCCAGCTGGGGCTGAATCGCTTTTCGGCTTAGGGGATTGTCGGTCGATATTAACTTCATCCTCCGAATCTTCCTCGTACTCTGGAATATCAATCACAACTTCTTCGGTGCATTGACTACTTTTTTCTTTGCCTTTGTTTGGTGAAGGTTCCGCTCTACTGGCACGGAATAGCACAAGGTTTGTGGTGGGTTTGATCTCTTCTCCAGAATTTTCTTTTGAAGAAGGTTTTTCCTTAACTTTCGGAACAAGTTGCTTTCCACTTCTCAAGAGTACAGCACTAACTTGACGTCTTGGGTTCATATCAGTTCGCCCAGGAAGACGTCCTGCTTCCCTCTTGATAGCGATTGCGTTTTCGGCGACATCACCTTCTAATCGTTTAACTTGTTCACTTAGAGCGTCTAATTTCTTAAATAGCTCACGATGAATAACGTTTAGTTTGGTATCCATGTCGCTTTCTATTTTCTGATTTCCCGTGAAAGCTTGGTTTAATCTGGAGTCAGTTTCTCTCTGATAGGATTTGATTAGGGCATCATAGTTTCGGGTGAAACTATCTTCGTCCGGGTCGTAAACTTGAGACTTACTCTTTTCGATAGAAAATAGTTGTCTTTCAGAACAACTATCCTCATTTGGAAGAGTTTGTTTAAGTTTCTTTTCCTTCATGATTGAATGCAGAGAGTCTAATGACTGCCTGATTTCAGCTAATTGGAGCGTGTTCCTGGACGTAGCTTTATTTTCCCTATCACTGATCTCATAGGATTTTCCCAAAGCTATGTTTCTGATCAAACGCTTTGCCTTACTAGGATTCCTGGTGCTAAAGTTTCCTTCACTTGCGGTATCCAGCTTGATTTGATAACGAAGACTGATGCCTCCGTAAAAGAAGTTTAGGAGCTGCGGTTCTGAGTAACCATGGTGGATACAGTCACGTTGATAGCCTTCAAATCTGATCCGACCATTTTGATGTCTTGCATATTTACATGTTTTTAGCTATCATATCTTATGCATTTTTGCTCATTTAGATTAGGCATTAGGCATCTTTAGGCTCATTTTGCATTCATAAGTCCCTATTAGGTGTTGGAGCACACTTTGGAGATATTGAAGATGTTTGGGAGTTTTGTGATGAAAAAGAAGGGTTTAAAGATGAGCATGGACAGAGGCCTTAGGAATACCTTCTGATGCTAATATTTGGTGGAGACATGGCATTCTGAGTTAGCTTTCCAATGGAAGTGGTTTCAAGACATTTGGAGCCATATTGGAGGAGTTATGATCAATTGAGTAGAAGCATGTCAAGCAACCCGGGTGAGCACACCCGAGTCCAACCATCAAACCTCGCCTGGACAAGCTCAGGACGCGGCCAGGACGACCCGGGGACAAGCACCCGCACGTCCTGATTGTGCTGAACGCCTAGACTGGCATGCGGCCTGGCACACGCGGGTTGCACTGCCCGCACGGGAAGGAGGCACGAACGCACGCGGCCTGGCACACGCGGGTTGCACTGCCCGCACGGGACTGACGGACTGGACGCCCAAGGACGCACCCGACCTTGCCTCACCCGCGCACCAGAAGACACCCGACTAGTATCACCCGGCCAGCACCACCCGCACGTCCTGCCACCAGCTGGACGCCCACCACGCGGCCGAACACACCCGGCCTAGAGAGGCCGCACGGCCTGGACGCCGGACGAGCAGGACATACCCGGCTGGTCACACCCGGCCATGGACCAGTCCAGCCTGCCCGGGTGTCCCACCCCCTTCCTTTCTTCCTAGCTTCTCATTGGTTGAAAATCAAGTTGGCCAAGGACCTTTTAGTAATTTTTATTTTATGTTTCTAAGGGTTTCCAAGCCCCATATAAATACTCTTGTATCCCCTTTGAGGGACTTATCTCATTATCTATCAAAGAACACATAAACCTCTTGAGTAAAGTTCCATCTTGATTCTTAATCTCATCTTGTCTTTGTGTTTTTGATTGTTTGATTTCATATCCTTTCTTTCTCTATATGTTTGAGCTTGAATCTATCATGGATTCAAGAGTAAGCATGTGGATTAGTGAGTAGATCCTTCTAAGATCCATGGGTTAGGGTGATAGAGAGTGATTAAGTTAGATCCAAGGTGTCTATTGTTAGATCTATCATCTCCTTGCATAGATTTGGTGTTTTTAAAGCTATATTTGAGTTGGCCTCTCAAGCATAGAGCTATAGGCATTTCATGCCCGGAAGGTGTTCTATGAAATGCCTGAACCAACTCATCTATGCTTTTAGCTTGCTTTGCCTAAGGGATTAGTTGTCAAAGGAGCTAGGATTGCTATTAGACTCATTCTCCATGTTTGCTTTGATCATTACAGCCAAAGGGATTTGGTGTACTTGGGTGATCATTGCAAAAGAGCATTCATCTAGGGATAGAGCTTGCTTAGTTTTGTTGTCTAGGCATAAGGATTAGATTGATTGGAAAGTTAGCATCTTGGATTGAAGCTTAATCATTCGATATCAAGTCCCTATACCCATGGGTCTCACTCTCCTCATAAGAAAGAAAGTTCAATCTTTTATTGCATTTTTAATATTGTCTTAGTTTCTCAATCATCCTCTCATCTTGATAGACTTAGATTAAGCATGAACTTGCATTCCCTTTGCATTAGAATCTCTTAGAATTGGATTGACATCTTGTATTCTACAACATTTGATTAGGACCTGAAAAGGCCAGTCATCACATTTTAAACAATTCGTGTGGACCCTGAGCGAAGTAAGATAACTTTTCTCGTATATCCCAATAGCGAGCGTCATCGAAAAATTGATTTATGAAAGCGTTTCTGATTTCCTCCCAGCAAGTTAGAGAGCCTGCTGGTATCTGATTCAACCACTTTCTGGCTTTTCCCTCAAGGGAAAAAGAAAAAAGTTTGCAGCGATTGTAATCATCAGAGACTAGATCTTCTAGATATTCGTTGTGCTCGTGGGGGTGCTCCAAAGCAGATCCACGGAAAGGCTTATTTCGCACCAGAAGGAAAAAATCAAGGTGAGTTTTGATTTCCTGGTATCACCTTCTGGTACTTTGATGGCAGACCTATTGGAATAGGTCTTTATGGGGTCTAAGTAGTCTTGCAAAAACAATTCTGGTTCCTCATCTTCAGAGGAAGATGAATAAGATTGAACAGGGATTTCGTTTCCCTGTTCATCAGTAAATTCAGAAATTGTGTTGCTTATGTTATTAGTTGGTTTGCCTAGGACTACTTCCTCATTAGCAAGATCGGTAAGTAAACACTTACCTGCTTCCGGCTGGTTGGTATCGATCGATTTTCGGGGCGGTATGTCGGTCGATTCCTCACTCGACGAATCGCTCGATATTTTTGCGTTCGCGTCGATCGATAGACTGCCGAAATTTATCTTTTCCATTCTTAGGTACCTGTAAGAGCACAATAAGAAGAAAAGATTTTAGTAAATACGAAAATAAAGTCTAGACTATATCCTAAACTAAATCTAATGGTAATAAGAAAGAGTCCCCGGCAACGGCGCCAAATTTGATATCACTCAAATTACCCCAATGAGTGACTTTACTCTCTCAAATAAGAGGTTCAGTTGTAGTACTTGGGGATCGAATCCACGGAGACTCTAGAATTACACAATAGATTATTTAGTTTTCGAAATAAAGCTAGACAAGCAAGTTTAAAGCAGTAAATAAAGGGTAAGCAAGTAATTGCTTGATTGAATGGTTTGGGTTTTAAGCAAGAGGAAGAATAGCTAGATTTAGGCTATTTCTCAGGTGTAACTAGCATCCAGGGTATCTAGGGTTTTTAGTATTCATAGTTCTGAACTCAAACTTTAAGGTTAAATCAATGATTGATTGTCTTCAACTAGATCTCAAGTCATCAACTATCGTTCGATGAGTATAAGAAAGTGTCGATCGATTATTCTATATGAATATCGATCGATACACCTTTCGCGATATCGCTCGACAAGCGGATTGCTTATCGATCGATATTGTTTCTAGTGAGCTTTAAGATTGGATTTGAATTGGTTCTCCAATCTTACAAAGAGGCCACTTTCGTGCACTCTAGGTAAAGTTGGAACATATCAGCTTTGGGTTTCAGGTATTTGCTAAGTTCTCACTTATCCAAATTAATCCTAAGATCTAAGACAAGGGTGAGCAATCATATACTTAGCATTAAGAACAACTAGAATGAAGAACTATATTTTAAACACCCTAGCATTAAATTAATTGCAATGCATGGTTAACCTTAATGAGAAACCGAAATCTAACAAGAGAAACTACTCAAACATATTCATGAGAGACATAATCATGATGGTTTGAATAATACTTTTAAATAGAATAATAAGAGAAACAATAAAAGAGTAGAGAAAAATAAGGGAGTTCAAGATCTTCTCTGTATGCAGTTCAGATCTATCTCTCCATTCCTGAGCTCTCTCTCCAAGGTAGCAAGATGCTTCTCTCCAAATTAGATCTAAAAGTAGTCTAGGCAAGTCTTTCCTCTAAAATAATACAAAACCCTATTAATATAGCCTAACAGGCGGCCAGGGACTCATTTGGTAGAAGTGAAACCCTAATGAGATGATTAGCTCATTAAATTCGTCATTAATTCTCGGAGACCTTTCATATCGATCGATGTCACAATCTCCTGTCGATCGATGGATGTAGTGTCTCGTCGGTCGATGCATCATGGTGAGCATCGGTCGATTAGCTCAAGTTATCGTTCCATTACAAACCTCCTTAAAGTATCCATTTATGCTCCAAAATAGTCACATTTCACCAAAGAGTACATGAACCTGTAAAAGCTCATAAAAGACACTAGAAGTGTCCTTTTGTTTCCAAAAACATATAAAAATCATGGTTGAAAGTGGGTAAAATCCATGACTAATCAAGATAGTAAGCCAAATTATACTCTCTTCCATTGACAGAGAAAGTGACTTGCGGAGCTTGACCTTTTATTATGTTCACGGGTGAGCGATCAAGAACATTGATATCATTTAAGGTACCTGGAGGTCCAAAAATCGCATGCCATATCCAGTGATCATACGAAGCAACTGCCTCTAAAACGATTGTGGATTTTCCCGAACCACGTAAATATTTCCCTTCCCAAGAGGTGGGACAATTCTTCCATTCTAGATGCATACAATCGATTCTTCCTATCATCCTGGGAAATCCACGATGCTCACCAATATCAAGTAGACGTTAGACGTTGAAGATCAGCCGGGGTTGGCCTTCTTAGGTAATCATCGCCGAATAAATATATTATTCCTTCCACAAAATATTCCACACATGCCCGAGTAGTAGTTGCACCGAGTCGGAGGTATTCGTCGACAGCATCAGCCGCAATACCATATGCCAAGACACGAATGGCGGCTGTACACTTTTGAAGTGGAGAGAGACTAAGCCTTCCGAGAGCATCTTTCTTTTGTCGAAAGAATTCAACTTCATTGTAGAGTCGATCAAAAATATGTATGAACAATGGCTTGTTCATTCTAAATCGTCGAAATAGATTTTCAGGGTATGTTGGAGTTTCACTGAAATAATCATTCCATAAACGTTGATCGCCTTCACGATTTCTTTTGATATGAATATTTTTTTCTTTTTCTTTCCTTTCTTCTTCTTGATTACCATAATCAATGGTAAAATTCTCGAAATTTTGATCAAAATGTTGATCAAAATATTGATCAAAAATTTCATCATCTTCTTCTGATCCGTCAAAAGTGTTATGAGAAGCAGATGCCATCTATTTGATCAAAATGTAAAAATTTATTTTGAAAATTTTGTGTTTGAAATCTGTGGTGAAAATGTTGAGAAAGAGAAGAACAGAAGATGACTTTATAGAAAAGGAGAGAAGAGAAGATGTTTTAAGTTGTTAGGTACATAGAGAATGAGAGAACAGAAGATGTCTTTAAATAGAGAATGAGAGACGAGAACAACAAACACGATCAAAAGGTTTGGTTTAACCTTCCTGTGACACATAACAACAAACTTTAATATCACGTTTACAACATTCCGTGACACATAACAACAAACACGAAAAGACCACAACTTTCCGTGACACATAACAACAAACTTAATAACAAACTTCACACGAGAAGATCACAAGACTTCAAGAAGCTAAACAGAGACTAAACAGAAGATCACAAGAGACTACACAGAAGTTCACAACCTCCCGTGACACATGAGCTTGTCCGTGAGTCTTTTTGACACTGAGCTTCCTCCACTGGGACTTTTTGACCTGAAACAAGCATTTATATGATTAATAACCAGAGTCTTTATATCACCAAGACTATGCATTTATATAATTAAATACAGAGAACACAAGATTATGCATTTGTATAATTAAAAACCACAGTCACATAACAACAACAAGAACATGAGAAAAAGAACAGAAGATTACACAAACATAAGACTTAAACTGAATTAAAGAGACACCATTAACTTAGACTTAAACTTGGACTTAGATTTGAACTAAAGAGACAACATTAACTTAGGCTTGACCTAATTAGACAATAACTCACTAATGAGCTTGTTCTTCAGAGCTTCTTCACCCTCATCAAGCGGTTCAGGTTTTGCAATTAGCCTATCAAGTAGCTTCATTTTCGTCAGTCTTTCTTTCATAACCAAATCCTCCTTCTTGATGTCCCACATACTCTAAAACTCAGCCAGTTCCTTCCCCTCTGCCTTCCTCTTCTTACCATGCCCCTTTGCAGCCTTAACACCCGGGGGACGAGTGGGTGCTTGATCAGCTTCACCAGCATTGGTTTCCGAGGCGTGAGAGGTTGAGGATTGTTCACCATCATCGCACTTCCTCCTTTTAGAGCTTCTCTCCATTTTAGAACTGGACAGGTCACACCATTTCTGATCATTTCGAAGCTCCTTCCACGCATGTTCAAGGGTAAATGTCTTCTTATAGTTGTTGAGGAAGATTTCATGAGCCAGCTTGAGAACATCATTCTCGTTTTGGCTGCTACTTCTCTCTCTGGTTGCAGCTTCATAAGCGCCACAGAACTTACCAACAAGATCATTGATCTTGTGACACCGTTGCTTACAGTTACCGGGCTCCCTGTGTTCACCCACTGCAATCTTCGGACTTTCCGCAAAGTAAGCGGCAATTCTTTTCCAAAAAGCAACAGAGCGTTACTCATTTCCTACTAAGGGATCATTTCTCGTGTTTAACCAAGAGCTGATGAGCACTACATCATCTGTATGCGTCCATGTTCTTCATTCTATACGCTCTACAGGAGTGTCACCCAAGTTTAAATCTTGACTTCGTTGACTGCCAAAAAGTGGAACTCGTGCTGAAGAAATTTGGACACAATCTTCTCCTAAACCAAACACACTGTCTTATATTATATTGAAGTGTGTGTATTATATGGATTAGAACCCATATTGAGCAATTTTAAAGAAGAGGGGGAGAGAAGAATAATGAGGATGAGAAGATGGAAGAGATGAGCAATGTTTGAAAGATGAACAAGAAGAGAAGAAGGAGGCGTGTTTAATAGAAGGAAGAGAAGAGAAACCATAAAGACATGACACATATCTAAAACATTCATCACAACCATAAAGACATGACACATATCTAAAACATTCATCACAAGAACTACATCGTGTCCTATCTATTTATTACCGAGCTTCAACCATAATCTATCTCTAACCAGAACATTAATTACCGAATTCAACCATTATCTAACACTAACCAGCATCATTTATTACCGAGGTTCACCCATTACCAGAATCGAAAGACTTGAACAGAGCAAAGAGAAATGCATTACATGTATTGCTCTTCTCGTCCTTGTTTATGACCAGCCTTGCTCATGTCTCATGATCCATCTATATTAAGACCGAAACACAGAAACATATCAAAATTAATTGACATGATGATCATTGAACCCATATCAAAGTGTGTTAAAGCTCTGAAGTAACAGACATTGAGTATGAAGTAACAGACATGATGATCACTGAATCGGAAGACATTGAGTATCAGAGTGTCTCAAACCTCTCCATCAACATCTCATTAGCAGAATGCAAATCATATATATAACATAGAAGATCATAGAAGAAAGGCAAATAATACCTTGAGATTGCATAGAAGATCGATTCTCTCTGCAGAGATGTTATGATTGTCTCTTCCATAGAAGATCGATTCCATCTGCAAATGAAGAACCATTAATGTACTGACAAAACATGCGAGACGAAAAAGACGAGCACATGCAAAAAACTTTCGATTCCACAGAGCTCATTAAAGGATTCAAATATTAAAAAAAACCATAGCTTTGCCTGTGATATGATTCGTCGTCGAGGAGGAGGGCCACTGATGATATGATTCGTCGTCGAGGAAGAGAGCCACTGATGATTTGATTCGTCCTCGAGGAAGAGACCCACCGATGATTTGATTCCTCGTCTAGGAAGAGACCCACCGATTATTTGATTCGTCTTCGAGATGGAGAGCAGCCGTCGAATTGATTCCTCGTCGAGAAGGAGAGCATCCTTCGATTTCATTCGTCTTCGAGTTGAAGAGAGCCACCGCTGATATGATTCGTCATCGAGGAGGAGAGAAGTCTTCGAGTTGAAGAGAAGTCGACGAGTTGAAACTGATCTTTGCTCCCCTTGTTTTCTCCTCCCAAATGCGCTATCGGGCGACGCGTGGCAAATAAGAACCGTGTCTTAAGTCTTCTAAGTAAGATACGGTTTTAATGATAATTGCCATTTTTTATTTTCTTTAAATGCTCATTTAACTAAGAACCCCTTATTAGATCCCCCGATATTCATGGTCTTAGTACTTGCTCCTTTGGTGAAGATATCAGATAGCTGGTCTTCACTTCTAGTGTAGCAAGGTAGAATAATCTTCTGCTCCATTGCTTGTCTCACCTTGTGACAATCCACTTTAGTTTGCTTTGTATTTTCATGAAACACTGAGTTTGAAGCTATATGAATGGCCTCTTGATTATTAAGGTGCATGGTGATTGGTGTTGATGTCTCTATGCCCAAGTCTCTTAGTAAGTTTCTAATTCAAATGAGCTCACTAGTCAGCTTCCTCATTGCTCTATACTCTGCCTCAGCACTTGAACATGATACCACCTTTTGCTTCTTGCTTTTCCAAGTAACTATATTGCCTCCAATGAAGGTGCAATAGCCTGTAGTAGACCTCCTATCCACTCTATCACCAGTCTAATCTGCATCACAATATCCCACAATCTTTGTAGTACTCTTGTTGCAACCCATCCAAACACCTTGACCCAGGGCCTCCCTTTGATATCTCATCATCCTTTCCACCATATTCCATGGTGAATCTTAGTTTCTTGCATATGCTGGCTGACTTGGTTTACAGCAAAACATATGTCTGATCTTGTGATGGTGAGATAAATCAGCTTTCCAACCATCCTTCTATAGAACTTGAAGTCTCCAAATGGTTTGTCTTCAAACTCCCCCTCACGCAAGAGTTTGTAGCCTTCGTCAAGTGGTGTTTTAGCTCCTCTTGCTCCAAGCTTCCCTGCCTCATTTAAAAAATCAAGTGTGGCAAATATCTATCTATCTCTAGAAAGAACTTTACCTCACCCAAATCTTTAATATCAAAGGTAGACTTAAGAAAAGCTTTAGCACAGATGATACATTCCTTGTCAATTCCTGTGATGATAATATCATCCACATAGATCAGTATAAACAAAATTTCTTGCTTGCTTGTGAGAGTGAAAAGTGTATGATCAGCTTCTGATTTTACAAACCCTCTATTATTGATAGTTGTACTCAGTTTATGATACCAAGCTCTTGGTAACTGTTTTTTTTAATCCATAGATTGCTTTGTTCAACCTTAGGACATTCCCAGTCTTGACCATATCTTCCATACCAAGAGGTGGCCTCATGTAAACCTCATCCTCCAGCTCTCCTTGAAGAAAATCATTCTTGACATCCATCTGTTATAAATCCCATTCCAGGTTCACTGCCAAAGAGAGTAGAATCCTTATGGTATGGAGTTTAGCTACTTGTGCAAAGGTATCCAGATAGTCTTCTTCATAGGCTTCAGTGTATCCTCTTGTAACCAGCCTTGTCTTCTTCCTTTCTGGTTTTCCCTTGGCAAGATACTTGATGGTGAAGAGCAGGCGGCTTGTAACAGCTTTCTTTCCTTTGGGAAGCTCAGTTTTATACCAAGTATCATTTTTGATCATGGCACCAACTTCGTCTCCAACTGACTCTCTCCACTCTTCATGCTCCATGGCTTCTTCATAAGTCTTTGGAACATACTTTTGATCCAGATTGCTGATGAAGACTACAAGCTCTTGAGGATAACTCGCAAAAGAATAGGTTGCTTGGATAGGGTGAGCCACTGCATTGCTGTTGAAGTACACTCTAGTGTCGACCCACTTGGATGGTTTCTTCACTCTTGTACTCCTTCTTAATGGACGAATCTGTTGCTCTTCTATCACTGCCTCTTTATGTCCTTGATCTCCATTAAGCTGATCTTCACTTGACTGATCAGATTCAGCTCCATCTTGATCATGTGTGCTTGCTGAATCATCTCTTTCTTGGGGCTGTGATTCAGGTTCATTGCCCCCCCCCCCTCAAGATCAGGATGGACTGTTTCAATATCTGGTGTTGCTTCTTCATTGTTTCCAGCCGCTGGTGGTGAGGGATAAGTTCTTGGCACCTCACTGCTCCGAGGCTGACTGATGCCTAGACTCTCTAGAATGATTTTTAAGTTGTTTGCCCTATCTGAAGGTCCTTGTGAGAGATCTTGAAGGCTTTCCCAACTCTTTTCCTCATAATACCCCTTAGATTACACAAACTTAACATCCCTTGAGATTAAAACCCTTCTTGATACTGGATCATAGCACTTATACCCTTTTATGTTGGAGAATAGCCAATGAACATAGCTTTTGAGCTTTTAGCATCAAGCTTGTTCCTCTGCTGTCCTGGTATCAGCAGAAAGCAGAGACACCCAAACACACGCAAGTGGTCCAAAGGTGGCTTGGTCTGGTTAAGAACCTCAAACGGAGACAGTTCGTTGAGGACTTTAGTTGGAGTCCTATTGATCAGATAGCCAGCACACACCACAACATCACTCCAGAACCTTTTTGGAACATTGGTGTGAAACATCATTGATCTAGCACACACCACAGCATCACTCCAGAACCTTTTTGGAACATTGGTGTGAAACATCATTGATCTTGCTACTTCCATTAAATGCATGTTCTTCTTTTCAGCAACTCCATTATGTTCAGGAGTGTAGGGACAGCTTGTCTGGTGAATAATCCCATGTTGAGCAAGGTATTGCTTACATTCCAGACTTTTGTACTCTCCACCATTGTCTGACCTAAGAATTTTTACCTTGGCATTAAAGTGATTGGAGACATGGGCCTGAAATTCTTGAAAGCCTCTATCACCCTGTCTTTAGACGGAATCAGTGTTACCCAAGTGTATTTGGACTTCTCATCAATGAAGGTGACAAAGTATTTGTGATTCTCCCTTGACACACACGGTGCAGTCCTTACATCAGAGTGAACAAGGTCAAAACATTTCTCATAAATAGTACCAGACCTTGGAAAGACTGTTCTACAATGTTTCCCCAATATGCAGACTTCACAATCATCATTCTTGAACACCATCCCAGGAAGTATCAAGTTTAAGGCTCTAGTCTGAGGATGCCCTAGTCTAGCATGCTAGATGTTGCTGTCAACCCCGTTCGATGTACTGGCCAGACACTGAGAAGGAGGGTGATCACGACAACTTAGTCTTCTAGAGGTGATATAGCTATTGATGGATGTGCCCTTTTTCAATTATTTGCCCTGTCTTCAGGTCTTGAAATTCAACCTCATCAGGTCTGAACACAACTTGACAGCTCAGATCAACAGTAAATCTCTTCAAAAATAGCAAATTTGATGTAAATTGAGGCATATACAAGGCAGTAGATTCCCTATCAAACAACCTAAGGTTCCCTATGCCTTCTATCTTCACCTTATCACCATTTGCTATAGTAACATTCACTGAGGCAGCCTGGATATCACTAATAAGGTTCCTATCACTAATCATGTGATGGCTAGCTCTCGAATCTATAATAATGGGTTTAGAGTCAAGAAAGTGTGTACCAGCCTCCTTGGGAGCGATAAGGGCCTTGGTAGCTTTGATAAAGGAATCAAGGTCTCTTCTGGTCAGTGGACCATTGATATACCATGGATTTTATCCATTTTCAGCCATGGTATATATATGTTTTAAGCTTAATAACTATTATGTTTTAGAGTCTTTCAAGTTATTTAAAGGTTCAGGAGTGTTTTGGAGTAAAGTGATGATTTTGGAGCATTTTGGAGATAATTGAAGATGACACCCGAGATGGACATTGACCAAGCCTCGAGGTCGAGACGGAGCACTCACCGTCGATCGACATGCACCTTGCACCGTCGATCAACATGAAGCCACGCGAAGACCACATTTGGCCCAGCCGACTTGAAGCCCAAGACTTCACCAAATTACGGAATTACCCCTGACGAGTTTTAATCTAATACTAAATACTCTGCCAAAGTGTTTAGGCAAGGGAGAGCTTTATTGTATTCATACTTTTCACAGCAAAGAGGGAGAGACTGAGAGTTGGAGAGAAGATACAAAGAGATTTGTGATTGAAACTCCATTGATTTTATTCTATCTATTTATGCTTTCTCTTTACCTTGCTTGTGCTATGTGTTACTTGGCTATGTCTGAGTAATCTACTTGGTAGATTTACGGTTCAAATAGGTTGAAGGGATTAGCCCTAACTATAATTGCTAGTTGTGATATTCATCAACTAGGTTGTTCTTAAAGCTTTATTCTAGATTAGCTAACTAGAATATTGATCTTAGGAGTTTGGTAGATTTAAGCATCCTTAAAGTATTGTTCTGATATAGCCTGTTGAGCTAAGATTGCTAGAAGAAAACGAGAGTCGATCTAGGAAGATTAGTGGGCATTATCAACTCGTGCCAAGGCTTAGCTAGAAGCCGTCGATCGATATCCCCACTGGACAATCGATCGATGTTGCGAAAGGTGTATCGATCGATATCTCTAAAGGATCATCAATCGACACTTTCTTGTGATCAACATACGACGGTTGAGATCCAAGATCTAGTTAATTAACCAGTGAGACATCACTGTTGTTAAGCGGTTGAGCTCTATTTTATCATGCAAGCAACTGTCAAGCATCTATAGCATTATAATCTCTGATTCCTTAATAGAAACCCTAAGTCTAGCGTTTGTTTAATTAAAGTCTTGACCGCTTCATTCTCTGATAGTAGAGCAACTGCCTTGCTCAATTAGGATTTTATTGCTATTTCACATTTAAAACTGCAACTACCTAGAATTAATAGTCTGATTAGATTTAATTGTTTCCCTAGCTCCTTGTGGATTCGATCCCTAAGTAGTACATCTGAACCTCTTATTTGAGAGAGTAATTGGTCAGTCTTTAGGGTAATTTGACACCGTATCAAATTTGGCACCGTTGCCGGGGAACTTTGATCGCCATTTAATTTAGTCTTATTAATTTTAGGTTTTTATTTTTATTTTTGTTTTGCTGATACAAACTTTTTCTTGTCTTTTCAGGTGCATGCCCAGCAGTACCAGAAGCAACAAGGATAAGCAACTGCTATTCTCAGAGGATCCTGCTAGTCTGGAACGTTCAATCCGCAAGGACATACGCTCAGCATCGATCGACGCTCAAGCTTCCTCGTCGACGGATTCTCGCATACCACAGTCGATCGACACTACACATCGTACACCGATCGACACGGAACCGTGAAACATGGTTGCGATTGTGATTCTCAAACCAGATGAGAATGGAAACCTGTATGACCAGGATGGTCATCTTCGTAATGAAATGGGTCAGAAGCTAGATGCTCAGGGGAATGTCATTCCTGAGCCAGATACGGAAGTGGCTGATCAACTGGAGACATTAACTGACTACAACCGCTCAAATGAATACTACGCCAACAGATCAGCGATTCGTCTTCCAGAGATTCAGAAGTGTAACTTTGAGCTGAAGCCCCAGTACTACACGCTCGTATCCCAGAGACCTTTTGCTGGTCTGCAAAACGAGCATCCTATGGACCATCTTGAGAGGTTCGAGGATCTTATAGCTGAGGTCCGTATAGAAGGAGTCCCTAGGGATTACCTACTCTGCAAGCTTTTCAAATACACAATTGTGGGAGAAGCTATGCACTGGCTTAGACAGCTACCACCAGGTTCTCTTACAACCTGGGATGACATCAAGAACGCATTCTTGTGTCACTTTTTCGATGAGACACTCGCAGAAGACTGGAGGAGCAAAATCTCTACATTCACTCAGGAAACTGGAGAATCTTTCAGAGATGTCTGGCATAGATTCAGAGATTTCCAGCGCGACTGTCCACACCATGGATTCTGTGGGAACCGAAATTCACACCGTCAATTTCAATGAATAAGATTGCGGAGGAAAGCCAAGTAAACCCGACTTTCCTTGAAGGTCCGGATTCTCTGCGACAGCCAACGACAAGTGACCGAATAAATGCGGAAAAGGTTTTGTTAAGATTTGGGACTGGACCTTAAGAAAGGCTGCCTACGTACCCCTTTCGAGTATCAAGTCGGACGTAGTTCAGTTAGAAAGATTTGAACAAGAGATCGAACCGTCTGGGCGGGTTCGTCTAGTATGAGCGTTGGTTATAGAAACGGGCATGTCGAAGATAATGCCTAGGGTTTCTATGTGCGGAGCTCTGAGTAAAAGAATTGTTAGATCCTTACGAGAGGAACAGGGATCTGCGGAGAAGATAAAACTAGAACAGGAGGCGGCCAGACGTTCTAAGTCCTACCTCGCTGGCCTAACCACCTAAGTTCTAAGTTCTCTAAGCTAGCAGGAGTTCTCTAAGTCTAGATTCTAGGATTTTCGGATCCCCTTCTCTTCTGCTCTTGCTCTGCTTATATACTCACTCCTAGGTCGGTTTGCTTTAGGATGATGGACCTCGCCTTTGGGCCCAAGTTTATCTCTTAAGGAAATATTCCATTTCCGTCGATCTTCATAATTATCCTCGAGTTTTTCCCTATTTTTCGGTGACTTGATGTTTATCCGATGTTCGGGAAATTGGATAAACCGTCATAATCTGATTGGGTCTGAATTCTTAAAATTATAAGTAAGTCCGTGGACTTGTCTTAAGTCGTTGAACGTTTTATACGATTTCTCGAAAAGACTATCTTTCTCGTAAAATAAACCGTATAGCCTAAAAGATCGATGTTCAAGCTAATCGATCTTTGTTTTATACGATATCTTCTACGAGAAATCCAATCCTTCTAGTTTTTGTCGTAAAACATCGAGGACGATTCCAACCGAATCGAAAGATGTTCGTTCCGTAGCCGTGATCGTACCAAACTCACGAGGATCGATCCAAACAAGCCAAGATGGGATCAGACCGAGCATGATGGGACCGAGACCAGGACGAGGGCCGTCGACCGGCGTTATGGGGCTTGCCGCCGGCGCCAGGCCGGCTTGCGGGATGCGCACGCCGGCGCCAGGCCGGCCCGCGTGACGCGTGCCGCCGGCGCAAGGCCGGGGTGCCGCCGCCGGCGCCAGGCCGGGGTGCCGCCCGCCGGCACCAGGCCAGGGTGCCGCCCGCCGGCGCCAGGCCGGGGTGCCGCCCGCCGGCGCCAGGCCGGCTCGCGTGACGCGTGCCGCCAGCGCCAGGCCGGGGTGCCGCCCGCCGGCGCCAGGCCGGGGTGCCGCCGGTGCCAGGCCGGCTCGCGTGACGCAGGCCGCCGGTGCCAGGCCGGCTCGCGTGACGCGGGCTGCCGGTGCCAGGCCGGGGTGCCGCCGGCACCAGGCCGGCCCGCGTGACGCGTGCCGCTGGCGCCAGGGGTCCTTTGCCGCCCGTGGGTTTTCCGTTGCCCGATCTTTCCCCCGTTAGTCGTTCGTGCGGGAAATCTTTGAGTTTGGAAGGATCTTTAGCCGTAGATTTCGAGATAACCGTTTTTGACCTCACCAGAGAGTGGATATTCTAATTTGAGAAAATCTCGTATAACTTCTTTTCAAATTATCCGAGACTTTTTGTTTTAAGAAATACTTTCCAGAAACTTTCAGTCATTGATTCCGTCGTGACCGATTTTGACACCAACAGTTAGCCCCCCAGCTCGTTAGAACCTTCGTGATGTTCTTGCGAGCGATAAGACATGTCTGGTAAGATAGGCGGAATTAATGGTTGAAAGGCTCCGTTGAAAGTGGTAAGATTGGGGCTGCGCCTTTCGAAGGCTGCCTACGTACCCTTGTTGTAGGGATCAAGCCTTCCGTAGTTCGTTTTGGAATTTAAGACCCTTGTGATCTGTTTTCCAGCGAGACTTATGTGGTTTGGTTATGTGTCATGAGAGACTTTCGAGCATGATGCTGTTGATGTATTTGTTTTGGTCTGGGCGTTGTGAGGCCATTATGTGTTTTTCGATTTTTTATGAACTTCGGTTTTTTCGAAGTATGAGAAAGAGGGTGTGTGTTGTCGTCTCATTCCTAGTTCCCTGATGATCACCGTACCTATTGTTTGCATAAAGCGAGATTTTCCGCGGTTTACCGATTTACGCGAAAAGTTCGTGAAACGAATAAGCTTAAGTGAAGAGACAAATTTTTGGATCTCGTATACCATACTATGTCTGTGAGATGTCAAGATCCAGCGTGGCTGGGTTAGGGCAAGACCTAGGTTTACTCTCGGACTGAGGCTTTGCGATGACAAATCGGCTTTCGTTTTGCCTGTTTGCGATTTTAACCTGACTCGTACCGTTTAAAATCCGCGAATTGTTGTCGGCTTATATGATTTGTCTAGGCGTGAGTCGAGCTGCTTCCTTTACGAATAGCAGAAACAAAATTTGGATTTCTTGTATAGCGTGCTATGTTTATCCTTGTCGGATGCAAGAGAGCCTACCCCTTGAAGGGCGGCTATTTGTCTGTTTAGGACGTTAGAGTTCGTTTGTTGTGATCAGCAACAACAACATGATGCCAGTTTAGAGGCATGTTACCGTTTAGATGTGTGTTTGTATGTTTTGAGTTCTAGAGACGAGGATTTCGTCTGGAACGTTTTGAGGAAAAGCGTCTACATTCACGGTGCTTCGTGAAGTGTTGGCCTTCCGGGATTTGATTGTATATATTAAGGATGACTCATATAACTCTTGGAGCCTTGTCACGAGTGTTTCTTTTCATGCCGTGTTTACGGGGCGTATAGAACTTAATCGATTGACGGTAAGTTTAAATCTTCCATTAACCATATGGCTGTTAGGACTGAGTTTTGGTATGAAGAGTTTATCGTATGATTTTCGATTCTGGGTTATACGACAAATTGCTTGCGTAATAGTCACTTGGCGTTCTATGAATAAATCGTGGATTGTTGTTTTTAGCCGTTAAGTGATTGGAGCGGTGGTCGCTCAGTAGCTTTGGATTGGCATGGAGGCTAGATTCAGCCGTATCGCCAAGGAAGTTGTTGGTAAACGATCAGACCACGACCCTTACTAAGGTCATGTTAGTTTACGATTGTCCTTAAGGGGGATGCCGAATTCAGGTCCGGGCTTTACGGAAGGGCATAGTTGGCCGAGGGCCAAATAGCGTTTGCCGAGATAGACATGCCAAGCATAGCGGAGTTTTCTGAGTTATGGCTGTTGGCTATTAGAAACGATCTTCCACTTTAGGTCTCAGTTATACGATGAATGGTTCGTATAAATTCTTCTTTGTTGCATGAAAATCGTTTCATTTTTTCCGGGGGAAAAAGTTTAAGGGATCGACGCAGGACACGTGCGGGTTCGCCTGCGTGATTATTTTCTGCTCGGACGTAACCGCGGGGAGTGAAAGCAGGAGCCAGAAACCTTGTGGAGCAAAAACTGTCTATGACAGTTACCCGTTGTACACATTATGTTTATTTTACGAAAGTTGCTTTGTATGAATTGACTCGACCATACAGAGGATTTTTCGTAAAAGCGATGTAAGAGGGGGTTTTCGTAAAGGTAACTGGAGAGTGTTTCTCGCAAATTACTTGCGATATTTGCGACCACGGATTATGTTTTCCTCATTCACTTTTGCGTACTGCAAAGTCGTTTTGCATGAGACCGATCATGTTTTCTCCATAGGCTGTTTTTTAAAAAATATTCTTGTTAAAGGAAAGTAATGGATGACCGGTTTCATGGAGATAGAAAATCGCTGATTGTCAAAGTAGCGATGTTTCCGCGGATTGCACGGGAGATGTTTCCGCTATGATTTCGACCTTTGGAAGAAAGCTGCTTTGAATTACTCACGGAGTTTTACAGAAGGTTATTTTGTTATTTTCGTAGTTCACCGTAGTGCTATTAGTCTGACGTTGGTACACGTTTCTAGTCGCGAGTTTGCGACGAGAGACAACGTAGAGTTTTCAAGACTATGTTTGTAACGGTTGGGCTTATGCCGCTAGCGTTTTTTAAGACGAATCTTATTGCTGCAAGAGTTTGCTTTGTCAAAAGCGTTGTCTTGATGCTGAAGCAAAAAGTTTTCGAAGATGGGATTATACGGGTATAGTATACGTACCTACTTCCCTTTTATTTTTACGAAAGAAAACGGGTTAGCCGTTCTTCCGAAGGCCTGTGTACGTTTTTTCTTTCTTTTAGGAAGCGGGATGAGTATGCTTTTAGAACGCGTGGCGATCGTTTCTCGGTTTTTTGCGAGACTAGATCGGTTTGCATGTTCTTCCTGGACAATCAAGGAACGATGGAACAAGACTGGAAATTTTGCCTAAGACTTAGCTTGCTAGACTATCCACCTAGGTCCTAACTTTCCTAAATTCTACGGCAGTTTTCAAGATGTTTTTGTTCCTGTCCTACGAAGAATTAAAACCTTTACAAAAATTTTCGAGAAAATAGTCTTTTGAAGGTTTCGACATTTCCGAAGGAATCCCATTTCCTCGTATAGTCGAGATGATTGGTGTTTAGAATAACCGTGATCGTTTAATACAATGAATCGAAATCCATTCATCATTTGAACCTTTTATGGTCTTCCGAGATTTCTCGAGTTTCGGGATCGAGATGGACTTGGATTCGTAGACTTCTCGTCTTCGAGGGTTTGAGTAATGAGGCTTCGAACTTAGATTCTAGAATATGAGCTTTGTTAAACAATCGAGAAGGCTTTGCGGAAGAATCGTCGTGTTTCTTGAACAATCCGAACATGGGTTTAAGGGACCAAGATGTTGCCGTTGCCCGAGATCACGAAACGATTGCACGGATGGGCGCCAGGCGCCCAGCCGCCGGCGCCAAGCTCCCTGCCGCCGGCGCCAGGCGCGGCGTGGTCGGTCTTCCGCCGGCGCCAGGCGCGCCGTGGTCGGTCTGCCGCCGGCGCCAGGCGCCCTGCCGCCCGTGCCGTGTCCCGCGTCCGCCGATGCTGCTGTTGCTCGCCTTCGTCGATCCCCGGGGGCTCACGGACCCAAAGATCGAGTTACGAAAACTCAGGAAAAGATGCATGGTACTGAGACAGGACAGGGCTCGTCCTATGACGGGACAGACAGATCCTTCTCATGGGCGAGGTGGTCGAGACAGCGACATTGTTTTCTTTGTAAAATCTCAACGGAAGCTCCGATTGAGACGAAACGAAAACCATCTTGACCTAGACTCAAAGGAGAGCAAAGTGAGGTTTCCACAGGTGAGGTGGCCATGGGCGAGGTGACCTTGGTGATGGTTGTTCTCGTCCACGGGCGAGGTTGTCGGGAGAGTGATTTTGTTCCCTTCGTAAAATCTCAACGGAAACTCCAATTGAGACGAAACGAAAGCCACTATGATCTAGACTCAAAGGGTAACGAAGGTGAGTTCACCCTGTGGCGAGGTAGTCATGTCGGAGGTTTAGGTGACCTCGGTAATGTTTGTCCTTGCCCACGGCGAGGTGGCCGGGACAGTGACTTTGTTCTCTTCGTAAAATCTCAACGGAAACTCCGATTGAGATGAAACGAAAGCCATTTTGACCTAGACACAAAGGAGAACAAAGTGGGCTCTTACTAAGGCGGACTGGGAAGACTGATCTTACCCTATGGCAAGTCGTCCTAGTAAGATCATGCTCCGACCTCCTTTCGTTTTACCGTTTGTTCCTCGAGAGTTGTTTGTAAGAAGTATGGCAGTGGGAATCGGTGAACCGATTTGCCGTGCTTCTGTTCCGCGGGTAATATAGGGTTTCCCCAAGGTTTCGAGGAGATTAAGTTTTATTTTTCCGAGAGGTTCTCGAAAGAAACGTTTTTCGTAGAAACCTTGCTCGTTGCGATTTCTCTAACTTGGTAACAAGACGAATTTTTGGGGTTTGATAGATTTTATCGTTGCCCTTTCTGTTTAGATAGAGAAATTTCGAGCTCGTTTTCGTGCTCTTCCTGTGGCGGAAAGCCGCGGCTAGGTTTTTGATTTGCTCGAGCACCGTGGCGTTTGCGTAAGCGTTGGCCGTAGGAACAGTCGCTGCTGGAGTTGTTTTACCATCGTTGACGCAAACTGCAAATTTTCTTTCATCTTTCTGGACATCGGTTCGATCAAGCGCTTTGCGGCCGTATGAGTAAGAGTAATTCGTCCCCCCCCCTCCTTCTAGCGCCAAACTGTGGGAACCGAAATTCACACCGTCAATTTCAATGAATAAGATTGCGGAGGAAAGCCAAGTAAACCCGACTTTCCTTGAAGGTCCAGATTCTCTGCGACAGCCAACGACAAGTGACCGAATAAATGCGGAAAAGGTTTTGTTAAGATTTGGGACTGGACCTTAAGAAAGGCTGCCTACGTACCCCTTTCGAGGATCAAGTCGGACGTAGTTCAGTTAGAAAGATTTGAACAAGAGATCAAACCGTCTGGGCGGGTTCGTCAAGTATGAGCGTTGGTTATAGAAACGGGCATGTCGAAGATAATGCCTAGGGTTTCTATGTGCGGAGCTCTGAGTAAAAGAATTGTTAGATCCTTCCGAGAGGAACAGGGATCTGCGGAGAAGATAAAACTAGAACAAGAGGCGGCCAGACGTTCTAAGTCCTACCTCGCTGGCCTAACCACCTAAGTTCTAAGTTCTCTAAGCTAGCAGGAGTTCTCTAAGTCTAGATTCTAGGATTTTTGGATCCCCTTCTCTTCTGCTCTTGCTCTCCTTATATACTCACTCCTAGGTCGGTTTGCCTTAGGATGATGGACCTCACCTTTGGGCCCAAGTTTATCTCTTCGGGAAATATTCCATTTCCGTCGATCTTCATAATTATCCTCGAGTTTTCCCCTATTTTTCAGTGACTTGATGTTTATTCGATGTTCGGGAAATTGGATAAACCGTCATAGTCTGATTGGGCCTGAATTCTTAAAATCGTAAGTAAGTCCGTGGACTTGTCTTAAGTCGTTGAACGTTTTATACGATTTCTCGAAAAGACTATCTTTCTAGTAAAATAAACCGTATAGCCTAAAGGATCGATGTTCAAGTTAATCGATCTTTGTTTTATACGATATCTTCTACGAGAAATCCAATCCTTCTAGTTTTTTTCGTAAAACATCGAGGACGATTCCAACCGAATCGAAAGATGTTCGTTCCGTAGCCGTGATCGTACCAAACTCACGAGGATCGATCCAAACAAGCCAAGATGGGATCAGACCGAGCATGATGGGACCGAGACCAGGACGAGGGCCGTCGACCGGCGTTAGGGGGCTTGCCGCGGGCGCCAGGCCGGCTTGCGGGACGCGTGCCGCCGGCGCCAGGCCGGCCCGCGTGACGCGTGCTGCCGGCGCCAGGCCGGGGTGCCTCCCGCCGGCGCCAGGCCGGGGTGCCGCCGGCGCCAGGCCGGCTCGCGTGACGCGTGCCGCCGGCGCCAGGCCGGGGTGCCGCCCGCCGGCACCAGACCGGGGTGCCGCCGGCGCCAGGCCGGCTCGCGTGACGCGTGCCGCCGGCGCCAGGCCGGGGTGCCGCCCGCCGGCGCCAAGCCGGGGTGCCGCCGGCGCCAGGCCGGCTCGCGTGACGCGTGCCGCCGGCGCCAGGCCAGGGTGCCGCCGGCGCCAGGCCGGGGTGCCGCCGGCGCCAGGCCGGCCCGCGTGACGCGTGCCGCCGGCGCCAGGGGTACTTTGCCGCACGTGGGTTTTCCGTTGCCCGATCTTTCCCCCGTTAGTCGTTCGTGCGGGAAATCTTTGAGTTTGGAAGGATCTTTAGCCGTAGATTTCGAGATAACCGTTTTCGACCTCACAAGAGAGTGGATATTCTAATTTGAGAAAATCTCGTATAACTTCTTTTCAAATTATCCGAGACTTTTTGTTTCAAGAAATACTTTCCAAAGACTTTCAGTCATTGATTCCGTCGTGACCGATTTTGACACCAACAGATTCAATGAAGTGCGACTGCTGAGCACTTTCTATAGAGGTCTTTCCTTGAGGTATCAGATGGCTCTTGATACAGATAGTGAGGGAAACTTCAACACAAGGAATCCAAGAGAGGCTAAAAGACTGATAGAGAATTTGGCTAAGAGTAACAGCACCAAGAACACAGGCTTTGAGAGGAAGAAATCTGTAGCATCACTTGAGGAGAGTCAGATGGATGAAGTACAAACGAAGATGGATAAGGTGCAGGAACTTCTTAAGAGGCAAATTTGCTCAGCTGAAGAAGAAACAGAAGAAGATGTGAACTACATTGGAGGAGCTGGATTTCAGAGGTCTGGAAACCAGAGTGGAAACAGGAACTTCTATGGCCAAGGTTAGAGAAACAATTACAACCAGAGTTCACAGTACCAGAAGCCTTACAGAAACAGCAGAAACTATGGGAATTCATCTTATCAGAATCCACCACCACAGACCCAGGAGAGCAGAATTGAAGCAATGATTGATCAGGTTCTTGAAGGCCAGCAGAAACTCACTGTGGATTTCAATGGAAAGATTGATTATGTCTACACCAATCTGAATTCCAAGATAGATACTTTGGGGACTCAAGTGCGAAAACTTGAGATGCAGATTGTACAGATTGGAGAAGCCTCTAAAAGAAGAGAGGTTGGAGAGGAAAACATGAAGCACCACGTCAATGCCATCATAGATGATGATTTCTGGCAAGTGGTGAAGAATGAGAATCTGCAGGAAGGAGATTTCGAAGTGGAATGCTCCATGACTTTCGGCGGATCTCAGTGGTTTCGATCGATACCGCATGATACATACCGATCGACATGGGACACTACGGGTCGACCGGCATACCATCACCAACACTGATCGACATCGACCACCGAGTCCAGTTCATCTTGCAGTGCAGTATGTATACTGACTCACGAATAATTCACGGAACAACATCCTCACCCACCCACCCCATTCTACTGTAGTATCGACCGCCAGCATGAGCCAGCCGCCGATCGACACCAGGAGGGCACCAACGATCGACACTCATCTACAAGCATTGATCGACGAGCACCTCTAACCTATCGAGTGCAGTTACCTACCAATGACCCAACCCGAATCAATGCACTCCAACCACCACCTACATCATCAGAAAACTTATCAGAACCTACAAGCAAACCTTCAGACACTACATCAGATCCTATGGAAGTTGACAAGGCTTCTGAAGGGAGAAATTTGAGGAGGAGAAAGGAGAAGATTCCTAAACATCTGAAGAGGGAAGCTAATGAGAAGGAGATGGATGGTTTCACTAAGAGAGTTCTCAGGATTCCAATAAACAAACCTTTTGAGGAGGTTTACTACACACACAGGTTGTGGATGTTCTTCAGAGAGACAAGAACAACTGAGAACGACATTAGTACTATGTTTCATCACATCAGAGACAAGATGAAACAAATGATCACACTGGAGAAGAAAGATGATCCAGGGAAGTTTGCAATACCATGCTGTGTTAAAGGTATTGAATTTCCCAATGCACTCTGCGACACAGGAACATCAGTCAGCATTCTACCAAAGGTTATGGCAGACAAACTAGGTCTCAAAGTGGAGCCTTCATCAGATTCTTTCATATTTGTGGATTGTACACAAAGGAACTCAGGAGGTATAATCAGAGACCTTGAAGTGCATATTGGTAATGCCCTTATCCCAGTAGACTTTCATGTCCTGGACATAAAGCTAAATTGGAACTCTTCCCTCTTGCTTGTAAGAGCCTTCCTAGCTACAGTTGGAGCTGTATGCGACATGAAATCAAACAGATTGTGTTTAACACTGATTGATCCTGCCACCTACTATGACCCAGTCAGAATTGCCAAGAAACAGGTCAACCTCGTGGAGATTGATGATCAGAAGTTCATTGGAGCATGCCATTGTGAAGACGAGTATGAGACAGAGTATTCTGCGTCGATCGGCACCATCATTGGGCCATCGATCGACGGAGACGACAGCCAAACGACCGACAGCATACCATGCACGTCGATCGATAGTGAACCTTCACAAGACAACCTACAGTTGCCAGAACAATGCTATCCTAACTTCACCTTTCAACCCAACAGCAGTCCAGAAGAATATTCAATTGGAAGTTGGGCAGACAGTGGCTTTCACGAGAGCTTCGCAGTGGACACAGCCATTCCACCTATTGATGAGCAATATGATGAAGACTATGAGGAAGAAAGAGCAACAGAGATACATGCTATCCTATAGGAAAATAGAGCCTTGGAACATTCACGATCGGTCGACAGAGCCTTCTCCGCACCGATCGATGAAGAGTCTCATCAGGCAGCACGCATAGTGGCGTCGATCGACACGCAATCTTGCACATCGATCGACAGAGGTCAAACCGACTTTGGAACAAAAAATGGAAATTTTCCATTCCAAAGTAGGACAACCCACTACTATAAAAGTAGCCGTCCACCAAGAAGGATTTCTCACCAGAAAGAAGCAGAGGAGATACACGCAGCCAAAGACACACAACCTATTCTTCAAGAAGCAAGAATGAGCAGCAATCACCTCAACAACCCTAATGCAGCACACAAACGTCCAACATCGATCGACATGACAGAATCAACATCGATCGACATCAACCCTAAACTTCAATCTACTGCTTTCACTAACAAACTTAAGGATTATGGATATCTTACACCAGATGAATTTGGTATTTTCAGGGACCCAGAAGGCCAAGCACGAGCTATGGACGGAAGAATCATCAACATATCCAAAGATGACATAGCCAACATTCTTCAGGTGACCGATGGACCAGAAAACCTATTCATGCAGCAGCGTCATTATCCTGAGCACCAGAATGCATCTAGAGATGAGCATGAAGCACCAGTCAACGTTTTCCGACGATCCTACAAACCAGCCAATCGACCATCGTTCGACGTCAGCATGTCAGCACCGATCAACAGAGTAACACCTACATCGATCGACAGACAACGTGCTGCACCGATCGACAGACCAATCATATGGGAACAACGAGTTTATGATCCGAATGGAACCTACACAGATGAGTATGGGAATGGAGGAAGAACAGACAAACATGGAGACTCAACAGCAGAAGCCTACCTAGAACAAGAACTCTACACCAAAGATGATGTGGGAACCGAAATTCACACCGTCAATTTCCGATAAAGATTTACGGAGGAAAACCGAGTTAACCCGATCTTCCTTGAAGGTCCCGGATATCTGCTGGGCCGCACACGAAACAATCAAATAAAGTTGCGAAAATAGAAATCGTAAAAGTTGAGCGAAAGAGATTTTATTTCTGAATTCTCGTTTGAGCGTGTACAACAAGAAAAGAAACCGGCCGTAAGGGCTGTCGAGGAGTCCGCTAGTCTGGTCACCTAAGTCTATCCTAGTTGAGTCGCAGCTCGCTAGTGAAAACAGAAAAGAATGCTAAATCGCTCTAAGTGCTAAGTGCTTGAAAGTTTGTGATCCGGTTTGCTTCTTGCTCAAAGCTCTCCTTATATACTCCTCCTAAGACGGTCTATCTTCTCGCGGGCTGAGTCGGGCTTTTTCCATTTTCGTCCATCTTCGTGTTTATCGGGAAACTAGACATTTATCTTCTGGAAACTTGACATTTATCTTCTGGAAACTTGACATTTATCTCTTATGTGAGGATAAAGATAAATCGTCATAGTTTATCCTTTTTTTTTTGGAAAATCGTACGTGGGCCGTTTTTGGCCATGTTGGGCCGTTTAGGCGTTTTTACGGTTTTTCGAAAGGACGGTCTTTGAAGGTTTCGGTGTTTCCGAAGGAACCTTAATTCCTCGCATAGTCGAGATAGTGGTGTTCCAGAATAACCGTGATCGTACCAAACTTGTGTAGATTGATCCGAACAAGCTAAGGCGGGATCGAACCGGGCACGATAGGACCGAGACCGGGACGAGGGCCGCGGACCGACGCCAGGCCGACCCGCGCGACGGGTGCCTCCGGCGCCAGGCCGGGGTGCCGCCGGCGCCAGGCCGGGGTGCCGCCGGCGCCAGGCAAGCCCGCGTCCCGCGTGCCGCCGGCGCCAGGCCGGGGTGCCCCCGGTGCCAGGCCGGCTCGCGTGACGCGTGCCGCCGGTGCCAGGCCATCTTGCCGTCTGTGGGTTTTTCGTTGTTCGATCTTTCCCCCGTCAGTCGTTTGCGGGAAATCTTTTGAGTTTGGGAAGGTCTTTAGCCGTAGATTTCGAGATAATCGTTTCTAATCCAACGAAATTCCGCGAGTATCGGGATTTGAGATGGACTTGGATTTGTAGATTTTCCGTCGTCGAGGATGCGAGCAATGTGGCTTCGAGCTTTAGATGTGTTAAAAGATGAATCTTTTAAACAATCGGGAAGGCTTTACGGAAGACTCATTGTAGATCTCGGACGATCCAGACATGGGTTTCAAGGGACCAAGATGCCGCCATTGCCCGAGATCATGAGATGATCGCACGGATGGGCGCCATGACCCTCGCCGTTGGCGCCAGATGGGAGTGGACGAGCCTTCCGTGAGTTTTATCGAGCGACGACCCGTTTCTTGGATTTGATCGTCGCTTGGTTTTTCTTTCGAGGATTTTCGGGTGACGATTTCGTCATTGACCGATTTTGACCCCAACAGATGAGATTCATGAGATGATGTATGGTTTCTCTGGAGCTCAAGAGAAGTCTGAGAAGGAAATCAAGACTGCAATTGCCAACAACTATGATTACTTAGATAAAAGTATCACCACGCTCTACAAGTAGATGGACGAGATGCAGTTACAGATCAACTTTCTGGAAGAACAAAAGGAGGAGGAAGCTAAACAACCAGCATCGATCAACGCACCAAATGCGATACCGATCGACGCCAAACAATGAGAGACAAGGATACCTGCTCAGAACATGACTCTTCCAACTGAAGCGAATCAATGGGAGATATCATACATCAATGAGAAGATTTCAGAGACCTGTCATCCTATCAACAACACCGTCACTTGTTTAGTCAAGAGAATTGATTTGCTTACGACAGATTTGGATATGCTGCGCGAAAATTGCCAACAACAGCCACAGCCATCGATCGACACAGACATGCCAGCATCGATCGACGGACGATTCGCAGCAGTACAGGAAAGACTAGACACTTTTGAGGCTACGCACGATAAGTACAGTTCACCTATCATGAGGTTCTTGACTGACTTATTCAAGCAGATGCACGAGCTCAAGGGAGAGGTCAAGACAATCCAGAAACAAATCGGCTCTAAAGCAGAATGATCAATATTGATCGACACACAACAACCCATATCGATCGACGCCAAGAAGAAAGAAGAGCAGATCACTTATACAACAGCAGGAGTGGATGAGATCACTTCAAAAATTCACTCAGCCTTGAGTACTGTAGAGGACAGACTAGATAGTAAGTGTGACGGCATCTATTACCCTCTGGATTGCAAGATTCAAGAATTGAAGAAAGAAATAGAGGATCTACAAAGGGAATTGAGAGCCCTCAGAAGGAAAGTCCGACATCAACATAGAACAGCAGCGACGATCGACGCGGCGAACACCACACCGATCGACGTTGCAACATCCAAAACGATCGGCACGCATAAAGCCGCATCGATCGACATAGAATCCGGACAAGACAAAGAAGTAAACGTGATGCAAATATCAACCAAACTTGAAGACTTATCAGAATACACCTTCAACACGTTTGGATGGCACGCACGCAACATGGATTCAATGCAGCAGAAGCTGTCAGATCCCAAAGATGTCACACTGAAGCTGAATGAGAGATGGACCAGAAGTGATGAAGCCACAAGAAGTTTCATGGCGACTTGGTTCAACACCTACAAAGAAGATGTGGATGCTTGTTTCCCAGCAAGCAGGTGCCTCAACAAGAACTAGCTCATACAACCTCCAAAGCACTAGCTAAATGACTATAACAAAGCACTGAGTGGGAGGCAACCCACTATTAGGTATTTGATTTTAATTTTTTTAGATTTTCTTATTAATTTTCGTATTTGTTTTTGCAGAATTCTTTTAAAAAAATAATAATAAAAAAGGTCCGAGTAGAAGGATGACATCCACATCGACCGACGAGGAGAAGTCGATATCGATCGATAGTCCAACACCATAATCGATCGATGTACACTTGATCGTAATCGATCGATTATCACTCCGGTCAGGTTTATCATTCTAACTCGTTATATTATGTACTTTGGATTTATTTTCACCTTATCTCCGACTGTTTTACACTAGGGAACAGTATAGTTTAAGTCGAGGGGGGTGTTTACTGATATTTATCTATTTATTTTCTTATTAAATTATTTTTCAAAAAAGTTTTTATTGAGTCAAGAAAGGGACAATGAACTTAATTTGATTTTTACTTGATTATCTAACCACTCTTTAGCACCATTCTAGATTTCATTGATTGCAGATAGTACTAAGATGCTAAAGTGGATTAACCTGTCAACTATTCACACTTGCTTAGATTGTTTGAAGTAACCAAAGCCGATCTCCAACACTAAACCTGACGAAATCGCTTGTCTTGGGGCTTGGTATACACCGGATTGGAATCCTCCTTCAAACCTGGGAGGTAAAAAGTCTTGGTGATTTTGGTTTCCTTCTCTCATTCCTTTGGCATCCCATATATAAAGAAAAGATTGAGATGATTTCCTGAGAGGCAAAGGGGTAGGTACATTACCGAGGACCCCACTATTCTAAATCAAAGGAATGATCACACATTGATGGAAGCGAGGGAAAAATTCCCAATAAAAATTGCCCACTTTGTCGAAAAGGGAAATCAATAAGCTGAACCTAAAAGTTCATTGGGATTGAAAAGAAGAGAAAACAAAAAGAGATTCAGAGAAGGAAAATAGGGGAAAGAGAAACCAGAATGAGACTGCATGTTTACTCAGACATCTGTTGAAGTAAGAATCCAAATATCCTGTGATCGATACTCCCAAGGTAAAGCCTGCACTTTTATTTTATGTCAAGAAATGAGGTAGGTAGAGGGGAATGTCAGATAGTATTTGCTAAGTTGCTGGATAGATGAATTTAGTTGCTAAACTAGGATATTGCATAATGTACTTCTGTGAATAAGATCTTTAGATGTGGATTGCAATATTGTAGAGGTGATGATTTCAATGTTTTAACTCTGTGAGCCCCTGCTGTTTTCAAACCTCTTTCAGAGAGACTGCCTGTTTGTTTTGCTTGAGGACAAGCAAAAGGGTAAGTCTGGGGGAGTTTGATATACCATGGATTTTACCCATTTTTATCCATGGTATATATATGTTTTAAGCTTAATAACTATTATGTTTTAGAGTCTTTCAAGTTATTTATAGGTTCAGGAGTGTTTTGGAGTAAAGTGATGATTTTGGAGCATTTTGGAGACAATTGAAGATGACACCCGATATGAACATCAACCAAGCTTTGAGGTCGACACGGAGCACTCACCGTCGATCGACATGCACCTTGCACCATCGATCGACATGAAGCCACGCGAAGACCAGATTTGCTTGAGGACAAGCAAAAGGGTAAGTCTGGGGGAGTTTGACATACCATGGATTTTACCCATTTTCAGCCATGGTATATATATGTTTTAAGCTTAATAACTATTATGTTTTAGAGTCTTTCAAGTTATTTATAGGTTCAGAAGTATTTTGGAGTAAAGTGATGATTTTGGAGCATTTTGGAGATAATTGAAGATGACACCTGATATGGACATCGACCAAGCCTTGAGGTCGACACGGAGCACTCACCGTCGATCGACATGCACCTTGCACCATCGATTGACATGAAGCCACGCGAAGACCACATTTGGCCCAGCCGACTTCAATCCCAAGACTTCACCAAATTACGGAATTATCCCTGATGAGTTTTAACCTAATACTAAATACTCTGCCAAAGTGTTTAGGCAAGGGAGAGCTTTATTGTATTCATACTTTTCACAGCAAAGAGGGAGAGATTGAGAGTTGGAGAGAAGATCCAAAGAGATTTGTGATTGGAACTCCATTGATTTTATTCTATCTATTTATGCTTTCTCTTTACCTTGCTTGTGCTATGTGTTACTTGGCTATGTCTGAGTAATCTACTTGTTAGATTTAGGGTTCAAATAGGTTGAAGGGATTAGCCCCAACTATAGATTGCTAGTTGTGATATTCATCAACTAGGTTGTTCTTAAAGCTTTATTCTAGATTAGCTAACTAGAATATTGATCTTAGGAGTTTGGTAGATTTAAGCATCCTTAAAGTACTGTCCTGAGCTAACTTGTTGAGCTAAGATTGCTAGAAGAAAACGAGAGTCGATCTAGGAAGATTAGTGGCCATTATCAACTCGTGCCAAGGCTTAGCTAGAAGCCGTCGATTGATATCCCCACTGGACAATCGATCGACGTTGCGAAAGGTGTATCGATCGATATCTCTAAAGGATCATCGATCGATATCTCTAAAGGATCATCGATCGACACTTTCTTGTGATCAACATATGACGGTTGAGATCCAAGATCTAGTTAATTAACCAGTGAGACATCACTGTTGTTAAGCGATTGAGCTCTATTTTATCATGAAAACAACTGTCAAGCATCTATAGAATTATAATCTCTGATTCCTGAATAGAAACCCTAAGTCTAGCGTTTGTTTAATTAAAGTCTCGACCGCTTCATTCTCTGATAGTAGAGAAACTACCTTGATCAATTAGGATTTTATTGCTATTTCACATTTAAAACTGCAACTACCTAGAATTAATAGCCTGGTTAGATTTAATTGGTTCCCTAGCTCCTTGTGGATTCGATCCGTAAGTACTACATCTGAACCTCTTATTTGAGAGAGTAATTGGTCAGTCTTTAGGGTAATTTGACACCGTATCAACCATCAGGGTTGGTCGCACCAGTCATACTTCTCCATATTCCTCCTTCAGTTGAATCACCACTGAGAGCTGAATACAAGGTTCTTCCTTGAATCATTTGATGCTCAGACTCCTTGAGCTTAAATGTATTTGGTTGGCTTCGCAGGGAACATACATCCTCTAAATCTTGAATCTTCCTTTCTCTAAAGAAATAATTTATCAGATTGTTGTAGGGTGAATCCAAGTTTAAGAGAAAGCTAAAAAATTTGTCTTGCTCATAAACTGTTTGAAGACTCTCCCTTAGATTCCCATAAACTGTTTGAAGATTCGCTCATAGATTCTTGGCGGTTTTAAAGTGAGAATGAGCCTTCAAGATTGGTTCAGACAGAGATTCGTGTATGATTCCAAGTGCTTTCTGGTCTTCTTGAACCCACTTGTTGTCATGCTTCAGACAAGTAGCTTGTCTATCCTCTTAAGTCATCCTCTTTGAAGTTTCAGCCTCCATGATATGGCTGTCCCAAAGTCCATGGCTTCCCAAGGTAACTCTAGCCACTCTTGACCATAAAAGATAGTTAGGATCTTCAATGGTCACTGAATTAAGGCTCTTCTTCTTCATTTCCATGGTTGGAATTTTTTTACACAATGGGTATAATAATGGGCCAGTGGATAAGAGTGAAGAACACAGAGATTCTGATAAGAAAAATATAGTTTTGCGGAATGACAGGAGCATAAAGCTCATGTTAGATTTGTGAGAATATGAGATGTTTAGTGAGAGTATATTGCTGGAGAATGAAGAACAAGAGAGAGAAAAAATGAGAGAATAATTTCATTATATCTAAAAAATGTCATTACAATAGATTATCGAGGAGAAGAAGCAGAATAAAACATGCTTGCTCTATTAGCCAAACATACTTAGCTTACTAGGGAAGCTACAATAAAATATATGTATGTTTTTACTGTAACTCCACGGGTACTGTTCATTCTAGCAGACCTTGCTTGATTTACTTTGCCAAGCTTTGCTAGCTTTAATATTGGGCATACCTTGTTGGATAAATTCTTCTTCTTTTTATTTCTTCATGCCAATAAATGATGTGTCTAAAACATGTAGGAGAAAATTCATAAATGCAACTACAACATGAACAAAGTAACACACTAAATCATGCCTAAGGTAGCATCACTGAAAGTCTGAAACCAATTATGCAGATCATTTTCTGTTTGCAAAAGAAAAACTGCATAAAAGAGGTCGTGGATCTACTCGCTAGTTGTATCTCTCAGTTCGTTGTTGGAGCAACTTATTTCTACCTAAGTAGTTTCATAGCTTAGGGATGTCAATTATCATGAAGTTTATTCATGCAAGCTTTATCTATCTATAGGCCCTTAAGTTTTATCTTGTAAACATTTAAATTTTTAAATTTGAAAGCCCTTTGTAAAAAAAAAAAAAAAAAAAAGGAGGACAAAGGCCATTACACAAGAACATCAAAGATCAATGATCTGAAATAGAAGAGACAGTGATCTGCAAGCTTAAAGAGATAGAAAAATAAGTAACTAAAGCATAAATGTTGTTTGAACCGAAATCGGTGCTGCACTAGGGTATACAGATTTCGATGGTGGGATTAGGAGAAGTCTTCATGCAGAGCTTGAACTAGATGGATAGAGAGTAAAAGAGGTATAATATGTTATAGCTGGACCCGGTGAAGGGCTGCCAATGTACCCGCAAGGGGGATCAAGCCAATCGTAGTTCTACAACGATGGGTCACAAGTGCCTAGATGAAGGCATGTGCTGAGGTGTTTCTCTCTCTAGAAAGTATTCTCTCTCTAGGAGGTGAGAGAAGGTCCAAATGATGGGAAAAAGCATCCTTCTTAAGGAGGGGATGCCTCCTTATTTAGAGAAGGATGAGGTCTAGGGCTTCCTCGTGACTCTTTTAAATGGGCTGAGCCCATTATCTTATAAGCCTTGTTGAAGGGCAAAGCCCACCCCCAACAATAAGCCCCCCAGTTCGTTGAGAGAGATGGAGTTGATCTCTGAGAATTTTACGAATAGGTTTATAAGACAATGGACTCAGCGCTTTTACATTTGACGCCTCAGGCGAGTTGTACATTTACTAGGCGAGTGGACTGGTGAACTCATACCTAGGGCACGAGTTGTACTCTTGCTAGGAATGATTGCTAGTAAAAAGCTAGTCCAACGTAAACTTATGCATGTTAGAAGGCGAATTAAACATAAACTCATGTCTACGAAGAGGTGAGCTGTATGTAAATCCATGTCTGGTAAAAGACGGGTTTACTGAACTCATTCCTAGTGACAGACGAGTTCATGCCGAATTCGTACCGAGTAAAAGGCAAGTTTACTGTAAACTCATGCCAAAAATAAGACAAGTTGTACTCGTGCTTTGGCGTATATACCTAGACAAAGCTGAAATGTAACAAAGTCGAAAGACAAAGTCGTACCTAAAAAATAGGCGAGTTGTGACAGGATAAGTCACAACACTGATTCAGCATTATCTGATAGTTTTATTATTAAGGTTTTCCTTTTAATGTTTGGATTTATCTCTTTTCCTCTTCTCATTAGGATTTAATATTCTCTTTACGATTTCTTATATAAGTGTAAGCCTTGCGGCTGATGAGTTCTATCAATAATAATATTACATTCTTCAACCCAATTATCTCTTAATCTATCTTGCACAAGTTCACATAGAACTTAGCGTATCGAGCTCAGTCTTTCAAGGTGATCTTTCTATCTTTACGATCATCTTCTAGGTCTGTGTATCCCCTTACTTTGAATCCGCAAGTAGGATTTTTAGTTCGGGAATCTATCTATCTAGTTTGGGAATCTATCCATTATGTTTCCCGTCTCAATGGTATCAGAGTCAGGTTATTGTGACAGGAGGGAGTATTGTGACAGGATACGTCACTATTCCGATAGTTTTATTATTAAGGTTTTCCTTTTAATATTCGAATTAATCTCTTCTCCTTTTCTCATTAGGTTTTAATATTCTCTTTACGATTTCTTATATAAGTGTAAGCCTTGCGGCTGATGAGTTCTATCAATAATAATATTACATTCTTCAACCTAATTATCTCTGAATCTATCTTGCACAAGTTCACATAGAACTTAGCGTATCGAGCTCAGTCTTTCGAGGTGATCTTTCTATCTTTACGATCATTTTCTAAGTCTGTGTATCCCCTTACTTCGAATCCGCAAGTAGGATTTCTAGTTTGGGAATCTATCTATCTAGTTCGGGAATCTATCCATTATGTTTCCCGTCTCAATGGTATCAGAGCAGTCAACCCTCGGAAAACCTATTTCCATGGCTGGAAGACGCATGATTTGTCTGAAATATTCATGTGAGGAGATTTATGACAGGATGTCAAGGGGATTATGTATATTTTGTGAAGAACAAGATAGACCTGGTCATCATGATTTGAAAAGCACAAAGGAGTAGAGATTCTCATGATCGAAGGTAAAGACGAACCCATTGTGTCTGAAAGTGAACCCATCGTTGAAGAAAGCTTGGTCGAAACTGTGATCAAAGTTGATGCTTTCTCTGAATCGTTGGAGTGTTTCACTTCAGATTTACAGATCGCTGATGCTGCAGACCAGAAAAAAGATAAAAATAAAAGTTTTGCAGAAAATATTGTGAGTTTCTCTCTTGGGAGAAAGATCGAACACGTAGTGGGCAAGCAATCTCAAGAGGCTGATCGTCTATGGGAACCAGGTGGGTTTATAGTCAAGCCAACAACACAATCTCAAAGCATAGAGAATTTCTGCAACATGATCCAGCAGAAACAAGTTATCCACAACAAAGAAACGATTCCAGTTGTTTGTCAGATTCAAGTACATGAAAAGCTTGACCTTGCTATTGATTTGTTTCATTCTATGGATAAAAGTTGCTGGAATCAGTTTTTGAATCCAAAAGGAAAACTAATCTCTAAGGCTTGTTCAGTTTTGGATAATAGAGCTTCGGTTCCGTCTGATCTTATGGATAGCGTTGCAGATGTGGATGAGAGTCTGGACAGTGATGATGCTGGTACAGTACCATCTGGTAAATATTTGGAGAATTTTGAGACACTGCTTAATGGCGAGAAGAGAAGTTTCAAGTGAAACATAAATGGAGATGTAAGCTATTTTCAATTGCTTCATCGCTGGAGCTTACGGATGAGTCAGCACAAACATCACTATGTAAGTCAGTTTATGAATTTATGATGCTGGGTTTGGTGAGTTTCAAGTCTAACAAATGGAATGGCTTAGGAAAAGTAGTTGTTGGCACTAGAAATGAAGATGTGCTGAGCTGTTACACCACTGGCCAAGCAAGATACGAAGAATTCACATTGCAAGTTGAAGCCAAAAGAACAATTGAGACGTCTCAGGTTTCTCTAGTTCTCACGAACTGTTATGATGATTTAACAAGCATTAGAGAAGCTCTCTACATCAGTTTTCAGTGTTACAAGCCTGTAAGTGATGGTTCAAGAAGATAGAAACTTGCTGAAGGTGGTTAAAGCTCACAGGAAATCTGTCACCAGATCATGTCTTGTCCAGTGGAAGGAGCATCCTCCAGACCAAGTATTCATGCTATCATCCTTAAGGAAAAGGATGTTCTGAAGGAGGGAGTATTGTGACAGGATACTTCACCATTCCGATAGTTTTATTATTAAGGTTTTCCTTTTAATATTTGAATTTATCTATTTTTCTTTTCTCATTAGGTTTTAATATTCTTTTTACGATTTCTTATATAAGTGTAAGCCTTGCGGCTGATGAGTTCTATCAATAATAATATTACATTCTTCAACCTAATTAGCTCTGAATCTATCTTGCACAAGTTCACATAGAACTTATCGTATCGAACTCAGTCTTTCGAGGTGATCTTTCTATCTTTACGATCATCTTCTAGGTCTGTGTATCCCCTTACTTCGAATCCGCAAGTAGGATTTCTAGTTTGGGAATCTATCTATCTAGTTCGGAAATCTATCCCTTATGTTTCCCGTCTCACGAGTTTTGACGAATGACGCGACCAGAATCTCGCCTCCGTTACTCGGCAATGGCGACGAGTTATTGACATCAGAGAGCGGCTTGCACAAACGAGAGTTGAAGGCATGGGCTCTTAGTTATGCTGGTGTACTTTCCAGGTGACCCCCTCGTGCTGTGTTGATGAGATTGTTACTATCAAGCGAACAGTATTTGGGCCAAGGTATGTAGTTTGAGGCCCATGAGATTTTATAGGACCAAAGTAGGATTGTTCTGGTCCACTTCCTCTCGTGTCTATTCTACACCACGAGGGTGCTATCTGTATGGGGTGGACTTCTTCTCCCTCCAAGGCCCGGAGAATAGAAGACCAGGCCCGTTAAGGCATAGGCATCGGCTCGGCTTAACAATTCGAGGCGCCGAGTCTCGGCGCAACGTGAGAGTACTTTTGGCCCCTCGTCTAACGACTCAGCGAGTTCGGCTAAACGACTACTCGCGGCGAGACTATCCCATCGGCCCAACGAGGTAAAATCCCACGAACATGACGCGAACTAGGTCATGGAGAAGCACAGGGACAGCTATATAAGGAAGGGAAGGAGCAACGAAGAGGGGATCCGAAATACACTTACACTCACCCGGCGGCTAGATTAGGGTTTACACCTTTACTATCTCGTTAGGTTGTACTTTCCGGGCAAGCTCTCTAAGCTCCGGTTCCTTCTAATCTGTGTTGGCGTCAAAATCGGTCACGACGGAATCAATGACTGAAAGTCTCTAGAAAGTATTTCTTGAAACAAAAAGTCTCGGATAATTTGAAAAGAAGTTATACGAGATTTTCTTAAATTAGAATATCCACTCTCTGTGAGATCGGAAGACTACGGGCGTGCGCGTACGAGAATCCCAAGAAAGATCGGTCCGCTCGCCCAAGGACATCAAGATTCGATCACCACAAAAACCCTAAACAAAAAAGAATCTGCCTCGAAACTTCGAAGAGGTCGTTCTCTCAAACCGTGAGGAACCAGAAAACGATCAAGATATCAAATCGAAGTCCTCGCCGAGAGCTTCAAAACGCCCGTGCTGGCACCGGACGCCTGGCGCCGGCGGCACCCCGTCCTGGCGCCGGCGGCACGCGTCACGCGAGCCGGCCTGGCGCCGGCGGGCGGCACCCCGGCCTGGCGCCGGCGGCACGCGTCACGCGAGCCGGCCTGGCGCCGGCGGGCGGCACCCCGGCCTGGCGCCGGCGGCACGCGTCACGCGAGCCGGGCTGGCGCCGGCGGGCGGCACCCCGGCCTGGCGCCGGCGGGCGGCACCCCGGCCTGGCGCCGGCGGCACGCGTCACGCGAGCCGGTCTGGCGCCGGCGGGTGGCACCCCGGCCTGGCGCCGGCGGCACGGGTCACGCGAGCCGGCCTGGCGCCGGCGGGCGGCACCCCGGCCTGGCGCCGGCGGGCGGCACCCCGGCCTGGCGCCGGCGGGCGGCGCCCCGGCCTGGCGCCGGCGGCACGCGTCACGCGAGCCGGCCTGGCGCCGGCGGGCGGCACCCCGGTCTGGCGCCGGCGGGCGGCACCCCGACCTGGCGCCGGCGGCACGCGTCACGCGGGCCGGCCTGGCGCCGGCGGCACACGTCCCGCAAGCTGGCCTGGCGCCGGCGGCACCCCGGCCTGGCGCCGGTCGACGGCCCTCGTCCTGGTCTCGGTCCCATCGTGTTCGGTCTGATCCCATCTTGGCTTGTTTGGATCAATCATCATGAGTTTGGGACGATCACGGCTACGGAATAAACATCCTTCGACTCGATTGGAATCGTCCTCGATGTTTTACGACAAAAACTAGAAGGATTGGATTTCTCGTAGAAGATATCGTATAAAACAAAGATCGATTAACTTGAACATCGATCCTTTAGGCTATACAGTTTATTTTACGAGAAAGATAGTCTTTTCGAGAAATCGTATAAAACGTTCAACGACTTAAGACAAGTCCACGGACTTACTTACGATTTTAAGAATTCAGGCCCAATCAGACTATGACGGTTTATCCAATTTCCCGAACATCGGATAAACATTAAGCCACCGAGAAATAGGGGAAAACTCGAGGATAATTACGAAGATCGACGGAAATGGAATATTTCCTGAAGAGATAAACTTGGGCCCAAAGGCGAGGTCCATCATCCTAAGGCAAACCAACCTAGGAGTGAGTATATAAGGAGAGCAAGAGCAGAGGAGAAGAGCATCCCAAAAAGATCCGAAAATCCTAGATTGGAGACTTAGAGCATTCTGCTAGCTTAGAGAACTTAGAACTTAGGCGGTTAGGCCAGCGAGGCAGGACTCAGAACGTCTGGCCGCCTCTTGTTCTAGTTTTATCTTCTCCGCAGACCCACGTTCCTCTCGGAAGGATCTAACTATACTTTTACTCAGAGCTCCGCACATAGAAACCCTAGGCATTATCTTCGACATGCCCGCTTCTATGACCAACGCTCATATTAGACGAACCAGGCCCTTGAACGTCTGGCCGCCTCCTGCTCGCAAATCTCCGCTCCTCTCGGAAGGATCGGACAATTCTTTTACTTCAAAGCTCCGCACATAGAAACCCTAGGCATTATCTTCGACATGCCTGTTTCTATGACAAACGCTCATACTAGATCGAACCCGCCCAGACGGTTCGATCTCTTGTTCAATTCTTTCTAAACTGAACTACGTCCGACTTGATCCTCGAAAGGGGTACATAGGCAGCCTTTCTTAAGGTCCAGTCTCAAATCTTAACAAATCTTTTTCCGCATTTATTCGGTCACTGGTCGTTGGCTGTCGCAGAGAATCCGGACCTTCAAGGAAAGTCGGGTTAACTTGGCTTTCCTCCGCAATCTTATTCATTAAAATTGACGGTGTGAATTTCGGTTCCCACAGTTTGGCGCTAGAAGGAGGGGGGGACGGATTACTCTTACTCATACGGCCGCAAAGCGCTTGCTCGAACCGATGTCCGGAAATATGAAAGAAAAAGTTGCAGTTTGCGTCAACGATGGTAAAACAACTCCAGCAGCTACTGTTCCTACGGCCAACGCTTACGCAAACGCCACGGTGCTCAAGAAAATCAAAACCTAGCCGCGGCTTTCCGCCACAGGAAGAGCACGAAAACGAGCTCGCAATTTCTCTATCTAAACAGAAAGGGCAACGATAAAATCTATCAAACCCCAAAAATTCGTCTTGTTACCAAGTTAGAGAAATCGCAACGAGCAAGGTTTCTACGAAAAACGTTTCTTTCGAGAACCTCTCGGAAAAATAAAACTTATTCTCCTTGAAACCTTGGGGAAACCCTATATTACTCGCAGAACAGAAGCACGGCAAATCGGTTCACCGATTCCCACTGCCATACTTCTTACAAACAACTCTCGAGGAATAAACGGGAAAACGAAAGGAGGTCGGAGATTAATCTTACTAGGACGACTTGCCATAGGGTAAGATCAGTCTTCCCAGTCCGCCTTAGTAGGAGCCCACTTTGTTCCCCTTTGTGTCTAGGTCAAAATGGCTTTCGTTTCATCTCAATCGGAGTTTCCGTTGAGATTTTACGAAGAGAACAAAGTCACTGTCCCGGCCACCTCGCCGTGGGCAAGGACAAACATTACCGAGGCCACCTCACCCTCCGGCATGGCTACCTCGCCACAGGGAGAACTCACCTTCGTTATCCTTTGAGTCTAGATCAAAGTGGCTTTCGTTTCGTCTCAATCGGAGTTTCCGTTGAGATTTTACGAAGGAAACAAAATTACTCTCCCGGCCACCTCGCCCGTGGACGAGAACAACCATCGCCAAGGTTACCTCGCCCATGGCCACCTCGCCTGTGGAAACCTCACTTTACTCTCCTTTGAGTCTAGGTCAAGATGGTTTTCGTTTCGTCTCAATCGGAGCTTCCATTGAGATTTTACGAAGAAAACAATATCGCTGTCTCGACCACCTCGCCCATGAGAAGGATCTCTCTGTCCCGTCATAGGACGAGACCGATCCTGTCTCGGTACCATGCATCTTTGCCTGAGTTTTCGTAACTCGATCTTTGAGTCCGTGGAGCCCCGGGGATCGACAAAGGCGAGCAGCAGCAGCATCGGCTGACGCGGGACACGGCACGGGCGGCAAGCCGGCCTGGCGTCGGCAGCACGCGTCACGCGGTCCGGCCTGGCGCCGGCGGCACCCCGGCCTGGCGCCGGCGGCACGCGACACGCGCGCCGTCCTGGCGCCGGCGGCACGTGACACACGGGCCGGCCTGGCGCCGGCGGCACGTGACACACGGGCCGGCCTGGCGCCGGCGGCACGCGACACGCGGGCCGGCCTGGCGCCGGCGGCAAGGGTCCTGGCGCCCATCCATGCAGTCGTCTCGTGATCTCGGGCAACGGCAACATCTTGGTCCCTTAAACCCATGTTCGGATTGTTCAAAAAACACGACGATTCTTCCGCAAAGCCTTCTCAATTTTTTAACAAAGTTCGTATTTTAAAATCTAAGTTCGAAGCCTCATTATTCAAACCCTCGAAAACGGGAAGTCTACGAATCCAAGTCCATCTCAATCCCGATACTCGAGGAGTCTTGTTGGATTAGAAACGATTATCTCGAAATCTACGGCTAACGATCTTCCCGAACTCGAAGATTTCCCGCAAATGACTAACGGGGAAAGATCGAACAACAAAAAAACCCACAGACGGCAGGATGGCCTGGCGCCGGCGGCACGCGGGACGCGGGCTGGCCTGGCGCCGGCGGCACCCCGGCCTGGCGCCGGCAGCACCCCGGCCTGGCGCCGGCGGCACGCGGGACGCGGGCTAGCCTGGCGCCGGCGGCACGCGGGATGCGGGTTGGCCTGGCGCCGGCGGCACGCGGGACGCAGGCCAGCCTGGCGCCGGCGGCACGCGGGACGCGGGCCAGCCTGGCGCCGGCGGCACCCCGCCCTGGCGCCGGCGGCACCGGTCACGCGGGCCGGCCTGGCGCCGGCGGCACCGGTCACGCGGGCCGGCCTGGCGCCGGCGGCACCGGTCACGCGGGCCGGCCTGGCGCCGGCGGCACGCGGGACGCGGGTCGGCCTGGCGTCGGTCCACGGTCCACGTCCTGGTCTCGGTCCCATCGTGCTCGGTCCGATCCCCTCTTGGCTTGTTCGGATCATTCTTCGTGAGTTTGTTACGATCACGGTTATTCTAAACACCAATCGTCTCGACTATACGAGGAAATGGGATTCCTTCGGAAATGCCGAAACCTTCAAAAGACTATTTTCTCAAAAAATTTTGTAAAGGTTTTAATTCTTTGTAGGACAGGAACAAAAACGTCTTGAAAAACTGCCGTAGAATTTAGGGAAATTAGGACCTAGGTGGATAGTCTAGCAAGCTAAGTCTTAGGCAAAATTTCCAGTCTTGTTCCATCGTTCCTTGATTGTCCAGGCAGAACATGAAAACCGATCTAGTCTCTCGAAAAACCGAGAAACGATCGCCACGCGTTCTAAAAGCATACTCATCCCGCTTCCTAAAAGAAAGAAAAAACGTACACAAGCCTTCGGAAGAACGGCTAACCCGTTTTCTTTCGTAAAAAGAAAAGGGAAGTAGGTACGTATACTATATCCGTATAATCCCATCTTCGAAAACTTTTTGCTTCAGCATCAAGACAACGCTTTTGACAAAGCAAAACTCTCGCAGCAATAAGATTCGTCTAAAAAACGCTAACGGCATAGCCCAACCGTTACAAACATAGTCTTGAAAACTCTACGTCGTCTCTCGTCGCAAACTCGCGACTAGAAACGTGTACCAACGTCGGACTAATAGCACGACGGTGAACTACGAAAATAACGAAATAACCTTCGGTAAAACTCCATAAGTAGTTCGAAGCAGCTTTCGTCCAAAGGTCAAAATCATAGCGGAAACATCTCCCGTGTAATCCACGGAAACATCGCTACTTTTACAATCTGCGATTTTTTATCTCCATGAAACCAGTCATCCATTACTTTCGTATAACAAAAAAAATTTTATACGAACCATTCATCGTGTAACTGAAACCTAAAGTGGAAGATCGTTTCTAAAAGCCATCAGCCGTAACTCAGAAAACTCCACTATGCTTGGCATGTCTATCTCAGCAAACGCTATTTGGCCCTCGGCCAACTACGCCCTTCCGTAAAGCCCGGACCTGAATTCGGTATCCCCATTAAGGACAATCGTAAACTAACATGACCTTAATAAGGGTCATGGGCTGATCGTTTACCAACAACTTCCTTGGCGATACGGCTGAATCTAGCCTCCATGCCAATCCAAAGCTACTGAGCGAGCACCGCTCCAATCACTTAACGGCTAAAAACAACAATCCACGATTTGTTCATAGAACGCCAAGTGACTATTACGCAAGCAATTTGTCGCATAACCCAGAATCGGAAATCATACGATAAACTCTTCATACCAAAACTCAGTCCTAACAGCCATATGGTTAACGGAAGATTTAAACTCATCGTCAATCGATTAAGTTCTATACGCCCGTAAACACGGCATGAAAAGAAACACTCGTGACAAGGCTCCAAGAGTTATACGAGTCATCCTTAATATATACAAACAAATCCCGGAAGGCCAACGCTTCACGAAGCACTGTGAATGTAGACGCTTCTCCCTGTGTCGAACTTACGCGACCTCTTGGTCTTGCGTCCAAACCGAAACAACAGTTTCTGGCTGCGAACATTCGCAAAACATCTCCAAAGCCCGCGAACATTTCAACCACGAAATGCGGCACAAGGGAAACTCGACCTTCAGCACTGCGAGACGTCGCTAACGCTCGAAGGACATTCTTTTCCTCAAAACGTTCCAGACGAAATCCTCGTTTCTAGAACTCGAAACATACAAACACACCTCTAAACGGTAACATGCCTCTAAACTGGCATCATTTCGTTGTTGCTGATCACAACAAACGAACTCTAACGTCCTAAACAGACAAATAGCCTCCCTTCAAGGGGTAGGCTCTCTTGCATCCGACAAGGATAAACATAGCGCGCTATACAAGAAATCCAAATTTTGGTTTAGCTCTTCGTAAAGGAAGTAGCTCGACTCACGCCCAGACAAATCATATAAGCCGACAACAATTCGCGGATTTTAAACGGTACGAGTCAGGTTAAAATCGCAAACAGGCAAAACGAAAGCCGATTTGTCATCGCAAAGCCTCAGTCCGAGAGTAAACCCAGGTCTTGCCCTAAACCCAGCCACGCTGGATCTTGACATCTCACAGACATAGTATGGTATACGAGATCCAAAAATTTGTCTCTTCACTTAAGCCTATTCGTTTCACGAACTTTCCGCGTAAATCGGTAAACCGCGGAAAATCTCGCTTTATGCAAACAATAGGTACGGTGATCATCAGGGAACTAGGAATGAGACGACAACTCACACCCTCTTTCTCATACTTCAAAAAAACTGAAGTTCATAAATAATCAAAAAACAAATACATCAACAGCATCATGCTCGAAAGTCTCTCATGACACATAACCAGACCATATAAGTCTCGCCGGAAAACAGATCACAAGGGTCTTAAACTCCAAAACGAACTACGGAAGGCTTGATCCCTACACCAAGGGTACGTAGGCAGCCTTCGAAAGGCGCAGCCCCAATCTTACCACTTTCAACGGAGCCTTTCAACCATTAATTCCGCCTATCTTACCTGACATGTCTTATCGCTCGCAAGAACATCACAAAGGTTCTAACGAGCTGGGGGGCTAACTGTTGGCGTCAAAATCGGTCACGACGGAATCAATGACTGAAAGTCTCTAGAAAGTATTTCTTGAAACAAAAAGTCTCGTATAATTTGAAAAGAAGTTATACGAGATTTTCTTAAATTAGAATATCCACTCTCTGTGAGATCGGAAGACTACGGGCGTGCGCGTACGAGAATCCCAAGAAAGATCGGTCCGCTCGCCCAAGGACATCAAGATTCGATCACCACAAAAACCCTAAACAAAAAAGAATCTGCCTCGAAACTTCGAAGAGGTCGTTCTCTCAAACCGTGAGGAACCAGAAAACGATCAAGATATCAAATCGAAGCCCTCGCCGAGAGCTTCAAAACGCCCGTGCTGGCACCGGACGACTGGCGCCGGCGGCACCCCGTCCTGGCTCCGGCGGCACGCGTCACGCGAGCCGGCCTGGCGCCGGCGGGCGGCACCCCGGCCTGGCGCCGGCGGCACGCGTCACGCAAGCCGGCCTGGCGCCGGCGGGCGGCACCCCGGCCTGGCGCCGGCGGCACGCGTCACGTGAGCCGGCCTGGCGCCGGCAGGCGGCACCCCGGCCTGGCGCCGGCGGCACGCGTCACGCGAGCCGGCCTGGCGCCGGCGGGCGGCACCCCGGCCTGACACCGGCGGGGGGCACCCCGGCCTGGCGCCGGCGGGCGGCACCCCGGCCTGGCACCGGCGGCACGCGTCACGCGAGCCGGTCTGGCGCCAGCGGGTGGCACCCCGGCCTGGCGCCGGCGGCACACGTCACGCGAGCCGGCCTGGCGCCGGCGGGCGGCACCCCGGCCTGGCGCCGGCGGGCGGCGCCCCGGCCTGGCGCCGGCGGCACGCGTCACGCGAGCCGGCCTGGCGCCGGCGGGCGGCACCCCGGTCTGGCGCCGGCGGGCGGCACCCCGGCCTGGCGCCGGCGGGCGGCACCCGGCCTGGCGCCGGCGGCACGCGTCACGCAAGCCGGCCTGGCGCCGGCGGCACGCGTCACGCGAGCCGGCCTGGCGCCGGCGGCACGCGTCATGCGAGCCGGCCTGGCGCCGGCGGCACTCGTCCCGCAAGCTGGCCTGGCGCCGGCGGCACCCCGGCCTGGCGCCGGTCGACGGCCCTCGTCCTGGTCTCGGTCCCATCGTGTTCGGTCTGATCCCATCTTGGCTTGTTTGGATCAATCATCATGAGTTTGGGACGATCACGGCTACGGAATAAACATTCTTCGACTCGATTGGAATCGTCCTCGATGTTTTACGACAAAAACTAGAAGGATTGGATTTCTCGTAGAAGATATCGTATAAAACAAAGATCGATTAACTTGAACATCGATCCTTTAGGCTATACAGTTTATTTTACGAGAAAGATAGTCTTTTCGAGAAATCGTATAAAACGTTCAACGACTTAAGACAAGTCCACGGACTTACTTACGATTTTAAGAATTCAGGCCCAATCAGACTATGACGGTTTATCCAATTTCCCGAACATCGGATAAACATTAAGCCACCGAGAAATAGGGGAAAACTCGAGGATAATTACGAAGATCGACGGAAATGGAATATTTCCTGAAGAGATAAACTTGGGCCCAAAGGCGAGGTCCATCATCCTAAGGCAAACCGACCTAGGAGTGAGTATATAAGGAGAGCAAGAGCAGAGGAGAAGAGCATCCCAAAAAGATCCGAAAATCCTAGATTGGAGACTTAGAGCATTCTGCTAGCTTAGAGAACTTAGAACTTAGGCGGTTAGGCCAGCGAGGCAGGACTCAGAACGTCTGGCCGCCTCTTGTTCTAGTTTTATCTTCTCCGCAGACCCACGTTCCTCTCGGAAGGATCTAACTATACTTTTACTCAGAGCTCCGCACATAGAAACCCTAGGCATTATCTTCGACATACCCGCTTCTATGACCAACGCTCATATTAGACGAACCAGGCCCTTGAACGTCTGGCCGCCTCCTGCTCGCAAATCTCCGCTCCTCTCGGAAGGATCGGACAATTCTTTTACTTCAAAGCTCCGCACATAGAAACCCTAGGCATTATCTTCGACATGCCTGTTTCTATGACAAACGCTCATACTAGATCGAACCCGCCCAGACGGTTCGATCTCTTGTTCAATTCTTTCTAAACTGAACTACGTCCGACTTGATCCTCGAAAGGGGTACGTAGGCAGCCTTTCTTAAGGTCCAGTCTCAAATCTTAACAAATCTTTTTCCGCATTTATTCGGTCACTGGTCGTTGGCTGTCGCAGAGAATCCGGACCTTCAAGGAAAGTCGGGTTAACTTGGCTTTCCTCCGCAATCTTATTCATTAAAATTGACGGTGTGAATTTCGGTTCCCACAATCTGTCGCACCTTTCCTTTCTTGTACATCGACCAAACATTTTTCCGACCATCAATAAGACGTCTTTGCTAAACCCGCATTTCTTTTCTTTACCGTTTCCCGTTCAAACAATTGGCACCCACCGTGGGGCATCTAGCAAAGTAACGATGATAAGATGGCGACGAGAGATGACGGTTCCTCCTCCTTGGGGGAAGACTCGAAACTCGCGAACCGATTCCTACCCCGGCGACTCCAGCGCCGCTACCACAAGCATCGATTGACACCATTATGGCACGTCTCGCGCAGCATGACGCGGCCCAGAAGGCAGCGAACGAACAAATCGCCGCCCTAGCTAAAATCCTCGGCCCTCTGGCCGCCAACGTGGAAGCATCAACGGCCCAGATCCGACGACAGTTGTTCAACACTGACCGAACAACTGGTGCAGCCCCGACACCTCCTGAAGCTCAAGACGTTAACGACGGTAACGCAGCGCAGACCCCAGGCGGCCTCGACGCGCAGACCATGAACGAGTGCGCCACGTTGAAGCAATCAGTCATCGACATACGCATCATGTAACGACGTCGGCACCACAGATCGAACGTGTCCTCGCCAAATTTCTCCAGACACCATTCACACAAAAAAGTAACTGGGGTCCGACTCCAGAAAATGGAAAAGTTGCGCCTTCCGACCTTCGATGGTGTTTCCGACCCCTCCGTTCACGTCATGTTCTTTAACATAGCGATGCGACGCGCAAACTTCTCCGACGAAGAAAAGGACGCCGGCTTTTGCAAACTTTTCGTCGAAACCCTCGAAGGCCCGGCTCTCAGCTGGTTTACCAGCCTCCAGGAAAACTCCATCGGCTGCTTCCACGACCTTTCCACTGAGTTCCTCAAGAACTATATCATGTTCGCCCGTCAGGAGACAATCGCCTTGGATCTTTGGAACCTCACTCACGCCAACGGCCAAAGTCTTCGTGATTTCATGGAAAAGTTCAAAGCCGTTCTCTCGAAAGTTGACGTTCCCGACCACATAGTGGTGGAGTCACTAAAAAGCACCCTCCGTCTCAAGTCACGTTTCCGAGTCGACCTCTACCGTAATCCGAAAAGATCTATATCGGATGCTATTGCACGGTCCCACAATTTCATCCGTATGGAGGAAGACACCAAGGCAAAAGCAGCAAAGGAAGCTGAGGGCAAACAAGCATCCGCTCGAGCGAACGACACACGACCGGAGCCTCGACAACATTCTTCCGGTGGAAAGCCCAACAATAAGAAAGGATACGTGAGCACCATCGACGAAAACGAGACTGCGGGCTCTGCGGCAGTTACGCGAGAAAAGGGATGGAACCACTGGGACCGAGACTCCGGTCAGAAACCATCGAGCGATTCCGAACCGACGAGTTCAAACGCCGCCGAGCCCAACAAATGGTGTTCGTATCCCAAGGTCAAGTCGCACGATACGAAAGACTGCAAAGTTCTCTTCGGACGATTCCTTGAATCAATCAACAACGGCGAAATCGAGATAGAGCCTCCTCCTCAGAAACCAAAGAATAGTAAAAGCTGGAGCGAAAACAAAGAAAAGAAGGCTCAGAAATCCCAGGACAGGGCCTCTCCAAAGGAAAGACAGGCGAGTCCCGAAGGAGCCCCCGTGAACAACATAGGCCCCGATGACGACTCCACTGACGAAGAGCATCCGAGGAACAGGCGACGAGTCGACGTTATCCTTTCTCGCCTTAGCAACTCATCCGACGATGAAATCTTGCCCACAGTCCCCGACCCGCGTGACAAGATAAAGGAAGGCAAGGAGCGTCCTCTCCCGCGAACAGTTAATTCTAAAGATATCCGTTCGTTACTGAAGCGAAAACCTGACACAATCACTCCAATTCTGCGAGCGAGAAAGACCTGCGAACGATTATCAACAAATCCAGACCACGCAAGATCCACCGAGGAACTCCTAGATCAAACCCCAACTATAAGGAAGTTGACCTCCGCAACACGCTCAACTCAAAATCGGACGACCTACGGATCAAACTCAACCGCTCCAAGGACTCCGCTCTACGGCAACATCTCGAAGCCAGGAAGAAATGACCTGTCCCAATCCCACAGATTGAAGCCGATACACAGGACTTACGAGCGAAGCTGGAATCCATGCGCATCAAGCGTTCCCCATATCTCAACGTCATAATGGGAGGACCGCCTCCCTGTGGAGACTCGGTCCGGGCAGTAAAGGACTACCGACGACAATCAACCACCTCGCAAAAATGGCCCTCGCAACCAACAGACGATCACAAGATCGTTTTCTCGGCTACTGACGCACACGGAATCCATATGCCGCACAATGACCCGCTCCTTATCGATATTGGGAACGGGGAGTGCCAAGTCACTAAGGTTCTCATCGACACTGGCAGTTGAGTTGACCTCATCTTTAGGGATATCCTCGATAAGATGGGAGTCGATTTACGAGACATGAAGCCCTCGCCGCGCACTCTAACTGGTTTCAACGGGGCTCAGAACAGATGATCGGCACAATACGTCTTCCAGTCTACGCCGGAGACGTAGTCCAAACCGTAAAGTTCTCCGTCATCCGCACCAAAGCTCCCTACAAGGCCATCCTGGGCACCCCATGGTTACATTCTATGAAAGCTGTCCCGTCGACCTACCATTAGTGCATTAAATTTCCAGGGAAGGACGGCTTGATCAAAACAATCCGCGGAGACCAAAGAGCAGCGAGAGAACTGTTAATCGCCACGATGAAGCAGCAACAATCGACTTCTCTCATCAGTTCCGTCGCAAAGCCAATCCACAAAGTCTATCCCGAGAAGGAAGAAATATGCGAGGTTCCCCTCGATGAGTCCGATCCGTCGAAAATTGTGCACGTAGGAGTCTCTCTCTCGGACGAATTGCGGTCGAGGGTCATCTCCTTCCTTAAGAAGAACGCCTCAACCTTTGCGTGGATGACCTCCGACATGAAAGGGATAGACCCCGCGATCACATCCCATGAACTAAACGTCGACCCAACGTACAAGCTGATCCGACAAAGAAGGCGGAAGCTGGGCCCAGAGCAATCCAAAGCAGTGAACGACGAGGTCGATCGACTGCCCGAAGTAGGCTTCATAACCGAAGTACGGTATCTCGAATGGCTCGCTAATCCAGTCGTAGTAAAGAAAAAGAACGGAAAGTGGCGCATTTGCGTCGACTTCACCGATCTTAACAAAGCTTGCCCCAAGGACAGTTACCCCCCTCCCTCATATCGACCGTCTGGTGGAATCCACAGTGGGGAACGAGCTCCTGACCTTCATGGATGCCTTCTCGGGGTACAACCAAATCCTGATGCATCCAGACGATTGAGAGAAGACAGCCTTCATTACAGACAAAGGAACATACTGCTACAAAGTAATGCCTTTCGGCTGAAAGAACGCGGGAGCAACCTACCAGCGTCTCGTCAATCAGATGTTCGCTGAAAAACTCGGTAGCACTATGGAAGTGTACATTGACGACATGCTGGTCAAATCTCTCCATGCCAAGGATCACCTTAATCACCTACAAGACTACTTCGCGACACTCAACAAATATGGAATGAAGCTCAACCCGGCAAAATGCACTTTCGGCGTTACCTCGAGGGAGTTCCTAGGCTATATCGTTACCCAACAAGGTATCGAAGCGAACCCCAAGCAGATCACGGCAATCCTTGACCTCCCAAGCCCGAAGAAAAGTCGCGAAGTCCAGCGCCTCACCGGTCGAATCGCAGCCCTAAACAGATTTATCTCGCGATCGTCCGACAAATGCCTTCCGTTCTACGAGCTCCTGCGAGGGAATAAACGTTTCGTTTGGGACGAGAGATGCGAAGAAGCATTCAATCAGCTGAAACATTACCTGACAACACCCCCAGTGCTGTCAAAACTCGAAGCCGGCGAGACCCTGTCCCTTTATATCGCGGTCACATTTGCCGCTGTTAGCAGCGTCCTCATCCGGGAAGATCGGGGCGAACAAAAGCCAATTTTTTACATCAGCAAACGAATGACCGAGTCGGAGACACGGTACCCGACACTCGAGAAAATGGCCCTAGCCGTCGTCACCTCGGCAAGAAAACTCCGACCTTATTTTTCGTCACACACGATCGAGATACTCTCCAACCAACCACTACGGACAGTTATGCAGAACACCAATCAGTCGGGAAGATTAACGAAGTGGGCGATGGAGCTCAGCGAGCACGACATCATCTACAAGAATCGCATAGCAGCCAAGTCGCATGTCCTCGCTGACTTTCTGATCGAACTGACACCAGAGCTCGAACAAGATTTAATCCTACCAAGTCAAAACTGGATATTACACGTGGACGTTTCCTCTACAAACAAAGGCTCGGGCGCCGGGGTGCAGCTGCAGTCTCCCACCGGAGAACTCATTCGGCAATCATTCAGTTTTGGCTTCGCTGCGTCGAACAATGAAGCCGAGTATGAATCGCTAATCGCAGGGCTTCGCCTCGCCAGAGCAGTCAAAGCCAAACAACTCAGCGCCTATTGTGACTCCCAACTCGTAGTAAGCCAATACCTCGGCGACTACGACGTAAGGAATGAGCAAATGGATGCGTACCTCAGGCTCGTCCAAGACCTCACCCGAGATTTCGAATTTTTCGAACTCACCAAGGTACCCCGCGGGGAGAACGTATGCGCCGATGCCCTCGCCGCCCTTGGAAGAAAACTACACGATCAAGTAGAGCGCACAATTCCAATTCACAAGATAGACATGCCGAGTGTCGACCTTACTACCAACCAGGTGGCACTCGCTGCATCTGTAATAGACTCGATGGATGTGGATGAAACGGAATCTCACGCCACCGAAACCCAACCTAGAGATTGGCGACAGGAGTTCACCGATTATTTAGCAGACGGCAAACTACCCCCCGGAAGTGGGAAGCAAGGCGACTCAAACGATGCAGTGCACATTATGTCGTCATGGAAGGAGAGCTCCATCGATGGACCGCGACGAAGTTACTCCTCAAATGCATCTCCGGAGATGACATAAGACTCGTCATGGCCGAAACACACGAAGGCGCGGCAGGAAACCACACCTGTGGGAGAGCTCTCGCGTTAAAAATCAAAAACCTCGGTTTTTACTGGCCAACAATGAATACCGACTGTGAGTCTTACGTCCGGAAGTGTGAGAAATTCCAGAGACACGCCTCGACCATCCATAGTCCGACCGAGCTACTCCATACTTTGACCGCACCATACCCATTTATGCGGTGAGGAATGGACATTATAGGACCAATGCCGAGCTCCCGACATAAGAAGTACATTTTGGTCTTAACCGATTACTTCACCAAATGGGCGGAAGCGGAGGCCTACGCCTCAATAACAGACAAAGAAGTGCAGCAGTTTGTCTGGACTAACATTATCTGTAGGCACGGACTCCCTTATGAGATCATCACCGACAACGGTTCTCAGTTCATCTCGCACAACTTCAAAGGATTCTGCGAGAGATGGAGAATCCGCCTCAATATGTCAACGCCGAGGAACCCGCAAAGTAACGGTTAAGATGAGTCTACTAATAAAACTATCATCGACAGCTTGAAGAAACAACTTGACCTCAAGAAAGGTTGCTGGGCCGACGAGTTGGACGGCGTCCTGTGGTCCCACAGAAAAACCCCACGTGTCGCAACAAAAGCCACCCCTTTTTCAATGGCCTACGGAGTCGAAGCAATGGCGCCCGCTGAAGTAAACGTCACCAGCCTACGACGCTCCAAAATGCCACTAAACGTCGAGCTTAATCGCGATATGCTCCTTGATGCTTTGGATAACACCGAAGAAAAGCGCGACCAAGCGTTGCTTCGCATTCAAAACTATCAACACCAGATCGAGAGTTACTATAACAAGCAAGTTAAATCTCGACCTCTCGAACTTGGTGACCTCGTCCTTTGGAAAGTGTTCGAAAACACCAAGGAATGGAAAGCCGGGAAACTCGGGGCTAACTGGCAAGGACCGTACAAGATCACCGAAGTAGTGAAACCCGGAGTCTATCACCTCCAGACATCCACTGGAGATGCAGTGCCACGAGCTTGGAACTCCAAGCACCTTCGAATTTTCTTCTCTTATGCAAACGTACTTTGCACGAGCACCGCGTTACGTTCACTCGTTATAAAACAAAAAAAACGAGTAGATGCACTTCCCAGGCCAGCTATACTCGACAAAAATAAAATAAAATAAACACGAGTAGATGCGTTTCCCAGGCCACTTCTACTCGATAAAAAAAGAAAACGAGTAGATGCGCTTCCCAGGCCACTTCTACTCGACAAAAAAAAAAACTACGAACTACTTATGGCTTGATCCTCCACCGAGGTACGTAGGCAGCCTTAGCAGGTCCATCTATAACAAAAAAAAAAAAAATCAAATCATCCTCAAATCCTCTCTTCTGAGAGAACAACGCTTAAAGCGAGCTAACGCATACCGCTTGCACAAAAAAATGCACGGGCATACCCCAGTCTCTCGACCAACACACTGACATTCACCTCCGTTGCCAAGTATGTCCCGATCGGACACAGACACTTGCGGGAACTCGGTCGTGTCGCAGCGCCAGCTAATCCAAACGAATAATAACTCCAGTCCATCCCAGGACTCACCAAGTAAGGTTTGGCCGACCGAATGCTTGGGAGTACGCCGAGTCGGCAGGGAACCGTTATCATTCGAGACCAAAATTACCAAACCAAAGTAACGAATAACCGTGAACTGGGTAAGACGAATAAATTGAAATAATTATGACAAATCAGGCATATTGATACCCCAGATCCCTCAAAGAGCCGATGCTCCGACGAGTCGGATGGAATTATCTATGCAACAGTTTGAGTTCAGAATCGAGACAACAGAACTGCGAATGTCTATCGATTACGAGTCAACAAAACAAAAGAGAAGAGAATAAAAACATTCTTTTAATACATAATACGAGTCCCGCGGCTCGCCTAAAATAACAAGATACATATCCAAAGAGAAGCATCTGCAAAGTCCAGAAGCTTTAAAAGAAAAAAAAAAGAGCATTACAGAGTCTGAAACATAGAAAAATTTGAAAAAGAGGTAGAGTCTTCAAGTCGCACTCTGGGTCATCTCCTCCGCTACGTCATTCGACCTCCCGACGATCCCCGCTTGACTAGACGAGAGATCCGCCCGACTAATGCTCACCTCCGATGGAACCAAGTCAGTCATCGCTGCAGCATCCCGATTCTCGGGCTGAGGTATCCCTTCCTCCGAACAAACTACATCTTGATCCCCCGATCGGTCTGGTTTGGTATTTCGCGAAGGTGAACCCAGCGGAGCCTCTTCGTCCTCCTTGCTCTGTTCTCCATTCTCGTCTTCTGCATCCTCTTCCTCACCATCTTCATCCCCGCTCGAGTCGTTTCTTTGATTCTCTCCCCCGCTCTCGTGATCCTCCGAAGTATCCGAAGATAGAGCGATCGAAGGACGGTCGCCATCCAGGACTGACGTCACGTTCCCTTCGTCCGTTTGCCGCTCGGGTATCAAAGCCTTGCTGTCAGAAACCTGACCAGAGTTCACCACAGCAATATTTGTACCACCCACAAGTGAATCGGTTGGCGCGGCAGTCGAAACTTCGCGAGAAGCACTCGGCGTACGAAGAGTCGCGACGGTCTCCGCATCGATCAGGTTTGCGTTCGATCCGTATGGGTCGAACTCCGCCATGATTCGCTTATCGACAAACTGAGAATCGAGTACAAGTGGGGACAGAGTTAAGTCAGCCTCAGGAATCTCGCCAACATCCAGCTTCGAGGCCTCCTCCTCGTTCTGCTTTTCTCGGGCGGCGAACGCGTCGATCGAACGCCTGACTTTAAAGCAGTTAGCATTCAAGGCTTCCAGGCACTTCTTTGTCCCGAACGCCTGACTTTAAAGCAGTCGCTCAACATCAAATGGATCACGACGATCTCGGAAGCCACGAATATTCTCGAAGCGTCTGTTGCATTTAGCGATCATCGCAGTCTCAAATCTCGCTCGCTCCTTGGTAACTTCAAAAATACGAGACCTCCGCAAACGCTCCAGGTCCTTCTTGTGATCCTAAGCCCTGGTCCTCGCGTCTTCCTCGAGCTTGGCCGTTCGCCGCTCTAAAAGCCGCGATGGTTGAACGGGCAGTTTCAGATCGGCCTCGGCTGCATTAGCTCGTTCCTGGTGGATCTTCCTCCGAGCGATAGCCCGCTCCCTCTTGTCGGCCATCTCGTCGTACTCGCTTTTCCATTCCGCCTTCTTTCAGTGGTAGAATCGAGTTCTAGCAGCCACCCTCTTCTCCAGTGCCTCCGACTTGGCGAGGGACTCCTTCACCGCTGTGTCGTATTTCTCGACGACGGCATTCATGTCCCCATCGCCCTGTAGAATACACGAGTGAAGCACGTGAGAATCTAAGAGAAGGGAAGCATCGAAAATCGGGAAGTCACGTAAGAATCATTACCGGTAGCTTGGTTCGCGCAGCATTCGCGTACTCGTCTCGGAAAAATAGATCCGTCGCGAAAGGGAGAGATTTTGGACTGATCCTGATCTGACTTCAACTCCGCACATTTCTGCGGAGCGTAAACGAGTGGAGCCGAGCCGTCGTTCAGAAACGAGATGCGGTCCAGGAATATAACCCTCTGAATTTTCTTCAAAACCGGACCACCGTCGGAAGACGCCTCCAGAGTAGACGAAACGGGAGCCTCAATGTTGCTCTGAGCCTCGAGGGGACGTACTTCACCTTGACCCGTCTCTCGTTCTCCCGACTTCTTAGCTTTCTTTGCCTTTTTCTTCGGCCGAGGCAAAGCCGAAGGAGGCGCCCTGTTCGAATCATCCACCAGGGTGGGATCGAGAGATTGCTCTGCGACCGAATCAACCCGTACCGCAGCATCGTCAACATTGGGCTCTCGAGGACCCTCCTCTTCCTCCACTTGAGGCTGCTGATCGCTCGTCTTCTTTTTCTTCATCTTCTTCTTAGGAGGTTCGGCCCCTCTCGACTGGCTGATGACATTAGTCTCCTCCGGAATTGGCTCCGCAACCTCGTCGATCACGGCGTCATCACGAGACCTCTTCTTACTTTTCTTCTTCTTCGAAGATGTGGCGACCGTAGCAACGGGAGAAGAAACCAACTGCTCGGGGACTGTGTCAGTCGTATCGTCAACCCTCGCCCCGGTGGGAGGGTCGGCTGACTTAGATCCCGAAAGACCCAGTTGCAAAGCAACTATGACGCTTAGATCAGGAAGCCCCTTCATTTTCCTACTCTCGTTGATCTTTCTTTGCTCCTCTCTGCTCAAGAGCAAAATTCGCCTCTTGGTAGTGTTCGCCGACGGAAGATACTCGAGTTTCAGTCCCCTGCCGAAAATCACAAACAAGCGAGGAAATAAATAAAGGGAGATGAGGCGAAACCAAGACAAAGCGAGAAGAAGAAACGAACTTACTCCGAGAAATCCAATCGAGCCACCGTCGAATCCTCTCCCTGGAAATGTTAGCCCACCTTTCATGATCGAGTCTGGCTACGGCACGAGCGTTCTCTAGGAATTCCTCGGGGTACTCCCGTGAAGTCGGATGGTCAGCTGTAAAAAACAAACGAAGGGATGTTAGGATACAAAGACTCGATGCGAGTTAATGAAGATAGTCTACCAAGCAAATCATTCCATAACACGCGATAGTCGTTATCCAGCGGATCCTCGAAAGCGGATTCGTCGGATTTGACGTAAAAATAAAATCTCTGCCAGTCGACCGTCTTGTTCGGGTTTCCTCCCGCCACATTGTAACTAGTCCGCGCCTTGATCGACCAGAGACACTCGTCCTGCGGGCTGATGGTCGTTAGCTCCTCGAAAGCACGAAGTTCAAAGTAACATCAATCTCGGCCGCCCTCATCATCAGGGCAACCGCGAGACGCCACGAACCGTTCAAGATCTGACTAATCGCCCCATCACGGCGTCTCGTATACGATGTAACGAGGCGAGGTATCGTAAACCAGAGCTTCGTGTCTTCTTGGAAGTAAGACTCGTAGACGCATTGAAAACCGATTGGCGGAGACCACGGCCTCTGCTCCGCTGTAGGAATGAGGAAGGTCACGCCAACTCCACTGCACTCCCTTAGAAGCTTCTTCACGCTGCCTACCGTCGACTGCGTCTTATGAACATTCCCCCAAGACTGTCCCCTTACATTAGGAGAACGCAGGGATTCGGACCTGAGAGCTGGAAGACTCTCAAAAATCCCTCCGGGATAATAGCATATCGGTACAAAATCGACAGGGGGAGATCCATCCCTCGCGTCGCTTTGACCATCCCTCGAACAAACCTGCGCTCTTGTCCCAATCGCCGCTGCGCTGTCTCGGTGCAGGCGTGCCGAGTCGGAGACTAGTATCCTCTGAGCCAAACCTAAACTAACGATATCCATCATAGCGTCGCAATGAGTTAACTCGAAATCATCGAGCGGAGCCCCATCAATGTCCCTCGCGGGACTGGACAATGTGGCGGCTGTTCCGTCTCTCGTCTCACGAGACAACCTTCTATCGGACGACATAACGCTATATATTCTACAACAACAAACTAGAGAGAGAAGCGGAGAAGGAGAGAGAAAGTACCTGAATATGCCGAGAAGAAAGAGAGAAATGGGAAGTGGGCGACTATTTATAGGAGATGACGGCGCATCTCCCCGAGGTGTCATCATTAAACCAAAGTGGGCCTACTTGGGCCTCAGAGGCTCGACCCAAACCCGGAGAACCAACGCGTCGCGTCAACTCCCCGCGATAACCAACCTTATCCAGATCCTGGCTTGACCATCGGAACCCTAATCTAGGTAGACCACGCGCAAACCGGGTCCGCCCGTAACTCGATCGAATTGTTCGACTCAAGAAGTAAAACGGTACTTCCTTCTATGACTGTTACGCGTAACATCTTTCCAACACGCCTTCTATCCTTCTAAACCATTATTCTCCAAATTCATCAAGCCAGACGCAATGTCGCCCCTCGATGAACTGGAGGGACTTACTGTAGGGGGTGGACTTCGTCTCCCTCCAAGGCCCAAAGAATAGAAGACCAGGCCCGTTAAGGCATAAGCATCGGCTCGGCTTAACAGCTTGAGGCGCCGAGTCTCGGCGCAACGTGAGAGTACTTTTGGCCGCTCGTCTAACGACTCAGCGAGTTCGGCTAAACGACTACTCGCGGCGAGACTATCCCATCGGCCCAACGAGGTAAAAGCACACGAACATGACGTGAACTTTGTCACGGAGAAGCATAGGGACAGCTATATAAGGAAGGGAAGGAACAACGAAGAGGGGATCCGAAATACACTTACACTCACCCGGCGGCTAGATTAGGGTTTACACCTTTACTCTCTCGTTAGGTTGTACTTTCCGGGCAAGCTCTCTAAGCTCCGGTTCCTTCTAATCTGTCGCACCTTTCCTTTCTTGTACATCGACCAAACGTTTTTCCGACCATAAATAAGACGTCTTTGCTAAACCCGCATTTCTTCTCTTTACCGTTTCCCGTTCAAATACTATCTTCCACGTGCTGTGCCGAGTAAAAGGATGCGACGACATCGTTGTTGTAACGAGTTAACTAACTGACGATGACAATTGTAAGAACTTTTTCTCGTCGACTTTGGCATCGTTAATCATGGAATCCGACATGCTTGAGCTCGTGTTGTTCTGAGAGTTCGTGTTCGAATCGGAGTTCAAACATGAAGTGCCGAGAGAGCACTTCCATTACTCGTCAATGGGTGGTGACGAGTAACAGAGCTTGAAGTCGACAATCATTTCTCTTACTTTTTGTTAGCCCTCAGCTTTGACGAGTGTTGTGATCACAGAGCCATTACGTCTGGTCTCAATTTTTCCGAGTAAATTTTAGCCGTTGTTGTCGGGGTTATGACGGTGATGACGTTGGCTAGGCTGTTGCTCGGCATTGAAATGCATGAGGTCGAGCTTTGTTTCGACCGTGACGAACAGAGCGTTCGTTGATGCTCGTTCATTAGGTTGAGCCTCTTGATCGCCGAGAAGGTGAGCCTAAGAACGTGCACGAGCTTAGGCTCCATACTGTCGAGCAAGATTTGACGAGTAAAAGAGCTTGAACTCGGTTGATGATCTTTGTGCTACGAGTGATGGAGCTTTAAGTCAGTGGCAAGAGACAGAGCTGGTGTCGGCTTGATCACGAGGAGAGTTTTGACGATGAGACGTCTTTGTTAGTCAAGGAAAACGTGGTGATCAGTGCCGGTGAAGTGGAAGTCGGTGAAGTGTAACGACTGTGGCGGTGATCGCGTATCGTCATTACTCTGGGCCGAGTAACCGAGCTCGAGGCGAGTAACCACACAAGCTCGAGCATAAACTGTCTTTTATGAGTCTGTTGGACTTGTGCTTTTAGTCGGCGGCGAGAGAAACAGAGCTGGTTGCGGCTTGGTGTACGATGTACCACCGAGTCGGCCTCGAGGAGGGTTTAGAGCTAGTTATTGGCATATGACGGAGTGGTCCATCCCTCATGAGAGTTCGCTGACGAGCTCTTACCCCGAAGCCCGACCGAGCAGAATAATATGCCGAGGAAGTTTCGACGTTGACTTGTGCCGAGTAAAGCACATGACTTTTGTTTGGTGCATGAGTCTCAAGTCGGTAATCAACAGCCATTGATGGAGCTTTTGAAAGTGTTGTCATCAATGCTTTCATGTGAACTGTGAGTTTACTCGGCTTGTAAAAGTTTTCCAAAAAATCGCTTGTGGAGACAACGAAGCAAAAATTCAAGTGGGCCGAGAAACAAGTCGAATTGTCTCTTCATTTTGAATATCAAAGTGGGCCTGACGAGTAAATGACGTACGCTTGAGCACAATTTTGTTTTATGTCGACACATGAACCAGCAAATTTATTTGCTTGATGCCGAGAAAGATGAATATGGCAGGTCCCAGCCTTTCTTTCTTTTTTTTTTTTTTTTTTTTTTTTTTTTTACTTTGGAGCAGTGTTTTTAAACTCAGACCGAACCGGCGGTCGGACCAGATTCAACCGCGAACCAGACACCAAACCGGGTTGGATTAATGCCAAAACTCAACTAAAGTTGAACTGGTTAAAAACCCATATTGAACCGTTAAAATCCCGGGAACCGACGACCCAACGAACCGGCTAAACCCTGGTTCATATAGAAACAAAAATTTTGTTAATAAAATTAGAAGATAAACTTCTTGAATAATATCCTAAAGATGGTGAAGAACTCAATTATGGTATAATTTTGAATTTAATTTCTAAATATAGTTTTTTAAATAATGTGTATTTAATTTTTTTAAAAGGTGATGAAGATTTAAAGTGATAAAGATCTACAGAGTAAACTTTAAATGTGTTTTTTTTCTATTGATTTTAGATTTGAACTATTGGATTGTTTTATTACTTCTGTTACATTTCATTTTGCTATTTTTTAAGTTTTTCAAAACATTATGGCTATTGAAATATTTTATTTGATATTATCTAATTTTGTTAAAATATGCATATTATTTACAAAACATCATTAAATCTGTTTAATACATTAAACCCGGTCGAACCCAATCGAACCAGGTTGAACCACATTAACCTGTGACCCAAAATATTTCTGGTTCGCTCGCCAGTCCGGTTTTAAAAACACTGCTTTGGAGTAAAGGTAACGAGAAAACTCGTTTGAGTAAAAGTGATTGCAAAACGTGATGAAAGGACTTCTCTAGGGTCCTAATCAAATGTTGTAGAATACAAGATGTCAATCCGATTCTCTAAGAGATTCTAATGCAAAGGGAATGCAAGTTCGTGCTTAATCTAAGTGCAATCAAGATGAGAGGATGATTATGAAACTAGGACGATATTAAAAATGCAATAAAAGATTGAACTTTCTTTCTCAATGAGGCAAGGGGGTTCTTGGGACAAGGGAATTGACTTTGGGTGATCAAGGTTCAATCCAAGATGCCAACTTTTCAATCAATCTAATTCCTTATGCCTAGACAACAAAACTAAGCAAGTTCTATCCCTAGATGAATGCTCTTTTGCAATGATCACCCAAGTACACCAAATCACTTTGGCTGTAATGATCAAAGCAGACATGGAGAATGAGTCTAATAGCAATCCTAGCTTCTTTGACAACTAATCCCTTAGGCAAAGCAAGCTAAAAGCATAGATGAGTTGGTTCAGGCATTTCATAGAACATCTTTCGGGCATGAAGTGCCTATGGCTCTATGTTTGAGAGGCCAACCCAAATATAGCATGAAGAACACCAAATCAATGCAAGGAAAGGATAGATCTAACACTAAGCACCTTGGATCTACACTTAATCACCCTTAGTCTCCCAAGCCCATGAACCGTAGATAGATCTACTCACTAATAGCCATGGAAAACCTCAAAATCAATGATGATTCAAGGCTAAACATGATTAGAGAAGAAGATAATCTATTAAACACAAAAGAAATGAGATAAAAAGGATCAAAGATCCAAACTTTCTTCAAGATCTTATTATGTTTTTGAGAGAAATGAAGTTAGATCTCTTAATGAGATTACAAGAGTATATATAGGAGGCTTGAAAGCCCTTAAAAACATAAGAGAAAAGTCTAAAAGGCCCTTGGTGCCACATGATTTTCGACCAATCAGAAGCCAAGAAAAGGAAGAAAGTGAACCACCCGGGTCAGGCAGTGTGGTCCATGGCCGGGTGTGTTCCAGCGTCCTGAGCTCGCGGCCGTGCGGGTAGAAGCAGTCGGGTAGGTGCTGTCCGGGTGTCTTCATGCGCGGGTATGTGTGGCCGGGTGGAACGTCCGGGTCGTCCTCATACGCGGCTTCATCATCCGGGTGGTATTGGCCGCGTGCATTCTTGGCGCTCAGCAGCATCAGGACGTGCGGGTCCTTGTCCCCAGGTGGTATTGGTCGCGTGCATTCTTGGCGCTCAGCAGCATCAGGACGTGCGGGTGGAAGCAGCCGGGTGAGGGAGGTCGGGTATCTGCTGGTACGCGGGTAGTGATGGACGGGTGGTCATGTCCGGGTATGTGGTGATCAGTTCGTCCCTCGTCCCGTGCGGGTCCTCGTCCTCGGGTGGTACTGGCCGCGTCCTGAGCTCATCCAGCATGACCTGATGGTCTGGCTCGGGTATGGTAACACGGGTGGCTTGACGTGCTTCCATTCAATTGACCATAACTTCTCCAATATGACTCCAAATGTCTTGAAACCACTTCCATTGGAAAGCTAACTCAAAATGCCATGCCTCCACCAAATCTTAGAATCAGAAGAAATTTCTAAGGCCTCCGTCCATGTTCATCTTTAAACCCTTCTTTTTCATCACAAAACTCCCAAACATCTTCAATATCTCCAAAGTGTGCTACAACACCTAATAGGGACTTATGAATGCAAAATGAGCCTAAGATGCCTAATGCCTAATCTAAATGAGCAAAAATGCACAAGATATGATAGCTAAAAACATGTAAATATGCAAGACATCAACTCCCCCACACTAGACCTTTGCTTGTCCTCAAGTAAACTTTTCAAACACAAGGGGGATGGATGCAAGGATGGGAACAAAGCCAAAGGAAACACTCATAGCACTCAACCTGACATCCTAAAGAAACATAGCAAACAGAATGAGCAAACTCTCTTATTATGCTCTAGCTTCACAAGGCCTATCAATTACTCTTATGTCTCTACACAAGATGCAATGCCTATCAACCAACATGTTCTCTTAACCAGCCCTCACATTGATTCACACACACACACACAAGGTGGAGTCTCACAAATGGGCACATGATCTCAATCATTTGGCTAGGTGATCAAATGGTCTAATAAGGATGAAAAGGAGGGTTCAATGCATCATTTCAAGGTGGCTATCACTCAAAAATCAAGGAGCTTGATCATTATGCAAAATTTATCTAAGACTAGGAGCAATTCATGCATACATGGATCCATTCTCATCATTCTACCCAATTCCTAAGTGATTACAAGATCTACACCCTTTTTATTCATCCCATAACCCAAAATGAAGACATACTCACAGCACTCACCCAATGAACATTTTCTTTCTCATGATTCAACCTCTAAGGACCTCTATTCACATTCTAAACTCTAACTCTTAAGTTTTTCCTTCCCCACTATCTTGTTGAATCTTTCATTTTTTTTAATCTTTTTCTTTTCCTTCTTTTTTTTTTCTTTTCTTTCTCTTTCTTTTTTCTTTTTATATATACATGAGGGGAAGGTCAAAAACTTCAATCAAGAGCTTTTCATTTTTTTCATTTCTAGGTCCCTAGGGTTTTTTTCTTTCTCAAAACTTTCTTTGTTCATCAATCTCAACATTATCATATCCCCAAACCCAAAATGTAAACCATTAGGTAAAAAACATTTCACTCACCATCCTAGAAGCTAGCTCAAATGATGACCCTATGCTAGCAAGAGATGAGAACAAATCCATGTCGCTCCCAATACTCTCAAGATTTTGCACATGACAAGCTATCAAAAGAGGCCTCACTCAAGCAAATTAATGTAGGCTTCAAAGAATGGATAGGGTGCAAGGGTAAGGGAGTGCCATTTGGGTTAACAAAGGGTGGTACAATGGAGAAAGATAACCCAAATGTGTATGAGATCCATGACTAAGTATGCAAATGTCCATATGCAAGAGAGATTAAGTTCATTCAAGTATAAGTTCAGGATGGAGCTGGTCTTAAGAACAATGCCAATATCAAGCAAGCAAGCAAGTTTCAAGAAGAGTTTTCAAGGCTCAAAGCATGCAAGCTTTTTCAAAAGATGCTCAAGCTACCTGATATGTTTAACTAGGGTGTCAAATTCAGTGCAAACGAGTGTTCTTTACAAGGCAAAGCTCCATATGCAAATGAATGCAACCTATATGCTCTAGACTCAATCTTAAGGATGCAAGTGATGCAATCTACATGGTTCAAAAATTTAAAATTTTTTGGATTTTCTATGCACTTATGAATGTACAATGCAATGCATGAGACTCAAAATCACAAAGCAAACATGATCAAATATCAGGTACCTCCCCCACACTTAAATCACACAGTCTCCTGTGTGAGTAAGAGAGTAAGAGATATCTCAACAAGGCAAAAGCAAATAAATATACAAGAAGGGTTGGAGTGATACCACACAAGGAGATTTGGGCATGGTGCTTGTGTCATGACTAGAAGCTGGCTTGGTTCATAGCAACTAGAGGAGGCTGCTACATGGATCATGGGGCTCAAGTGGTTCACCACCATTCTTCTCTCCTTTAGTGCTTGGCTCAACCTGAAAATCTTGACCACCTTTATTAAAAACTAAAAAGGAAATTTGAAATTGCAAAGCTATATACAAGGATAACCATGGGATTTCCTCCCAAGTGAGCTTGTTTTGAGTCACTAGCTTGACTACCTTTTCTATTGGACTAGTGAGAAGGAGGATCCTTCCCACCTTCAAGTGTGATGGTGAGGACCTGAGAGAGAAGCGCTTGAAACTTGATTGGGTCATCTTGGAGCTGAGGAGTGATGATGGCTCTAGCACTTGAGAATGGTGTGGATCTGCCCTTGTGCTTGAACTTGTACTCAACGACTCCATCCTTGAGATTCTTTGGATGGAGAGTGAGAGTGTGTGGGAGCAAATCAAGAGGTGGAGGATGAGGCTCTTTCACCATCTTCTTCTTGCCATGAGTGGCCTTTGAGACTCCACTCATCCCCTCCTTTTTAGCACTTTCCAAGTGCTCACCACACTTCTCTTTAGAGGACTCTCCATCAAGACCTTCGTTCTTACCAACAACCTCTTCATCTTGGGGTTTCTCAACAACTTGTGCATCACGAGTGATTGTCCCACAATAGTCTGATTCCATTGGAGGTTGGAGAGGATAGGAGACAGCTTTGTTGACATGCATGAGGGTGATCTTCTTGTTGGGAAAGTCAATGCAAGGTCCAACTGTTGTGAGGAAAGGAGTGCCAAGGATCAAAGGGACTCTCTCTTCAGATGCCATCTTCAAAACAGTGAGATCAATAGGTATGGTGCAGGATTCAATCTTCAAGGGGAAGTCCTTGATTATGCCAAGTGGGGTTATAGAAGAGGAATCCCCAAAGGTGAGAGGAAGAGTATCTGGTTCCATGCTTTCAATCCCAATACTCTGCACCATATCCAAGGAGATGACATTCACACTAGCACCACTATCAACAAGAGCATCATCCATAGTTAGTTTACCAAGAGAGCAAGACAAGTTGAACTTCCCTTGAGACTCAAGCTTAGGGAGAGACTTTGGAGGGATTGGTGGATCAATCTTCAGAAGTGAGATGTCCAAAAGTTCAGCCACTTCAGCTTGGTGGGTGAGAATGTCCTTTATGAGCATCATTTGGACATGAGCAGCCTGCATATTGGTGATCTCTGGAAGCTTGACTCCAATATTATTGAGGTCTTTTCTGAATTTGGAGACCACTTTTTTCTGAGCTTTGGTGAGGAACCTTTGAGGGAAAGGGAGCTTATCATAGGGTGATAGCTCAATCTCATTGTCCTCTTCCTTCACTTCTTTCAGCTTGAGGTTAGCACTCTTCTCAACTTGTGTCTCAACCGTAGGCTCATCAATCTTCAGAATCTTTCCTTGAACCTTCTTATCATCTCTCTTCACAACTCTAGCTTCAGCTGTGGCCACAACCAGTCTCTTATCATTTTCTATCTGATTTCCAAGCACTAGCCTCTCAATCTCATCAACATCATTCTTGTGATCACTCAACGCAATCCTTGAGGAAGTGGAGAGGATAACATTGCAAGTCTCCTTAGGGTTCTTCTCTGGTTTTCCTGGTAGAGATCCCATTGGATTCTTGGAGGATGAAGACATGGAGGCAACCTGGCTCTCCAAAGCTTTGAGGTGAGAGGCAAGTTGCATGTATTTGTTGTTGAGATCAGAATAAGTTCCATTAATCTTGGCATGGATGTTCTTGAACTCATCACAAATGTTCTTAGCATTTCTTTCTTGAGCTTCTAATAGTTGCTTGAACATGGACTCCATATTTGAGCTTGGAGCTTGGGAAGAACTTCCTTGAGGCTGAGATGACTGATTTGTTTGGTAGCCTCCTTGTTGATTGTTGTAGTGAGGTCTTGGCTGATAGTTGTTTTGGTATTGGAAGTTTGGCTCCTTCCTATACCATGTGCCATTAGCATTGATGAAGAACAAATCCTCTTGGCCTTCTAAACCATCAACCTCATTGATTGTAGGAGGAACCTCTTGACTAGGAGCACCCACAAAATTCAGCTGCTCTTGTTTAGCTTGGGTGGAGAGAAGCAAATCTATCTTTTCTTGCAAGGTCTTGATTTCCTTCCTTGTGTGCTGGTCATCACTTCTATTGGCTCTGTCATGCTCCTCACTATAAACTGAGTCACTCTTGGCCATGTTCTCTACTAGTTCTTCAGCATCCTCTTCAGTTCTTCCCAAGAAGAAACCATTGCTAGCAGTATCAAGACTATTTCTGCATTGTGGTAGAGCTCCTCTATAGAAGGTGCTAAGCAGACTCTCTTTGGTGAAGCCATGGTGTGGACACTGAGACCAATAGCCCTTGAACCTCTCCCATGCTTCACTGAAGCTCTCAAGATTCTTTTGTTGAAAACCAGAGATTTCATTTCTGATCTTAGCTGTCCTTGAGGAGGAGAAGAACTTCTCTAGGAATACCCTCTTGCAATCATTCCAAGTGATGATAGAGTCACTTGGAAGAGCCTTCTCCCACTGATGAGCTTTGTCTCCTAGAGAGAAAGGAAACAGCCTGAGTTTAAAAGCATCTTCAGAGACTCCATTGGTCTTGGACAAACCATAATACTTGTCAAATTGATCCAAGTGATCTAGTGGATCCTCCACAGCCAAGCCATGAAACTTGTTGTTCTCTATCACATTGAGCAGCCCTGATTTGATCTCAAAATTGTTGTTCTCCACAGCTGGTGCTCTGATTCCCAACCTATGACCATGAATGTGAGGTTGGTCATAGGCTCCAATGGCTCTTGCTTGGCGTGGTTGGTGATGTGGCTGGCGTAGTGGTCTAGGATTGTCAGCTCTTGGACCATTGCCCCCTAGGACATCACCATCTTGAGGCAGATTCTCCATCTCAAACCCCAACCTTTGAAGATGAGCCTGTTGCTCTACTTCTCTTCTTTGTCTTGCTATCTCCCTCTCAAGTGCAACAATCTCTTCAACAGTAGGAACCAAGTTAGATGCCCCTCTGCTTCTTGTGATCATACACCTGAAAGTCAAAGATAGAAGAGGCAAGAGAACCAATATCACAAGATAATAAAATAAAAATGACTTAGTCTCAAGCAAATGACTAAATCCCAATGTCAAAATCAACTTAGAACTTGGCAACGTCGCCAATTTGATGAAAGGACTTTTCTAGGGTCCTAATCAAATGTTGTAGAATACAAGATGTCAATCCAATTCTAAGAGATTCTAATGCAAATGGAATGCAAGTTCATTCTTAATCTAAGTGCAATCAAGATGAGGGGATGATTATGAAACTAGGACAATATTAAAAATGCAATAAAAGATTGAACTTTCTTTCTCAATGAGGCAAGGGGGTTCTTGGGACAAGGGAATTGACTTTGGGTGATCAAGGTTCAATCCAAGATGCCAACTTTTCAATCAATCTAATTCCTTATGCCTAGACAACAAAACTAAGCAAGCTCTATCCCTAGATGAATGCTCTTTTGCAATGATCACCCAACACCAAATCCCTTTGGCTGTAATGATCAAAGCAAACATGGAGAATGAGTCTAATAGCAATCCTAGCTTCTTTGACAACTAATCCCTTAGGCAAAGCAAGCTAAAAGTATAGATGAGTTGGTTCAGGCATTTCATAGAACACCTTTCGGGCATGAAGTGCCTATGGCTCTATGTTTGAGAGGCCAACCCAAATATAGCATGAAGAACACCAAATCAATGCAAGGAAAGGATAGATCTAACACTAAGCACCTTGGATCTACACTTAATCACCCTTAGTCTCCCAAGCCCATGAACCCTAGATAGATCTACTCACTAATAGCCATGGAAAACCTCAAAATCAATGATGATTCAAGGCTAAACATGATTAGAGAAGAAGATAATCTATTAAATACAAAAGAAATGAGATAAAAAGGATCAAAGATCCAAACTTTCTTCAAGATCTTATTATGTTTTTTAGAGAAAAGAAGTAAGATCTCTTAATGAGATTACAAGAGTATATATAGGAGGCTTGAAAGCCCTTAAAAACATAAGAAAAAAGTCTAAAAGGCCCTTGGTGCCACATGATTTTCGACCAATCAGAAGCCAAGAAAAGGAAGAAAGTGAACCACCCGGGTCAGGCAGTGTGGTCCATGGCCGGGTGTGTGCTGGCCGGGTGTGTTCCAGCGTCCTGAGCTCGCGGCCGTGCGGGTAGAAGCAGTCGGGTAGGTGCTGTCCGGGTGTCTTCATGCGCGGGTATGTGTGGCCGGGTGGAACGTCCGGGTCGTCCTCATACGCGGCTTCATCGTCCGGGTGGTATTGGCCGCGTGCATTCTTGGCTCTCAGCAGCATCAGGACGTGCGGGTCCTTGTCCCCGGGTGGTATTGGTCGCGTGCATTCTTAGCGCTCAGCAGCATCAGGACGTGCGGGTGGAAGCAGCCGGGTGAGGGAGGTCGGGTATCTGCTGGTACGCGGGTAGTGATGGACGGGTGGTCATGTCCGGGTATGTGGTGATCAGTTCGTCCCTCGTCCCGTGCGGGTCCTCGTCCTCGGGTGGTACTGGCCGCGTCCTGAGCTCATCCAGCATGACCTGATGGTCTGGCTCGGGTATGGTAACACGGGTGGCTTGACGTGCTTCCATTCAATTGACCATAACTTCTCCAATATGACTCCAAATGTCTTGAAACCACTTCCATTGGAAAGCTAACTCAAAGTGCCATGCCTCCACCAAATCTTAGAATCAGAAGACATTTCTAAGGCCTCCGTCCATGTTCATCTTTAAACCCTTCTTTTTCATCACAAAACTCCCAAACATCTTCAATATCTCCAAAGTGTGCTACAACACCTAATAGGGACTTATGAATGCAAAATGAGCCTAAAGATGCCTAATGCCTAATCTAAATGAGCAAAAATGCACAAGATATGATAGCTAAAAACATGTAAATATGCAAGACATCAACTCCCCCACACTAGACCTTTGCTTGTCCTCAAGTAAACTTTTCAAACACAAGGGGGATGGATGCAAGGATGGGAACAAAGCCAAAGGAAACACTCATAGCACTCAACCTGACATCCTAAAGAAACATAGCAAACAGCATGAGTAAACTTTCTTATTATGCTCTAACTTCACAAGGCCTATCAATTACTCTTATGTCTCTACACAAGATGCAATGCCTATCAACCAACATGTTCTCTTAACCAGCCCTCACATTGATTCACACACACACACACAAGGTGGAGTCTCACAAATGGGCACATGATCTCAATCATTTGGCTAAGTGATCAAATGGTCTAATAAGGATGAAAAGGAGGGTTCAATGCATCATTTCAAGGTGGCTATCACTCAAAAATCAAGGAGCTTGATCATTATGCAAAATTTATCTAAGACTAGGAGCAATTCATGCATACATGGATCCATCCTCATCATTCTACCCAATTCCTAAGTGATTACAAGATCTACACCCTTTTTATTCATCCCATAACCCAAAATGAAGACATACTCACATCACTCACCCAATGAACATTTTCTTTCTCATGATTCAACCTCTAAGGACCTCTATTCACATTCTAAACTCTAACTCTTAAGTTTTTCCTTCCCCACTATCTTGTTGAATCTTTCATTTTTTTTTTATCTTTTTCTTTTCCTTCTTTTTTTTTTCTTTTCTTTCTCTTTTTTTTTTATATATACATGAGGGGGAAGGTCAAAAACTTCAATCAAGAGCTTTTCATTTTTTCATTTCTAGGTCCCTAGGGTTTTTTTCTTTCTCAAAACTTTCTTTGTTCATCAATCTCAACATTATCATATCCCCAAACCCAAAATGTAAACCATTAGGTAAAAAACATTTCACTCACCATCCTAGAAGCTAGCTCAAATGATGACCCTATGCTAGCAAGAGATGAGAACAAATCCATGTCGCTCCCAATACTCTCAATATTTTGCACATGACAAGCTATCAAAAGAGGCCTCACTCAAGCAAATCAATGTAGGCTTCAAAGAATGGATAGGGTGCAAGGGTAAGGGAGTGCCATTTGGGTTAACAAAGGGTGGTAAAATGGAGAAAGATAACCCAAATGTGTATGAGATCCATGACTAAGTATGCAAATGCCCATATGCAAGAGAGATTAAGTTCATTCAAGTTTAAGTTCAGGATGGAGCTGGTCTTAAGAACAATGCCAATATCAAGCAAGCAAGCAAGTTTCAAGAAGAGTTTTCAAGGCTCAAAGCATGCAAGCTTTTTCAAAAGATGCTCAAGCTACCTGATATGTTTAACTAGGGTGTCAAATTCAGTGCAAACGAGTGTTCTTTACAAGGCAAAGCTCCATATGCAAATGAATGCAACCTATATGCTCTAGACTCAATCTTAAGGATGCAAGTGATGCAATCTACATGGTTCAAAAATTTAAAATTTTTTGGATTTTCTATGCACTTATGAATGTACAATGCAATGCATGAGACTCAAAATCACAAAGCAAACATGATCAAATATCCGGTACCTCCGCCACACTTAAATCACACAGTCTCCTGTGTGAGTAAGAGAGTAAGAGATACCTCAACAAGGCAAAAGCAAATGTATATACAAGAAGGGTTGGAGTGATACCACACAAGGAGATTTGGGCATGGTGCTTGTGTCATGACTAGAAGCTGGCTTGGTTCATAGCAACTAGAGGAGGCTGCTACATGGATCATGGGGCTCAAGTGGTTCACCACCATTCTTCTCTCCTCTAGTGCTTGGCTCAACCTGAAAATCTTGACCACTTTTATTAAAAACTAAAAAGGAAATTTGAAATTGCAAAGCTATATACAAGGATAACCATGGGATTTCCTCCCAAGTGAGCTTGTTTTGAGTCACTAGCTTGACTACCTTTTCTCTTGGACTAGTGAGAAGGAGGATCCTTCCCACCTTCAAGTGTGATGGTGAGGACCTGATAGAGAAGCCCTTGAAGCTTGATTGGGTCATCTTGGAGCTGAGGAGTGATGATGGCTCTAGCACTTGAGAATGGTGTGGATCTGCCCTTGTGCTTGATCTTGTACTCAATGACTCCATCCTTGAGATTCTTTGGATGGAGAGTGAGAGTGTGTGGGAGCAAATCAAGAGGTGGAGGATGAGGCTCTTTCACCATCTTCTTCTTGCCATGAGTGGCCTTTGAGACTCCACTCATCCCCTCCTTTTTAGCACTTTCCAAGTGCTCACCACACTTCTCTTTAGAGGACTCTCCATCAAGACCTTCGTTCTTACCAACAACCTCTTCATCTTGGGGCTTCTTAACAACTTGTGCATCACGAGTGATTGTCCCACAATAGTCTGATTCCATTGGAGGTTGGAGAGGATAGGAGATAGCTTTGTTGACATGCATGAGGGTGATCTTCTTGTTGGGAAAGTCAATGCAAGGTCCAACTGTTGTGAGGAAAGGAGTGCCAAGGATCAAAGGGACTCTCTCTTCAGATGCCATCTTCAAAACAGTGAGATCAATAGGTATGGTGCAGGATCCAATCTTCAAGGGGAAGTCCTTGATTATGCCAAGTGGGGTTGTAGAAGAGGAATCCCCAAAGGTGAGAGGAAGAGTATCTGGTTCCATGCTTTCAATCCCAATACTCTGCACCATATCCAAGGAGATGACATTCACACTAGCACCACTATAAACAAGAGCATCATCCATAGTTAGTTTACCAAGAGAGCAAGACAAGTTGAACTTCCCTTGAGACTCAAGCTTAGGGAGAGACTTTGGAGGGATTGGTGGATCAATCTTCAGAAGTGAGATGTCCAAAAGTTCAGCCAATTCAGCTTGGTGGGTGAGAATGTCCTTTATGAGCATCATTTGGACATGAGCAGCCTGCATATTGGTGATCTCTAGAAGCTTGACTCCAATATTACTGAGGTCTTTTCTGAATTTGGAGACCACTTTTTTCTGAGCTTTGGTGAGGAACCTTTGAGGGAAAGGGAGCTTATCATAGGGTGATAGCTCAATCTCATTGTCATCTTCCTTCACTTCTTTCAGCTTGAGGTTAGCACTCTTCTCAACTTGTGTCTCAACCGTAAGCTCATCAATCTTCAGAATCTTTCCTTGAACCTTCTTATCATCTCTCTTCACAACTCTAGCTTCAGCTGTGGCCACAACCAGTCTCTTATCATTTTCAATCTGATTTCATAGCACTAGCCTCTCAATCTCATCAACATCATTCTTGTGATCACTCAACGCAATCCTTGAGGAAGTGGAGAAAATAACATTGCAAGTCTCCTTAGGGTTCTTCTCTGGTTTTCCTGGTAGAGATCCCATTGGATTCTTGGAGGATGAAGACATGGAGGCAACCTGGCTCTCCAAAGCTTTGAGGTGAGAGGCAAGTTGCATGTATTTGTTGTTGAGATCAGAATAAGTTCTGTTGGGGTCAAAAACGGTTATCTCGAAATCTACCGCCAAGATCCTTCCAAACTCGAAGATTTCCCGCACGAACGACTAGCGGGGGAAATATCGAAGCAAACGGAAAAACCCACGAACGGCAAGACGGCCTGGCGCCGGCGGCACCAGTCACGCGGCCGGGCCTGGCTGACCGGCTGCACACGGGAACGCGGGCCGGCTGGCGCCGGCGGCACGCGGGACGCGGGCGCCTGGCGCCGGCGGCACCCGGCCTGGCGCCGGCGGGCACCCCGGCCTGGCGCCGGCGGCAACCCGTCACGCGGCCGGCCTGGCGCGGCGGCACCCTGGACGCGGGCCAGCCTGGCGCCGGCGGCCGGCCTGGCGCCGGGTGCACGCGGGAAGCGGGCGGCTGGGCCGGCACCCGTCAAAACCCTGCCCGCGGGTCTGCGCCGGTCCGGCCGCCTGGTCTCGGTCCCGTGCTCGGACCCATCTTAGCTTGTTCGGATCAACCCTCGTGAGTTGGGCTACGGATACATCTTTCGATTCGGTTGGAATCGTCCTCGATGTTTTACGATAGAAACTGGAGGGATTGGATTTCTCGTGGAAGAAATCGTATAAAACGTTTAACGACTTAAGACAAGTCCACAGACTTACTTACGATTTTCCAGAATTCAGGCCCAATCAGGCTATGACGATTTATCCGATTTCCCGAAACATCGGATAAACATCAAGTCGCCGAAGGATAGCGGAAAACTCGAGGATGATTACAAAGATCGACGAAAATGGAACATTTCCTGAAGAGATAAGCTTGGGCCCAAAGGCGAGGCCCATCACCCTAAGGCAAACCGACCTAGACGTGGGTATATAAGAAGAGCAAGAGCAGAGGAGAAGGGCATCCCGAAAATCCGAGAATTAGACTTAGAGCATCCTGCTAGCTTAGAAAACTAGGGTTTAGGTGGTTAGACTAGCGGAGCAAGGCTTAGGACGTTTGGCTGCCTGCGACTCTATCTTTTCTTTAAATCGAAAATCTCTTTGTCTTTCGGAGAATCCTTGTACTCGTTTCTTTTATCTAATAAACGCCTTCGGGCAAATATTTCAATTCCCATTTTTGTCTTCTGTTTACTTTATCGATTTCGTGTGGCAACGCAGAGAATCCGACCTTC